>JAWWMU010000105.1:704064-732092 GCA_035048155.1 Cinnycerthia olivascens
AGCCCCAGGTGAGCAGGGACAGCCTCAGCCCCAGGTGAGCAGGGACAGCCTCAGCTCCAGGTGAGCAGGGACAGCCCCAGGCATTAATACAGGGGTGTTTTTCCTGGAGTGATGTTCCTGGTGTGATATTCCTAGAAGTGTTTTCTGTCCTGGGATAAGGAGCTAGATAGGAGGGTGAGCACAGGTGTGGGAGGAAAAGTCCTGGATTTGTGGGCAGGGAACTGGTTTTTGTCAGAAGTGGGATTTCAGTCCTGAATTATTGCACCCCCACCCCTGGCTGCCTTGGATTAGTATGGGAAAGATTTTCCTTCCTTTTTAAACCAGGAAGTTTCCTGCTCCTGTTGCCCTGTCAGTGACCTGAGCATGCTCCTGTGAGGGGTCTGCCCATCTGGGAGTCTTTTCCCACCTCGCTGGGATCATTTGCCACAAGTTTTGTTGTTTTTCTGACCCTTTGCAGGACACCTGACCGGGAAACACGAGCGCCACTTCTCCATCTCGGGGTGCCCCCTGTACCACAACCTCTCAGCAGATGAGTGCAAGGTAAACAAAAATGTTTTTACTCCCTGGTTTCCCCTCCTTTGGGATTTTTAGGACAAAACACTGAGCCTTGTAAGGTGTGAGCAGAAAACTGTGTGTGGCTGAGAGGCAGCAGCACCTGTGTGCCACACCTGGGAGCTGCAGCCCCTGGAGGGGAAGGGGGTTGGCAGGAGCTGCCTGCAGCCCTGACAGGTGAATTTTGGCCTCCAGGTGCGAGCACAGAGCCGGGACAAGCAGATCGAGGAGCGGATGTTGGCCCACAGGCAGGATGACAACAACAGGCACGCCACCAGGCACCAGGTGAGGGGGACAGCCCCAAATCCAGGTGAGGGGGGACAGCCCCAGCTCCAGGTGAGGGGGACAGCCCCAGCTCCAGGTGAGCAGGGACAGCCCCAGCCCCAGGTGAGGGGGACAGCCCCAGCTCCAGGTGAGGAGGACAGCCCCAGCTCCAGGTGAGCAGGGACAGCCCCAGCTCCAGGTGAGCAGGGACAGCCCCAGCCCCAGGTGAGGGGGACAGCCCCAGCTCCAGGTGAGGAGGACAGCCCCAGCTCCAGGTGAGCGGGGACAGCTCCAGCTCCAGCTGCAGTGTTTGGAGCCTGGCTCCCCTCTCCACATCCCCAGGGAGCTGCTGGGGCAGTGCTGCCCCTGCCCTGCTGCCATTCCAGCAGGGAATTCCTTGTGTCCCCCTGGTAGAGCAGGCAGGAAGAGCAGAGCTGTGTCCTGGCGTGATCCCTGCCCTGGGTTTGGATGCGTAGGGAATTCCTGCAGAGCTGCAAGCTGCAATTTCCCTCTGAGTAACCAGGGGAATGACATTTCCCAGCCCCTGACTCAGCTGGGAGCTGTCCCCCAGCACGGAGCATTCCATGAGGAGCTCACCCTGTCCCGTGGTGGGGAGGAAAATTTCCTGCTTTGCATTCCCGTGCTGCACCTGCAGAGCCCTGTGATTAGCAGAGAGGATCTGGTTCAGAGCTCGTGGAATGGCAGCCAGGGTGGGATTCTTTGGGCAGGGGGGTGTTTGGAGGGGCTGCAGCCTCTCAGGGTCCCCCCTGGGGTTTCCTTCAGGCCCCCACAGAGAGGCAGCTGCGCTACAAAGAGAAGGTGGCTGAGCTCAGGAAGAAGAGGAACTCGGGGCTCAGCAAGGAGCAGAAGGAGAAATACATGGTAAAAGCAGGAATCTTATCCTTTCATTCCCCCCCAGGAGGGAATTTGGCTCTCCCGGTCATCCTGCAGCATTCCCAGCTGGAAAAGCTGCAGGATCCCACAGCTCAGCAGCCAAACTCCCACCCTTTGGTGTTGCAGGAGCACAGGCAGACCTATGGCAACACCAGGGAGCCTCTCCTGGAGAACCTGACCAGCGAGTACGACCTGGAGCTGTTCCGCAGGGCGCAGGCACGCGCCTCCGAGGACCTGGTGAGAGCCCGAGGCAGCCCCAGCACGGCCCCGGGGCAGCAGAACCCTGCCCAGGGCCCTCCCCGGGGCCTGTGGCACCTGGCAGGCAGCTCCAGGCTGGCACAGCCATCCCCAGGGAGCAGCTGGAGCTGAGCCCTGCGCTCAGGAATGCACGGTGACATTCCAGGGGTGCTCCCAGGGGACAGCTCCAGCTTCCCTGCTGAGGGCTGCTGACAGCAAAAGCCACCTGGGCCTTGGCCCGTGGCTGAGCTCACAGCCTGGCCTTGCTGAGGCTGCTGAGGAGCTTCCCAAAGCCACATCCCATTCCAGAGAGGGATCAAAGGATCCTTTGATGCTTTGCTGGGCTGCTGGGGCTCCTGGGGCAGAGCCTTGGGCTGTGTCACGGGGCCAGGGAATGAACTGGGCTGGAAAAGCCCTCTGAGATCATCGGGTGCCACCTGACACCACCCTGTCACGACTGCCATATCCAGGCTCTTCTGAACACCCCCAGGGGTGGTGGCCCTTCCCTGGGCAGCCCCTTCCAATTCCCAATCCCTGTGTCTGGCAAGGAATTCCTCCTGCTGTGCAGCCTAAACCTGGCCTGGCACAGCCTGGGGCCGTGTCCTCCTGTCCTGGCATTCCCTGGGAGCAGAGCCTGGCCCCACCCTGACCCTCAGAGGAGCCATGAGATCCCCCCTGCTCCTTTTCTCCAGCTCCCTCCTCCCTCCCAGCACTCTGTCCTGTCCCTGTGGATCAGGGAAGGAACAGGGCACCCCGAGGAACCCCGGGAATTCAACAAAACACGAATTTAGAAGACTCAAAACGGATTTCCTCCAGCAAAACAAATCCCAACTCTCCTCTAGCTGCCCCTAATGCATTTTTTGGCTAACCCCCCGTGTCCCCCGGGTCAGGAGAAGCTGAGGCTGCAGGGGCAGATCACCGAGGGCAGCAACATGATCAAGACGATCGCGTTCGGGCGCTACGAGCTGGACACGTGGTACCACTCGCCCTACCCCGAGGAGTACGCGCGCCTCGGCCGCCTCTACATGTGCGAGTTCTGCCTCAAGTACATGAAGAGCCAGACCATCCTGCGGCGGCACATGGTGAGGGAGGGAGGGCTGGGGGCCCGGGGTGGGGCTGGGGAGGGGGTCAGTGTCACTGGGGGCACGGGGTGGGGCTGGGGAGGGGGTCAGTGCCACTGGGAACCCTGGGGTATGACTGGGATGGGGATCAGTGTCACTGGGGATCCTGGGATGGGGCTGGGATGGGGATCAGTGTCACTGGGAATCCTGGGATGGGGCTGAGATGGGGATGAGTGTCACTGGGAATGGTGCTTTGGGGCTGGGGTGGGGATCAGTGCCACTGGGAGCCCTGGGGTGGGGCTCAATCCCACTGAGAACCCTGAGATGGGGCTCAGTGCCACTGGGAGCCCTGCTGTGGGACTGGAGAGCGTTCATTCCCACTGGGAATCCTGCTGTGATGTCCCCATGGTTCCTCTGGTGGGACTGGGAAGGGGCTCAATCCCACTGGGAGCCCTGGTGTGGTGTGTCCCTGTCCCCAGGCTGGCAGTGACAGCCCTGTCCCCTGTCCCTGTCCCTGCACAGGCCAAGTGTGTGTGGAAGCATCCCCCGGGCGACGAGATCTACCGCAAGGGCTCCATCTCTGTCTTCGAGGTGGATGGCAAGAAGAACAAGGTGAGGGGCACCAGGGTGGCCCTGGGGACAACCAGGGTGGCCCTGGGACAGCCACGGTGGCCCTGGGACAGCCAGGGTGGCCCTGGGGGCAGAGGAGCTGCTGGGCTTTGGCCCTTCCTGCACCTTTGGGTGCCTCCTCCTCCTCCTCCATCACCTGTGGGATTCTTGTGGGATTCTCTCCTGGCCCAGCTGCTCTGTTTCCCCATCATTTCTCAGATAATTCTGGGTTTTTGTTGTCCTTTCCCAGGGGGTTTTGCCCACGTTTATCCCACTGGGATAAAACCCCAGCATCTCTTTTTTTTGCGTGCCCAGATCTACTGTCAGAACCTGTGTCTGCTGGCCAAGCTTTTCCTGGACCACAAAACCCTTTACTACGACGTGGAACCCTTCCTGTTCTACGTCATGACAGAGGCTGACAACACTGGCTGCCACCTGATCGGGTATTTCTCCAAGGTCAGTGCCAAACATTCATCACCCACCCCACCAAAACGGGATTTAGGGCCCCCTGATCAGCACTGCAGCCTCAAAATTGCTGTTTTTGGGGAGCAGGTAAAGGTGCTAGGCTGAGCTGCAGAGAATGTGGAGAAAAATTAAAATATTATTAAAATATACTGATATATTATTATTATATAATATTATTATATATAATAATATTATATAATATATCATTACATTATATATTATTATATTATGTATTATATATTGTATTATATTATCATATTTACTTTAATATGTATTTTAAAATAATATTATAAATAATATTAAAATATAGTAATATATTACTAATATTTATATAATATGATATATTATTATATATTATATATGGTATAATTATGTATTTTATATATTACTATGATATATTATTGTATAATATATATTGTATTATTATATATTATGTTATTTCCTTTAATATTTATTTTACAATAATATTGTAAATAATATTAAAATAATATTATAATATAATACAAAAGAAATTCCTTCTGCTGAGGGATGGCAGCTGCTCTGGTGCTCCAGCTTCTCTCACCCCCAGCAGAAACCAAACCAGCTCAGAGGAATTGTTGTTGCCAGGCAGCAGAGTGGTGCCTTCATCAGGGAGAAAGAAATTGGGAAGGAATGTAGAGAAAAATACATTAAAATAAATATTAATCACTGTGGTTTGTTTGGGGCTTTTTTTTTTTTTACATTGAAATAAAACAATTTAAGGACTAAAAATCCTGCTCTTGTTTCCAGGAGAAGAATTCCTTCCTCAACTACAACGTGTCCTGCATCCTGACCATGCCCCAGTATATGAGACAAGGCTATGGCAAAATGCTCATTGACTTCAGTGAGTGTGTGTGGGGAGGGAAATTCCAGGGCAAAAACCACCAGGAACCCTCACCTGGCTGCTGCTGCTTGAGCAGCTTCCAGCCTGGCTCCTTTCTGAGCAGTTTAAATCAGGAGTTTTTAAATTTTTTTAGGCTATTTGCTGTCGAAAGTAGAAGAGAAAGTTGGCTCCCCCGAGCGTCCCCTGTCTGACCTGGGGCTGATCAGCTACAGGAGCTACTGGAAGGAAGTTCTGCTGCGCTACCTGCACAACTTCCAGGGCAAGGAGATCTCCATCAAAGGTCAGGGGGAATTTTGGGGGCACCCCTGGCCTGCCTCACCCCCCCCAAAATGCTTCAGCAGCACCCGATTGAACGGGGTATCCCCGTGGTTGGGAGTGGCTCCTTCCCACCCCTGCCACCCCAAAATGTTTGCAGCTGCATTTTGAAAGGGTGGGTTGGCTGTTCTGTGAAAAAAAAAAAAAAGCAAGCAGTTTTACAAAGATTTAGTAAAAATCTTCATCTAGCTGCCTGTTAGAGTATTAATTTTAATAAGACAAACACCTCCAGCAGCCAGTATTGAGAATATTTTGGCATTTCTCTGTTGGTGGCACCTGGGAGGCCGTGGGATTTCCTGGAGGGTGGCAGGTACCCTGGAAAAGCAGGATTGCATCTTCTCCCAGGGGATTTCTTACAGACCCCAAAGCCCCTCACTCCTGGGGGGATTGCACCACCCTGGCACAGGGAGCCCGGGGGGTTTTGGGGCTGTTTCAGAGGTTTTGGGGGGTTCTGAGCCTTGCTCTGGTTGCAGAGATTAGCCAGGAGACCGCTGTGAACCCCGTGGACATCGTCAGCACCCTGCAGGCCCTGCAGATGCTCAAGTACTGGAAGGGCAAACACCTGGTCCTCAAGAGACAGGTGAGCCTGGGGGATCTCTCCTCATTCTCCTTGCTGGGATCAGGGGATCCTGGGGCTCTCCAGCCTCCTCATTCTCATCTCCGTGTGAAAAAGGAGATGGGAATGTGACCTCATCCTTCAGCAGGGCAGGAATGAGCTGTCCTGACCCTGCAGGACACCCCAAAACCCTCCCTGGGCATCCCTGGGAACAGTGTCCAAACACCCCTCAGGGCCTTTCCCTGTTCCAGTGCCCAGCACCCTCTGCATAGAGAAATTTTCCCTCAAATCCAGCCCTGGGGGGGCCGTGCCTGTTCCAGCAGAAATTTTCCCTCAAATCCAGCCCTGGGGGCTGTGCCTGTTCCCTGTTCCAGCAGAACTTTTCCCTGAAATCCAGTCCAGACCTCCCTGCCCTGCTGTGCCCGGGGTTGATGGAGCCCTGCAGGGCTCCTGCTCCTTCCCTCCCTGATAAATCCCCAGGTGTGCCAAAGGTTCTGAGGGCTTCTAGAAAATTCCATGGAGAAGGTGTTTCCTTGGTGTTACTATGCTGTTGTTTTGGTGGTATTTGGGTGTAACTTTGGTGGTATTTGGGTGTAACTTTGGTGGTATTTGGGTGTAACTTTGGGGTTATTTTGCTGTTACTCTGCTGTTGTTTTGGTGGTGTTTTGGTGCTGTTTTGGTGTTTGCTGTCCCTCTGGGCCGTTCACAGCCGAGCCCCCCTCCCAGCTGTGCTGTCCCAGGGGTGATTCCCCACCTGGATCCCTCTCACCTGGCCCTGCCCTGCTCTCCCCAGGACCTGATTGACGAGTGGATCGCCAAGGAGGCCAAGAGGTCCAACAGCAACAAGACCATGGACCCCAGCTGCCTCAAGTGGACCCCTCCCAAGGGCACCTAAACGTCCCCACCAGCGTCCCCAGCACCGCAGGGACCCGTGTGGAGATTGGCTGTGCCCAGGGCAGGTCACCCCCAGGCTGGCCTGGCCCTGCGCCCCCCCAGCTCTGAGGATCTCGGGGGTTTGTGCCTCAGTGAGGCCGTGAGGACTGGAAGTGTCTGGGAGCTGCAGGAAGCTCTGGTTGCTGGTTGCTGGCCCTGTCCCTGTCCCTGCTGTCCCCTCCTGCAGCTCCCCCAGGCCTGCCCTGGCTCTTGGACAATGCTGGAAATCCTTCAGAGGCAGCAGCGTCGGCGTCTGGAGCTGCTCCTGCCCCGTTCCGTGTCTGAAATAGCTTTAGTGGGATCATTCCCCCCCTGCTCCAGCAGTTTTCCATAGGATCCAGCAGATCTCTGCTTAGTCCCCGTTGTACAGCCAGAATTTCACCTGAGGGAGTCACTGGGTGCTGCTGTCACCCCCTCCTGGAGCCACCACAGCCCTGCTGGAAGCACCTCTGGATTAGAATTCCCGTTTTTCCTGGTGTGTATCTCGTGGAATTGCTGAGTTCCTGTACATAAACAACCTGCTGAGTGTATTCCCCTGGAGATGTTTGTCCCAGAGCAGCCTTCCTGGAATTGCAGGGCCCTTTTCACTGGAGTTTGTTTCCCCCTTCCCAGGCTGAAGGAATCCAAACTTTGGCCTTTTCCAAAGAGCCACGGGAACCCCCAGCAGCAATTCCTGGGAGCTTTTGGGCTGCTGTGCTCCAGGGAGGGATGGAGCAAACAAAGCTTTGATTCCTCCCTCCCATCAGCAGAAATATCCTGGAATGGCCTCCCAGTAAAACCAGTCCTCGTGCCACCCGTGCCTGGGTGGCTGCAGTGTCACTGGCAGAGGGGACAGCCCTGGGAAGGGGCTGGTGGCATCCCAGGGCTTTATTCCCTGATCCCAGTGATTTCAGTGATCCCAGAGTTGATTTCAGTGATCCCTGCACTGTTTTCCTCACTCCCAGTGCTGAATTCCCTGATCCCAACACTGGATTCTTCAATCCCAGCACTGGGTTCCCTGATCCCAGTGCTGATTTCCCTGATCCTGGCACTGTTTTCCTCCAGCCCAGCGCTGATTTTTTTCTGATCCCGGTGCTGAATTCCCTCATCCTGGCACTGTGTTCTTCAATCCCAGCACTGCATTCCCTGATCCCAGCACTGGATTCCCTGATCCCAGCACTGTTTTCCTTCATCCTGGCACTGTTTTCCTCAATCCCAGCTCTGGATTCCCTGATCCCAACACTGGATTCCCTGATCCCAGCTCTGGATTCCCTGATCCCAGCTCTGGATTCCCTGATCCCAGCACTCTTTTCCCTCCCAGCACTGAATTCCCTGATCCCAGTGATTCCTGGCAGGGCAGGGTGTGGGGTGAAGCCCTGCTGGACACTGGGAGCCATTCCCACTGACCACTGCCCCATCCTGGCTGCCCAGGTTCCCTCCTGGGCACCCCCAGCCCCTCAGTGTGGACCCCTGGGCATTACTGACCCCACTGCCCCCTGCTCCTGGCCCCTCCCCAGCTGCAGATTCCTGGGAATGTCCCTGGAATGTCCCTGGAGCAGGGAGGGAAGGGGCCAGGCCCCCCCTGTGCTGCTCCTGTACCCCCTCCTCAATAAAAGCATGTGCCCTGCTCCAGCCGTGGGTTTGTGCTTTCCCTGCAGCTCCCACATCCCAGGGGCTCCTCTGGAACCCCTCCCAGGCCTCGGGGTTTTGGGATTGGGACTGGAGCAGCCTTGGGGTTGAGTTTTTCCCAGATATCCCACTCTGGACAGTTCCAGTGCTTTAAATCCTTTCCATGGAGGAATTTTTGCCTGCACGTCCCCTAGCACAACCTGGAGCTCTTAGAGGTATAACAAGAGTTTCCCATGAAGGAATTTCCCTGATATCCATCCTAAACCTCCCCTGGCACAACCTGAAATTCTTATAGGTATAAGAAAGAGTTTTCCCCTTTTCCATGAAGGAATTTCCCTGATATCCATCCTAAACCTCCCCTGGCACAACCTGAAACTCTTATAGGTATAAGAAAGAGTTTTCCCCTTTTCCATGAAGGAATTTTCACTGATCTCCATCCTAAACGTCCCCTGGCACAACCTGGAGCAGTTATAACAAAGAGTTTTCCCCTTTTCCATGAAGGAATTTTCACTGATCTCCATCCTAAACCTCCCCTGGCACAACCTGGGGCCGTTCTTGGGACGAGCAGAGTTTTCCCCACACTGAGGCAAAGCTGCTGAAGGGAAATTCCCCGAGATCTCCCTGAATTTCCAGGAGCTGCTCTGTGGCTCCTGCTCCTTCTCCCACTGGAATTCCTGCTGCTGGGATGGTTTGGGGCAGGATATTCCCAAAAGAAGCAGGAAGGAACGGGAGCTAAATCCACGTGGTGACTTCAGCTGTTCCTCAATCCATGGGGCTGATCCCAAACCCACGGAAAAAGCTGGAACAGCCTCTCTGTGCAGCTCCAGGGCCAGGGAAGAGCAGCTCTATTCCTGGGATCATTCCCTGTCATTATCCCAGCCTTTCCTGCCCTCCCCAGCCCGGCCCACGCAGCTCCGAAACCACCAGAGGTGCAGGAAAAAAAAATAAAATAAAATCGGGAGCCAGGAGAGGGGAAAGAAAACATCCCCAGGAAACCACGGGTGCCAAAGGCTCCTGCGGCTTTCCTGCAGGAGAGCTCTGCCCCCGGGGGTGCCAGGCGGGACCTGGCACCTTCCTGCAGTGTCCAGGGGGCTGGAATATCCTGGAGTCTGGGTCTGCTTCGGAATCTTGGAATGCTTTGGGATGGAGGGATCCTGAATCCCAACCATTTCCACCCCCTGCCGTGGGCAGGACACCTTCTGCCATCCCCCAGTGCTCCCCATCCCTTCCAGGGATGGAGCATCCACGTTTTCCCTGGAATATCCTGGAGTCTGGGTCTGCTTCGGAATCTTGGAATGGTTTGGGATGGGGGGATCCTAAATTCCCTAAATTCCATTCCCACCCCCTGCCGTGGGCAGGACGCCTTCTGCCATCCCCTGGTGCCCCAAACCCCATCCTTGGACACCTCCAGGAATGGAGCATCCACGTTTTCCCTGGAAATCCCATTCCAGCCCCTCTTCACCACCTGCTCTTCCCAGTTCTCCCAGTTTTGGCACAGCTGGAACAGGGAACTGGGAGCAGGAAGCTTCTCCCGCCTCTGGAGAGCCAGCCTGACCCCGGAGCAGCTGGGAAGGGGCAGGATCCCAGCAAATCCAGGATTTTGGGCATTCCCAGCGAGTTCCTGAGGAGCCAAACGCCCCGGGAAGCCCCGGGGAATGTCAGTGAGGGAAAAGCTCGCCGAGGTTTTCCAGCGGGACCGGGATCGCCGGGAAGGGCAGCAGAGGGTGCTGCATCCCAGGGCAAAGGCAGGGAACTGCCGGGAGCTCGGGATGGCTTTTGCCAGGGAGTTCATCCCTGATTCCTGGGCAGAAAGAGAGGGATACTGGGGACCTGGGAAGGGCACTGGGAGAGGGACAATTCCTGAGCCGATCTGGGGGGTTTGAGCCATTCCCAGCTCTGCAGGGTGTTGGTGAGGATCAGGGAATCACCAGGGAATCATGGAATGCCAGCCTGGATTGGGCTGGGAGAGGCTCAGAGCCCCTCTGGGGGTGATCCCGGGATATTCCATGGACCGTGTTCCTCTTCCCTGAGGGAGCCCCGAGGGTCCCGCCCTGCCCCAGCTCCTGCCTCCAGCTCCAGGGAATTCCTGCTCGCGGTGCCGGGCTAGGATCGGGATGGGGATGGTGTGGGAAAGGCACCCATGGCCGGGGTTTGTCCCGGGTCAGGGACTCTGCTCCCATTTTTTGGTGTCCCCTGCTCTGCCAGTGAGGCGATTCCCAAAAGGAACCGGGACAGGGGATCCCCAAAACCCCTCCACGGTTCCGTGAGTGCCCGGGAAAGGTTTCTCTGCCCAGAGCCCGGTCGCTGTTTGGGCAGAGCAGGGCCTGGACCGGGGCCCGGGATGCTCCAGGGGAGTTCTCCCCGCGGATCCGGCTGGATCAGGAAGTTTTCCTGGTGATTCACCGGGAGCTGCTGCTCCCTGTGAGTCACTGCAGAGGGGAGAGGAGGGATGGATCCATGGATCCAGGGATGGATGGATCCTCATCCTGAGCTGATAACAGGAATCACTGCTGTGGCTCCTGGGCTCCATCCCAGTGGGAGAAGGAAGGAATGGGAATTTGCAGGAAAAGGGCCTCAGGATGAGTTTTTCCACCAAAAAAGCACATCCTGGGCCAGGCTGGGACACGCCAGGCCAGGTTGGGATACCCCAGGCCAGGCCAGGGGGATTTGGGCTCTCACAGGGCTCCCTCCTTTTCCTGCCATCCCCAGGAATTCCCCGCAGCCACTCCAGGGATTTTGGGGCTCGGGGAAGGGAGGATCTTTCCCAAAATGTTCCTCCCTGCCGGTTCCTCAGGAGCAGAGCCTGGCCCAGCCGGGTTCCAGCGCCGTCCCTCTGTAATTACGGGATATTTTTGGTGTCCCTTCCTCTCCCTGTTCCGGGCCCGCAGCCCCCGCAGGATGAGCCAGGGAAGGTGCCGGGCTCGGGAAGCAGCAAATCCCGGCTTCCCAAGGGCCGGGAGGAGCAGGAGCTGCTGGGCAGGGCTGGCAGCGATCCCAGTGCTCCCAGTGCTCCCAGTGCTGCCAGCGCTGCCCAGGGTGGGAGGGATGGGGGAGCTGGGCTGGGCCGGGGAGTTTGGGGGAGCAGGGGGTGCTGTGCACCTCTTTCTGTCCCTCTGGGGTCAAATTCCCAGCTGGTCATCCCTAAAAAACTGAATTTGATGTTGGGGACTGTCCCTGTTCCCAGAGCTGCCCCGGGACTGGGATTTCTCCTGGTTTAAAGCTTCTCTTTCCTGAAATCCTGTCTTCAAGCCCCTTTTAATTTTATTTTTGTATTCACAGAATTGGAGTTTTCCCATTGAACAGAATGTGGGATTTGCTGTCACCTGTGGGAGCTGCCTTAGGGATAAGCCGCGTTCCCTCAGGAGCAGGTTTGGAATCTCGGATGCGGGGGTGGAAAAGCAGCGCGGAGGCTCCTGGCTCTGGGATGTGGAGCTGCCTTTGCATTCTCGCCGGGAATGCTCGGGCTGAGCCAGCCCCGCACTCCCAGACTGGATCCAAAAATCCCCGGGAGAGCTCCTGGAGCAGCCCAGAGCCGCAGCCCCCTCCCATCCCATCCCATCCCATCCCATCCCATCCCATCCCCATCCCATCCCGTCCCGTCCCATCCCATCCCGTCCCATCCCGTCCCGTCCCATCCCATCCCATCCCATCCCATCCCATCCCGTCCCGTCCCGTCCCATCCCATCCCGTCCCGTCCCGTCCCATCCCATCCCGTCCCATCCCATCCCGTCCCATCCCATCCCATCCCATCCCATCCCATCCCATCCCATCCCATCCCATCCCATCCCATCCCATCCCATCCCGCCTGTCCCATCCCGCTGTTGGCTCCGGCAGCTCCAGGAGCCGCCTCTGGAGCAGAATTCCCAGCGCAGCTGCTTCCAGTTACGGCCCCGGCACATGAAAGGGGCGCGGGTTTAAATTTAGCCGGGCAGGAAAAGCCTTTTATCCTCCCGCTGCTCCTCCCGGCTCCAAACCCACCGGGAAACCGCAATTCCCGTGGGATGGGCTGCGCCGGGCACGGACAGGGACAGAGGGACAGGGACAGAGGGACAGGGTGTCCAAAGGCAGGGGGTGAATTCCATCTCCCACCTGGGAAACCCTTGGGATGGGCTCTGTGTGTGCCTGAGCAAAACCAGTTTGGGACTGGGACCAGTCTGGGATCAAACCGTTTCCTTCGCTCTCTTTCCAAGAATTAATTTTGTTTTTCCAGTGGATGTGGAACAGGGAATGTTGAGGTTTGGATTGTTTGGGTTGTTTGGGTTTTTTTTCCCTTTTCCTTGTGTCTGGATGCGTTCCCAGCCAAACACCGAAAACGAAACATTTCGTTTTCTTCCCAGTGAGAAAATTCCTTTTTTTCTGGGAAGAGGTGCCGGGATCGGGGTGGAAGTGCCCGGATCCCCGTTTGGGAAGGGGCAAACGCGGCCAGGGAATGCAGAGCCCGGAGAAAAGGGGAAGGGGAAGGCTGGGATCCCTCCAGGGAATCTGCTCCGGTGAGCCGGGAACCCGCCGGGAGCTCGCAGGGATCCATCCCAGTTCCGGACCCGCCGGGATTCCACCAGGATCCACCCCAATCCCAATCCTGGCCCCGCCGGGATCCCTCCAGGATCCATCCCAAACACGGTCCTGCCAGGATTCCACCGGGATCCATCCCAATCCCGGTCCCACCGGGAGCCGGGAGCCTACTGGGATCCATCCCAGTTCCGGACCCGCCGGGATCCCTCCAGGATCCATTCCAATCCCAATCCCGGTCCCACCAGGATTCCACCGGGATCCATCTCAATCCCGGTCCCCCCGCGATCCCACCGGGATCCATCCCAATCCCAGTGCCGGTCCCGCCGGGATCCCACCAGAATCCATCCCAATCCCAATCCCGGTCCCTCCGGGATCCCGCCGGGATCCATCCCAATCCCAGTGCCGGTCCCCCCGCGATCCCGCCGGGATCCATCCCAATCCCAGTGCCGGTCCCGCCGGGAGCCGGGCGCGGCGCCGGAGCCGCCCCGGTGTTTGTTTGGATCCCGCGCTGCGGTTTCCCGGCGGTGCCCGCTGGTCTGCGGGAGCAGCTCCGGGCCCGGGATGGTGGGAACGGAGCTGGGAGCGGCTCCGGGGCCGCTGCCACCCCCCTGGAGCTCGGCAGGAGCTCCCCAAACCCCCAATTTAACCCCGTGCTCCTGGTCAGGAGCAGGGGACACTCTCAGCTTTCCCAAGGATTGTGAAATCCCCCAGGGAACGCTGGAATAGCAGGAATGTCCCAGGCTCCAGCACCACGGAAGTGTCAGGCTGTGCAAAGCTGGGCTCGGTGATCCCAAATCCCGGGATTTGGGGCGGGGGGGGGTTCGGGGGCTCCGCCACCCACGGCGCGAGCGGCGTCACCCAGGATCCCGCGGCAGCATTCCAAGGAATTCCAGCCGGGGTTGGCTGCGCTCCCCGTGCCCGTTCCCGTGTGCAGGTAGGAACAGGCTCGGGAGAGCGGGAGCGGGGCTTGGAGCGAGCCCAGCGCCTCTCCGCGCATCCCAAATCCCGGCCTGGCTCCTGCGCCGCTGGAGCCGCTCCCGCTCCAGCCAAGGAAGCCACAGCTCAGCCCCCAAGGGCTTGGATCGGGAATTTCCGCCTCATCAGCCGCAGGAATCGGGAATTTTGTGGAAATCTGGGCAGAGGAATGAGAGCGGGGAGCTGCGAAGGGAAACCAGGCTGGATCCCGGGCTGCGGGAGCTGCGCGAACCGAGCACCAGAGGGACGGATGGGTTTGCCCGGGACGGAGCCAGGAAATCCCATTCGGCCCCATCCCAGCGCTCCAGCTGTTCCTGGCATCTGGAGCATCCCTGTTTAGGGAGCAGCCCCGGGGGCAGAGCCCTGACCCGGGTTTGCCCCTTTTGGCACGGGAACGCTCCCGTGGGGAGGCTCCTGCCCGGGGCCATCCCTGGCTCCACGCGGGGCTCCCGGGAGCCGAATTCCCTCTCGGAGCCCATCCCGCCGTGTCCACAGCCCATTCCCAAGCCACGGCTGCGCTGTTTTCCAGCCGTCCTGGCCGCCGTTCAAAGCCGGGCAGCGGAGAAACATCTCCAGGCTCATTCCCATTCCCTTCTCGCAGCCGGGCCGGGCTCCCGGAGCCTTCCCTGCCCGAGAGGAGCCGGGCACCGGCTCCTTGTGGGATCTTCCCCCGTGCCAGGCCCCGGCTCCGCTTTCATCCCGCCGTGCCCGCCCCCTCCTCGCCTTTGATTCCCGGCGCTGGGAGGAGGCTGGAGCAGGGAATTGTCAGCTCCGGCTCCTCCCGCCGGCTCCGTGCGGCGCAGACGGAGCGGGAGATCAAAGCCCGGCGCCTTTTTTTTTAGCTGGAATGCGGCGGACCAGGAGCTGCGGCCAATTCCAGCGGCGGTTCCTCTCCCGTAACTCGATCCCACATCCCTGGAGGCGGCCCCGGCGCTGACAGGTGACACTGGAGCCGCTCCGGGCGCGCCGCTCCTCGGGAACAAGTCTGACTTTGCAGCGCACGGAGCTTTTCCGGCACCATTTGGAGGCTGCGGTCGGGATGGGATGAGCTCGGCTTGGAAAGGACTCACCTGGATGGGGTTAACCCTTTCCGGAGCTCCGGGATTCTCCCCTGCTCCGGTTCTGAGGGATGCGCGGCCCCTCGGTGGGATTTTGGGAGGAGCTTTTTGTGTCTTTTCCTCGTGCGATTCCCGCCATCCGCATCTGTTCTCCACGCTCCTCAGGTGGCACCAGCAGGAGGAAACTCCTGCTGGGATTTTCCTCTCTGGAAGCAGGAAAATCGCTCCAGCCTTTCCCACAGCAGCAGGAGGCTCCGGGAATCACCTCTTGGAAAAGTTCCTGACCCAGTTTGACCTCGGGAAGGGGGCGATAAATCCCAATAAATCCCGCTGGGCTGGGAGAAGAGCCCGGGACACGCCCAGGATCCTCTCTGGGATCACATCCAGGCCCAGGGGGATTTTTCCCACCAGGGAATGGCCGGGATTCTTTAGGGAGTGAGGATGGGATTCCCAAAATCCTGGAGCAGGTTCGGTGTCTCCGTTCCCGACGGGGAACTGCCAGGAAAACTCCGATAAGGACTTTGCTCCGAGGGATTTCGTGGAATGGCTGAACAGGGAACAGCCCTGGACGGGGAGGACGGGAATTCTCTACCTGGATCTCGCCCTGGAGCAGAGGCCTCAGCCAGGGCAGGGACCAGGGGAGCAATCCTGGAATTTGGGATGCTCAGGGATATCGTCCTTGGATTGCTGGGGTCAAACCATTCCTCTGGGATGTTCCCTTGAGGAAATTATGGAAGTGCCCTCTCCTCCCCGGACCCCCGGGCACGTTGGGGTCGGGGAGCTCTTGAGACAGGAAAAAATCGCTCCGGTGGGGTCACTGCAGAATTCCCTCCCGTCCAGGAGCTCTGGGCACACCCCGAGCCCTGCAGGGGGCACGGCGCCATAAAATCATGGAATGCCCGTGTTTGGAGCAGGGAATGAGCCCTGGAGTGGGAACAGGTCCCAAAGGAGCCTCCGGGATGCTCCCACATGGCAGATCCTCCTTCCAGAGGGGAAACTGAGGCCCGGAGCAGCATTCCAGGGCCAGGGAATGCTCCCAGGGGCTCCTTTCCCTGCCGGGGCTGGGCTGGAGCCACAAATCCCAATCCCAGCCCAGGGCCCCGCAGGGTTCAAAGGGCCCCACAAACAAAGGAGGGCTTTGAACTCCTCCTCATCCTGGGGAGGGCAGGAAACACCTTCCCAACCTTCGCCCCCAGCCAGGGAATATCCTGGGATCCCTTTAGATCGGGCCTGGGGAGCAGAAATTCAGGATGAGGTTTGGAGAAGATCCTTTCCTGCCCGGTGGGGCTGAGGAGCAGGACAGGGATGAATCCTTTTAGGATTAAGGTTGGGTTAGGATCCCGACATTCTCCTCTCCACCCTCCAGCGTGTCCCGGGCCTCTATTCCTGGGATTTCTCCACGGGATGTGCAGCAAGGGCAGGAGGGGGGAGGGAAATGGGAATTTTGGGAGCTGTTGTTGTCCCAGGAGGTGCCGGCGCGGTCTGGAGCGGTGTTTCCCTTCCCTCTGGAGAACGGGAGCGCTCCATAGGTGGCCTGGCTGGCAGCGGGATGGTGCCTGAGCAAACAATTCCATGGGGAGAGGAGCCGGGGCCAATTCCCTGCCGGCTGCGGGTTGAACCCTCATTAACAGCCGGCGCTAATTGCGCTCCCTGCACGGGCCGGGCCGTGCCCGCCTCCCCAGCGCGGAGCTGGCAGGAAAAGCTGCGGGCTCGGATCCCTGCGCAGATCCGGATTGCCGATAAGGAGGTGATTTATCCCCCTCCACTTCCTTCCTCGTGGGCACGGAGACAGCCCGGAGGAGGCCGCGGCTTCCCGGGACGCTCCCGGGTGAGCTCATCCCGCTCTGGGCAGCGCCAGGGAGCTCCAGGAGTGATCCCAGTGCCAGGAGCTGGGCTGGGGACGGCCGGGGCTGGGAGCTGTCCCTGCCTGGGATCGGGATGGAGCTCAGGGTCTGATCCACGCTCTGATTCCAGCGTTCGTGGGGTTGGAGTCACGGCGGTGAGGTCACCCCGCGCTGATCCAGGGTGAGCTCATGGAAAAGCTCCCGCCGGGCGTTTATCCGGCTCTGACAAAGGGGAATCTGGGAATCCTGGAATCCTGCTGCTCCCTGGCTCTCCCCACACCGCGGAGCTGGGGCACAGGAGCGCCTGCAGCTCCACTCAGGGCCAGGAAGTCGTGGCATTCTTTGGGAATTCAGCTCCAGGCAACACCACTTGGAAAACATCCCGCGTCCTCCCCGGAGTCCCTGTGGACCCGGGGTGCCAGGAATAAAAACATTCCCTGCGTGGGGAAGGCTCCCAAATCCCTGGGTTCATCCCAGCCCTGCCCTGCCAGGCGCAGAGGTGACGCTCGGGAGCAGAGGTGACACTCGGGAGGTGACAGCCCAGGTCCCCCCTGCTCCCCTCCCCTCTTTCCCAACCCCGTCCGGGCAGCCCCGACCTGTTCTTCCAAAGCTCTCCCAGCCCACAGCGCGCTGGCACCTCGGGATTGAGGAGCGGCCTGGCCCGGGGCATTCCCACTTCACAGGGCACCTCTGGAATGCGGCGGATCTGGAACGTTCCGAGCCGGGCCAGGCCCTCCCGGGGAGCTGCAGGAGAGACCCCAAAAGGGGGCCGGGGGTAGAGCGGACCCGCTCGGGGGCATTTCCAGGGAATGAGGCTCAGAGCCAGAGTTTCTGGGATTCCCAGAAGCTCAATTCCAGCCCAACCAGCGCCTCCCGCTCCCCTCGCTTCTCCCACGGGGCTGGTTTGGCACGGGAGCCACAGGCGACCCCGGGCTCAGGTGACCCCGGGGATGGATTCGCTGCTCCCGGCCAAGCGCCCCAGAGAAATTCCCGGCTGCTGATGCAAGGCCAGGCCGTGGAAAGCCGGGATTCCCGGTGCTGAGCGGCGTTATCCCTGTAGATGGCATCCCAGGATCTCCGCTGGGATGCTGCGGGATCCCTGTCCTGCCGCCGGCCGGATCCGGCTGATCCCGACATCCCGAGGGTCCCCGGAATCCTGGATCCCGGCCAGGTGACAGCGTGGATCTACCCTGGAGAGAGAATTAAACCCGGGCTGGGTGCCAGCCCCGATCCCGGCTGCAGGCGGGATTTATATCCCTTCCTCGGGGTTTGTGTCCCTGGGGACATCCAGGGGAGCAGATCCGCGTTCCCTTTGAAGCGAGGGGGGGATTAAACCACATTAAACGCGTTTGTTGGGAGTTAACCCCGCTTTGATGTGGTTTAATTCACCCCGGGAGTGCTGAACTCGACGGAATTAAACCCAATTCCAGGCGCCGATCTGGATCGGGAGCCGAACGGGCTCTGACTGATCAGCTCCAAACTCGCACTTTTAATTAAGCTGAGCTAATTTCCCGCCGCGGCTCCGTGCGGGTCAGCCCGGCAGGGGGAGAAAACCCCGGGCCAGAGGCGGGATCTGCGGGATCCGGCTCTGCGAAGGACAGGGACGGAGCTGGGGGGGTCTGGGGGGCTCTGGCTCGGGACCAGGGGCGGCTCTGGGGAAGCAAAACCCAAAGACCTGGAGCGTCTGCAGGCCGCGGGTTTGGGGGTTTGGATCTCCCCCAGGAACTATTTCGGGAAGCGCCGCCCTCCGTTCCCGGCGTGGGCAGGAGAGCGGCCGGAGCCGCCGGGAGCCGCCGCGGCCCTTCTGCAGGGCTTTTTTTAACTCTCCGTCCCTAAATCCAGAGGGTTCATCCCACTCTGCGGCCTCTGGATGCGGCAGAGCCCGGCTCGAAGCTCGGCCACCACGTGTCCCCTGTGCCACATCCCAGCGGGTGGCACCGAGCGGGGTCCCGGTAAACAGCGCGGGCCGGGATTGCGACATCCCGGAGCCAGAAATGCAGGACTGGGACGGGACAGGGACCAGGAACGGGAGCAGGGACAGGGACAGGGACAGGGACAGGGACAAGGAACGGGAGCAGGGACAGGGACAGGGACAGGGACAAGGAACGGGAGCAGGGACAGGGACAGGGACAGGGACAGGGACAGGGACAGGGACAAGGAACAGGAACAGGGACAGGGACAGGGACAGGGACAGGGACAGGGACAAGGAACAGGAACAGGGACAGGGACAGGGACAGGGACAGGGACAGGGGCCAGGAACGGGGACAGGGACCAGGAACAGGGACCAGGAACGGGGACAGGGACAGGGCACAAATCTCGAGATCCAGCGCTGCCCCAGCTCCCTCGGGCAGTCTCAGGCTCCCCGTGTCCAGAAGGAAAATAAGGCCTGGATGGCAATTAGAGGAATTAATTAACGAATGTTTGATTAGTGTCTGATCAGTCCTGTGGGGTTACAGAGCCCCAGATAAACTGTGAGGGTTCATCACATCCCAGATTCTCTGAGCGCCTCAGCACCGCAGATGAATCCTGTCAGGATTTGTGCTCTGGGTTTGCTCTGGGTTTATTCTGGATCTGTCCTGGATTTGAGCTGGGTTTGTTCTGAATCTGTTATATGTTTGTTCTGGATTTATTCTGTGTTTGTTCTGGATTTGTTCTGGATTTGCTGTGTGTCTGCTCTGGATCTTCTCTGGATCTGTTCTGGATTTGTTCTGTGTTTGCTCTGGATTTCTTCTGGATTTCCCTGCAGGGAGCTCTGGGCAGAACCTGCTGCTCTGGGCGTTCCCCACATCCCAAATTTCCCCACCCCGTGTCCAAACCTCCCTGGGAGCTCCTCTGACCCATCCCGGGGTTCCCACTCCCCCCTCCCTTCTCCTCAGAGCAATTCCCACAAAAAAACCTCCCGATTATCTTAATTTATTCATCGTCTCAATCCCTCCCATCCCCTCTGCCTCCCGGGATGACAAAACCCTCCCGGACAGGAAATCTTCCTTAATCTCTCCCGAAGCCCAAACACTGCGGGCGACGCCAGATAAACATTTAATGACAACAATTGGACTGCGCGGGAACAATGCTCCGCCGCACTCGCGTTTTCTCAGCCCTCTCACACACGGGCTAATTAATTAATTGCGAATTTACCCGCGGGATAATGAAAGGATGCCCCGGTTGAGAGGGAAAAGGCGCTGGAAGCAGCGCAGGGATTCCGGAGGGATCTCCATAAATCCCGCCGGGGAAAGCGGCAGCCCCGGGCAGCGGGAGGTCCCGGGACATTCCCAACTATTTGGGAACCCAAACTGGATCCAGTCAGAGCTCCTGCCCCTCTCCCCCTTCCCTCCCCTCGGGGAGGCTCCATTAAATCATCCCCTGGGTTTGAATAATTTTTATTTCCAGTTATTGATTGGCTGGGGGAGCTGTCGGATCCGGGCAGGAACAAATCCCTTCATCCCCCTCAATCCCAGTTTGGATCCCACTATCCCAGATTGGATCCCTCAATCCCAGTTCGGATCCCTCAATCTCAGTTCGGATCCCCCTATCCCAGCCCGGATCCCCCTATCCCAGCCTGGATCCCTCCCTGTGAACACTTTCCCTCTGGAATTTTCAATTTACGGCACCGACGTTCCCGTTTCCTTCCCCCTGTTAAATTCCTGGGGGACCCACGGGGGAGCCAGAGGCCTCTGAGCCGGGCAGGGTTGGGTAACCTCCGGAAAAACACGTTCCCAAAGTTCCCGGAGTTCCCGGTGCGGCTCCTCCCTCCTCCCATCCCGCTCCCTGTCCTCGCTCGGGCACCTGCAGCCGGAGCCTCCTCCTCTGCCGGGCTCTGGATGGGAGCAGGGAAAGGTTTTATCGGGAATTCCGCTGAGGGAAGCTCCGGAGGGGAGCTGCAGGTCCGTGCTGGGGTCGATCCCAAAGGAAAACCAGGACAGCCCCGGCCTGGCCTTGCCCCGGACACCAAATCCCCTCTGGCTGCCCGTGGCTGTTCAGGGCTTGGGAAGCTCCAGAAGCTGCCCTGGGAATTCTCTGACCCCCTCAGGACCTGGGAGATCCCACGGATCCCACTCGGGAAGGGTCTGAAGGGAGCGGTGCCACCACCTTGGTGCCACCACCTCGGTGCCACCACCGTGGTGCCACCACCGTGGTGCCACCTGCCCCTGCCCAGAACCGAATCCCTTCCCCCCGGGGCAGAGCCAGGATCATTCCCAGCCCTCGGGACCCCCTGGGTGTCCCCTTCTGGTCCCTCTCCCATTCCAGGCCGATCCTCTCCCGGCCATTTCAATCCTGGAAGGAGCCAAAGCCACCGGCAGTGACCGATGCTGGCTCCTGTCCTGGGAAAAGCCCCTGGAATACTCCCTCAGCCACCCCTGGATGTGCCCGGGATCCTCCCCAGGTACAGGAATTCCCGGCTGCCGTGGCTGGATCCAGCCCAGGGGCCGGCAGGGTCAGTGCCAGGTGACCCCTGTGTCACATCCCACTCTGGCCAGGAATGGGGACACGCCAGGACTGGGAGCCAGGAACCTTCCAGGGCTCTGAGACAGCTGGGATGAGGCATCCCGAGCTCTGCAGAGCTCATGGAAAATTCGGACCAGGCCAGGGAGTTTTTCCATGAGCTCTGACGGATCTGGGGCCAAGCCTTTGGTGCTGGAGCCAGCCTTGGACTTCTCCAGCTTTTTCAGGTGTTTGGGGGGGGAGTTTTGTGTCAGCTGCACTTCCAGCCTGATTTCCTTGGATTTCCCCGGAGATGGAAAAACCTGGATTTGCTCAGACCTCTCCTCCTGCTCAGGGAGACACATGGGGGCACCCCCAGAATCCCAACAGGATCAGCATCCCAACGGGATCAGCATCCACTGCTTCCCATCGCCCAATCCACTTCGCAGTGTCCAGCATGGAGCATTTTTTTCCTGTGGAAAAGAGAATCTCAGGATTTTTGGGACACTGAGCAGCCTCCGGGTCTCTCTGGCTCCCTGAGGATGCTGAAGATTCCAGAGGGGCTGAGGAGCAGGGATTGAGGGAAGTTTGAGTCAGCCCAAGGCACGAGCCAGGGAGGGTTTGGATCCCGACACGTGAAGCTCCATCCTCGTGGGACACAGGCCAGGGGTGTTTTCCTTCCCGGATCCACGGCCTGGGTGGGAGGGATCTGCTCTGGTTCACAGCTGGAATCACAGATCATTCCATGATCCCTGTGGGTCCCTTCCAGCTGGGATATTCCAATCCTGTGGAAAGGCAGAAGACCCCGAGGATCCCTCCCTGCTGCATCCCCAGCTCCCCATCCCCAGCAGAAATTCCCCCTTTTTGCGTTTATCCATCCCAGGGCTCTCCCGGGGGTTTGTGTCCCTGGGATTGCTCCTCGTGGTGGAGCTGAGGCTCCATCCTGGAAATCTGGGTGGCGACCGCACTTCCCGGGACGTGCAGATTCCTGCTGCATCCCGCGAGGGGGGCAGGGAGGCAGAATTTACCTGCAGGAAACTCTCAGCCTCTGCCTGGATGGAGGATCCGGCTGGAGCCAAGGATTCTGCAAGCTGGGCAAAGCTCCCGGGCCGGGAAAGCTTCCTTGAAACTCCTGGAGCAGGCGGTGCCTCCCTTGGCTGCTGCCGTGGCCAGAATGTCCGGAGGCTGTTCCAGGGTAGGACTGGAGCCTCCCGTGTTTTCTGATGAAATCCTCCCGCCCCAAACCTGCCAAGGAATCAAAGGCATCGCGCCTGTCCCAGGGCTACACACTCAGCGCTGCGAGCCGCCGGCCCCGCGCTGCCGCCACCGAGAGGCGGCTCTGCCCCCCCTGGCCCGGCACGGCTCGGCACGGCTCGGCCCGGAGCGAATCCAGCGCGTCCCTCCACATTTCCACCCCAATCCCAACCCCCGGAGCCACAGCCGGGGTCGATTCCCTGGCTCCAGGGTCCGGGATTCTCCCCCACCATCCCGTTGGGGCTCCTCTGCCTTCCCAGGCTCAGGAAATGTCGGGATTTGGGGCTTTTTTGAAGGATTTTTGGCGTCTCCCTGGAAATTTCCGTAGTTCTGCACAGGGGCACGAGGGGATTCCCCCGCAGTCCGTGGAATTTCAGCCCGATCCTCCCGGGAAAAAGGATGCTGAGCATTCCCAGAGCCCCCGGGGCCGCTCCCACCTGGAGGAGCTGCCCCGAGCCACGCGGTTGGGAAAGATCCGGGGAAATTCCTGCACCGGGATTTTCACTCCTTGGGCTTTCTCCCGGGGCGGGATGGGGAGGGCTCCTTCGGGAGGCTCCCCCGCAGCATTCCCGGCTGGAAAAGGGCGCTCCGAGGGCGGGTCGGGATGCCGGGGGAGCCTGGGGAACGCCTGGGGCAGATCCCGGCTCCTTTTGGGGCTGCTCCATCCCGTTCCTGCCCCTTCCCGGGGAGCCTGGGCCGAGTCCTTCCCCCTTTTCCCACCCCGGCCGGGATTCCCGACTTTTCCATCCTGTGAGCTTTCCCCACGTGCTGATCCCGGGAAATGTTCTTTGGGATCCCTGGGAGGATCCAGCCGGGGCTGAGCGAGCGATTCCCGCTTTGGGATCTACACATTCCCTTGGGATCCTGAATATCCCAAAACTTCCCGAGCCACGAGGGACCCTCCGGAGTCATCCTGGCCCGGCATGGGACACCCCAAAATCCCACCCTGAGAGGGTTTAAAAGTCGTAAATCCATGGAAAACCTGGGATTTTGCTCCAAAAAGAGCCAGAAGGACACCAGGGGTGACACCCCTGTGGCTCAGGAGGGTGACAATGATTTCCCACTCCTGCTCCCAGAGAGGGCCCCCGACAATTAGATAATTAACAAAGAAAGGTAAAAAATAATTAAAGAGAGAAAACCTCTCAGTGCCAGGCCGGGGAGGGGAGATCCCGGGAGAGCCGGGCTGGAATTCCGGCCCGCTCGGCTTCAAAGGCGGCCCCGAAATTTTACCTGGCCGGGGCCGCCCCCTCTGCCCGCGGAGGTGACCCAGGTGACCCCCGGGTGTGTCCCGGGATAATTGGGACGGGAGCGGAACTGGGGCCAGGTGGGGCCGCGACAAAGGGACTTCGATGGGGGCAGGGCCGGGGATCGGGAGCTGAAATCCCTGGAATTTTCAGGGGGGTTAAGGAGCTGAAATCCCTGGAATTTTCAGGGGGGTTAAGGCGCTGAATTCCCAGGAAATTTTGGGGAGGTCGGGAGCTGAATTCCCAGGAATTTTAGGGGACGCTAAGGAGCTGAAATCCCAGGAATTTCCCGGGAGATTAGGGAGCTGAATTCCCAGGAAATCGGCGGATTCTCCATCACAACCCAAGGAAAAAAAAAACCCCAAAACCACCCCCAGCACGTGAACCGAGCCCCGGGGGGACACCCGAGCGCCGGGGTGACTTTTGGGGACAATTCCCCTTCGTCACCCCGGCCTCGGGTCCCCGCCGGGACCAATCCCGGGATGCGGGGAGGGTTTCAGGAGCGAATCCCGGGGATCCGGGGATGGGGCAGCGCTGTCCCCGTGCCGCCACCCGCCGTGCCCGGGCGTGCCCGGTGCCCCCGGGGCGGCGCTGGCGCTGTCGCAATGCGGGGACACGTGGCAGGACCGGCTCCGTGGGCCCGCGCTGATGTCACGGGGACACGGCGCTGTCACCTCACGCCACGACTCGTCCTGCTGACACAGCCCGGTGTCCCCGGCAGGGCGAGATTCCCGGGATCCGGGGCTTCGGAAGCCGCTGGATTCACCGCGGGGAGCTCGGAACTGTCCCCAGATCCCCCCCCGGGGGCTGAGTTTGGGGTCCCCGCGCCCTCTCCCCGCCCTGATCCCTCGCTTGGGATGCAGGAACGCAATTTATCCTCCTTGGAGCAGAATACCCTGACTTTTCCCCAATGTTTTCCAGAGAAGCCAGGGTTTGGAGGTCGTTTGCGAAGCGGTATTACGAATTGTGCTCCCTGGGGTGGAATATCCTGATTTCCCCCAATATTTTCCAGGGGAATGCAGGTTTGGATGTCCCCAAAACCCGGGATGTGACCTGAGCTCTGCAGGGCAGGAAGGGATTTGGTTTTCCCGGGGCGCCGCCGTGACCTGGCCCCGTTCGGAAGCGATTCTGGGTCTGGCGTTGGATTCCTCGCGCCACGTTGCGGGCAATTATCCGCCGATAATTGCGGCGTTGGATAATTCCAGAAGGAGTTGGTTTGACACCAACACTCGGGAAGGGAAAGAGGCCGGGATAAGACAGAGCCCAAGGGCTCGGGAATGCCGCGTTCGTTCCTCCGGCGATTCCAGACCGGGCTCCCCAAAGAACTCGATTTTTGGCATTGTTTTGGGGAATTCCTGCTTTTCCCTCTTGATTCCCGTCCTGGTCCTGCTGTTGGTGTCTCAGGGGGGGTTTGTTCATTGGGGAATTTCACTGGGATTCTGCAGGGAATTTTTTTTTTTTTTTTTTACTGGGAATTTGCAGGGAATTTACTGGGATTTTACTGGGATTTTACAGGAATTTTACTGGGAATTTACTGGGAATTTGCAGGAAATATACTGGGATTTTACCGTGAATTTACAGGGATTTTTCTGGGATTTTCTGGGGAATCTCCCTGGAATTTGCAGGGAATTTCCCGGGCATCTCAACCCCATTCCACTGAAGGTCCTGGGGGTCCATCCCCGACCCCTTTTCCCGGGAATTCTGCGGCTGCCGCCGGAGCTCTCCCGGGGCTGTCCCGGCGTTCCCGAGGGGAAATGGGTCAGGAACGGGATCTATGACCCGAGGAGGCTCCGAGCGTCCCAAATGTCCCCGGGCAGGACCGGGGTGGGGGCAGAGCAGCCCTAAAAACCCCGGATTTCCCCCCAAAACCTCCCCGGGCAGTGGGAATTCCCTCCAATACCAGCGCAAATCCCAAGGGGACGGAGGGAGCAAAGGGCCCCAAAATTTGGTTTAATTCCCGGGGTTTTGTCTCTCCCGGGACCTGAGCAGGGTTTGGGTTCCTCTCCTTGTGGGAATTGTGGCGGAATCTCCCGTTTTCCTCTTTCCTCCCCAAGGTAAATGTTAATTTTGGGAGTGAGGTGAGAAAGAATTGGGAGTTTGATGTTTTTCCAGGCTGTTCCTCGCACCCAAAAATCTTTGGTTGCCTGTTCAAAGTGACCTTTCTCGCCAAAAAAATCCCGGTTTTTATTTAAAATCCAGAAACACAATGGAATTCACCATTATTTTTTTATTGAATATTTTATTCCTGATAAAGTCTCTTTGCTGTTCCCCATCTCCCATTCCTGTCCTTTAATGAGAAATCCAATACAGGAAAAAAAAACCCCTCAATTTGAGAGATTAAATCTGGGTTTAGGTTTATTAAATCTGGGATTAGGTCGGGTTTAAGCAGGAATTTAATTTTTTAAAAAATCAATTTTTTTTTTTTCTCTTTTCCCAATTTTCCCTGAGGGGTTTGGAAGCTGCAGAACATTCCAGGTGTCCCTTCCCGCCCGGATCCGCGGGGCCTGTGCTGCTCCCGCTCTCCACACAGGGTCTCCCTCGCCCTGGACAAGGCAACCTTTAATTAATCCTAATTAAGCTCCCATCCCCTGCCCTGCTCCTCCCGCAATCCCTGGACGTTCCGCCCCCAGCCCTGGCGGGAAGGGGGTTGTGAATTCTAAAAAATTCGGGATTCCATCAATGGATTTTCTCCCTCCTGGAAGCGGAGCTGTCACCCAGACCCTGCTCCATTTTCCACGGCATTTGTGGGAATTTCTCCTCCTCCCCAAAATTCCACCTGGACCTGGCAGCCAGAACCTGGAATGGGAAGGATTTGAAGCGGAAAAATCCTAGAAAGGAGGAAAAGGAGGAATAAAATCAGTTATTCCAGGGGATCTCCACCCAGGGACAGGACGTGGAGGATCCCAACCCCAAGATGCTCCCTGGAACTCTCCCATCCACCCCAGGGATCCCTGTTTGGGATAATTCCAGGCCAGGAACTCCTCTCATTCCTTCGGTCTCATTGCCCGGGGACATCCCAGAGCTCCCTTCCCACCCAAACCATCCCAGGATTTTGTTTCTTTCCTGTTGATTTTCCCTGCCAGGACAATTCCCTGCTCTCCCGTTCCAGCAGAGCCTTTCCCAGCAGGACGAGCCCGAGCCGGGCTCCAGGTGGCCCGGCAGGAGCTTTTCCAGGGATCCAGGAGCTCACGGGGATGGAGCCGAGGAGAAACCTCGGGAAGAGCCGGGCTGGATGTGCCCACGGCTGCCCCTGGCATTCCCACAGCCCTTATCTGCCACCCGGGAATCGCTTTTTTGGGGTTGTTTAATGGCTTTTTTTTTTTTTTATTTCCCGGGATGGACTTTGAAGGCGGAATCCCGGCCGGGAGACGCGGGGTCCAGACGGGCGGCAGCTCCTCGGCGGTGGCTTTGTGGGGACCAGAATTTCAGGAGAGGGGAAGCTGGTTTTTCCAGGTGGGAAAGCCGGGTGCTGGCAGAGCGCTGCGGGCCCCGGCGCCTCCCAGGGCGTTTTTCCGGTGGCACCCGAGGAGCGGGAGCCGGGCACGGACCGGGGGAGGCTCCCCGCGGTCCCCGGGGTGGAACCGGGCCGGGAAATCCATGGAGCGAATCCCCAGCCCCCCCCACCAGGCAGGGATTTTGGGCGCTGCAGGTGGTTCGGGATCCCCGCGCAGGGCGCTGTGATTAGCGGCTGATTAACGAGATTAATTTGTACCTAATTAACCCAACATCGATTGGATTTGCTCCTTGGGCAGAGCCAGCCGCGGCTCTCCCGGGTTTTCCGTGGGGTGGGTCAGGGATCGCATCCAGGTCCTGCTGCTCCAGAATCCCACCCCGAGGAGTCTCTCCCGCTCTTCCCAAACCTCTGGGATTCTGTTGGATGAACCCAACGTGATTTCCCAATTTCCCAATTTCCTCTGCTTGACCCACAGAGGATTGGGATGAGGCCAAATCCGTGTCCCTGCCCTCTCCCAGGTGTGGGCAGCAGGAACCTCTGGCTTTTTCCAGGGATTCTGGAGCCAGCGCCCTTTTCCCAACCCACGAGAAGGAGGAGGAGGAGGGGGTGGGGGAGGATGTTGTGGATCCAGGCCCGGCACCTGCTCCCCACACACCTCACCCACGCCGGGCCCTCTCCCAGAGGCCTACCCGTGACTCCGTGCCCAGGAATGCCGCGGATCCATCGGGAATTGCATCAGGAACTCGTTGTGCACAGGATGGGGCGGCCGTGGCAACGACACCTGGGCAGTGACAATGGTGGCAGTGACAATGGTGGCAGTGACACCTGGGCAGTGACAATGGTGGCAGTGACAATGGTCGCCGTGGCACCTGGGTCGTGACAATGGTGGCAGTGACAATGGTGGCAGTGACA
>JAWWMU010000105.1:733419-757844 GCA_035048155.1 Cinnycerthia olivascens
TCCATAGGGGGTTTATCCATGTGGGATTTATCCATATGGGATTTATCCATCCAGGATTTACCCATGTGGGGTTTATCCACATGGGGTTTATCCATATGGGGTTTTTCCACCCGGGATTTTTCCACCCGGGATTTATCCACGTGGGCCTCATGGAAGGCATCCCCCATGGAATGAGACGAGCTTTAAATCCCTCCCAACCCCAGCAATTCCAGGATTTATCCTGGTGCTCCCTCACTCCTCCCGGCTTTCCCGGCACTCCTGGAAAGGTCGAGGTGACTCCAGGAGGTGTCCAGGAGGAAACCAGGGATGGTCTGGGCTGGAGGGATCCCTGCTCCAAGCCCAGCAGCGTTCCCTGGGGACTTTTCCCCAGAGCCAGACTCACCTGTGACAGGTGATTGTGGAAAATGCGGCAATTAGGGAAGAGCCAGGGAGGTTTGGCTGGAAAGAGGGAAATGGGATGGGGCAGGATGAGCTGTTCTGAACGGCAGAGTCTGAGAGAGATTTCACTTTCTTCCCGGGAAAAGTGTCCAGGGATATCAGGAAGGAGGAGGAGGAAGAGGAGGGTTCTCCCAGGGGAATTGATCCATGGATTGGGGCCAATGGGAGCACCTGGAGCAGTCCCAGTTGCCAGGAGGGGATAAAACATTTGGAGATCCATAGAACACTTAGGGATCCATAAAACACTTCCAGATCCATGGAAAGCCATGGAGAGCCCTCAGATCTGGAGCCAGCAGCCGGGCACTGCTGCCTGTCCCTTCTCCCTGTTCCCCTGGCTGCGGAATTCCAGAGGCAAAGTGGTTTTTTGGGAACACCAGTTTAGGACATTTTAGCAATGGGATGTCTCCAGTGGAAGCGGCCCAGGCCAGGCCGGTGGAATTGTCCCTGCCCATGGCAGAGCTTTAGGCTGGCCTCATCCCAAGCCATTCCCTGTTTTCTGGAGCCCAGGGAAGCCCTTCCCCCTGCCCAGCTCCTCTCCAGCACAACAACCCCGGCAGGGCCGGGCCGGGCCGGGCCAGGACACCCCGCAATTAGCGCAGCATCCTCGGGATGCCAGCCCGGCCGGATCCCTTTGATGCCGCGGCGTTTCCAGGTAACCCGGTCCCAATCAAAGCCCCGGGAGCCGGGAAAGGCCCAGCCGGGGCTGCGGGGCCGCTGTGGGCAGCGCAAACAGGAAACCGAGGCCGGAGCCCCGGAGCCGCCCCGCCCTGGCCCGGGGCTCCTGGGCAGAGCCAGAGCCGCCTCTGCCGGCGCTGCTGCCGCTGCCGTGACGCGTTGTTGTTGTGGATGAGAAATTCCAGGAGCGTGGATGTCCCTTGGCTTCGGGGGCGGCGTCACCGCCTGAGGTTTATGGGGTTAAACCCACACGGGTGCCGACCTTGGAGGCCCGACGGGGTTTGGGGCCAGGGTTTGTCCTACACGGGGCGCGGAAGGATGGGGATGGACACCAGGGATGGTGGAAGAGGCAGGAATTCCAAACCGTGGAGGGAGGGACAATCCCAAAACAGGGAGAGAGCAGGAATTCCAAACCATGTGGAGAGCAGGAATTCCAGACCAGGGGAGATGAACTATCCCCATCCATGAGAGAGAAACAATCCCAAACCATGGGAGAGGAACAATCCCAAAACAAGGGGAGAGCAGGAATTCCAAACCATGTGGAGAGCAGGAATTCCAAACCATGTGGAGAGTAGGAATTCCAGACCAGGGGAGATGAACTATCCCCATCCATGGGAGAGGAACAATCCCAAAACAAGGGGAGAGCAGGAATTCCAAACCATAGGGAAAGCAGGAATTCCAAACCAGGCGAGAGGAACAATCCCAAGTCATGGGGAGAGCAGGAATTCCGAACCATCGGGAGAGCAGCAATCCCAAATCCTGAGTCACCTCCCGGTGCTCCCAGCCCGTAGAGGGAGCTGCTGGAGCTTGGAAGCACCGGGCCGTGGCAAACCGATAAACCCGGCCCTGGTGTTACATAAGAGCGGGATGCCGGAATTCCTGCCTGGAATGAGCTCTGGGAGCCTCCCGGGAGGGTTTTGGTGCCTCCCGGTCCCGCGCTCCCGGCAGCTCCCGGTGGTGCCGGCCGGGCCGAGATGACCGCAGGTGTGGGACAGTGACACTCGGTGTCCCCGCAGACCGTCCCGGGCCTCCCGGCTCTCTCCGGGTTTCCTTCCCAATCCGGGGATGAATCCATGACCAAATCCCTCTGCTCCAAGGACAGGAGAGGTCCCAGGAATGAGGGACGAGCGGCCTCGTGCTGGCAGCCCCGCCGGAGCCGTGCGGGAAAGGCTCGGGCCCAGACCTGATCCTGCAGCCCCAGGAGCTCTCCCGGCAGATCCCGCGGGGCAGGGAATGAAAGTGGAATGGGATGAGGGGATGGACTGGGAGCTGTGGGACGGCAGCAGCTGAGCCAAACCAGCCCTGGCTGCTGCTTCCCCCCAGGAGCAGGGACAGTCCCTGGGGATCTCTGCAACCCCGATCCCTGGGGATCTCTGCAACCCCGATCCCTGGGGATCTCTGCAATCCTGATCCCTGGGGATCTCTGCAACCCTGATCCCTGGGGATCTCTGCAACTCCGATCCCTGGGGATCTCTGCAATCCTGATCCCTGGGGATCTCTGTCCCCCAATCCCTGGGGATCTCTGCAACCCCGATCCCCGGGAATCTCTGCAACCCCGATCCCTGAGGATCTCTGCAACCCTGATCCCTTGGGATCCTGCCCCTCAATCCTTGGGGATCCTGCCCCTCAATCCCTTGGGGATCCTGCCCCTCAATCCTTGGGGATCCTGCCCCTCAATCCCTTGGGGATCCTGCCCCCCAATCCCTTGGGATCTCTGCCCCTCAATCCCTTGGGGATCCTGCCCCTCAATCCTTGGGGATCCTGCCCCCCAATCCCTTGGGGATCCTGCCCCCCAATCCCTTGGGATCTCTGCCCCCCAATCCCTTGGGATCTCTGCCCCTCAATCCTTGGGGATCCTGCTCCAGCCCCTCTGCTGTTCCAGGAGCAAGGGCCGCCATCCAAAGCCCCACAGGCACATCCCGAGGTTCCCGTGGAGCGGGCAGACCTTTGGGATGGGAGGCTGGGGAAGTTTCCAGCGCTCCCATCCCGGCTCCCGGAGCGGCTTTCTCACGGTGCAGCGGCGCATTTCCTGCATCCCGCAGGAACCCGGGAGCACTTCTGCAGCCGGGGGGAGGTCGAGGCTTTGTGGAACCACGGAGGCTCCGGGTTGGAGCTGGGCACGGACTGGGAAGGGAGTGGGGATTTGTTTTCCCGACTTTGTGCCACTACGACCCCCTCCCCTGCAGGAGAAATCCTGGGATGCTGCAGGAGCCCTGGATGGAGCTTTTTTCCAGCACAAGCTGAAGTTTGTCTGTGTTTTCCTGGGGTTTCTCCTGTAGGGACAAACATTTGTAACCAAATTAAATCCAACCACACAAAAGGAGCCAACAGGAAACCCGTCGGCTCAAATCCCCCCAAATCCTTGGAGGATCCGGGGACGGGAGCCTGGGAAAGCAGCTTTGGGCTGGGAAAGGGACAGCAGGGACTCACTGCCACCACGATGGGTGGCCTGAGTCCCTGCAGACTTCCAGCCACATCCCTTCATCCCTTCATCTTTTCATCCCTTCATCCTTTCCTCCCTTCATCCCTTCCTCCCTTCATCCTGTGGGTTTATCCCATCCCATCCCATGGATTTAGTTTGGCACATCTGAATTCCTCCTGCCCCATTCCGGGGTCCTTTCCCTCGGCCCCTCCTGCGTCCCCCAAATCCCTGAGGATGGGACCCCACTGGTCCTTCGGGTCCCCCTCCACAGGAGCCTCTCCCCAGCCCCGGGACCAGCTGAGGGAACACGGCCCAGCCCACCCAGCCCTGCCTGGAGCTCATCCCAAATCCCGGGGGAAGTTTTCCGGGACGATCTTTCCCCGATCCTTTCTTCTCGCCGGCTTTGTTTTTTACTTTCGCCTTTTTTTTTTTTTTTTTTCATTTTTAATTAAACGAAATTAAATTTCTGCAGCATCCCTGGTTTCATTATCCCAGCTCTCCACCGGAGGCATCGCTCGGAGTCCCTCGGGACGAGTTGGACAACGCCGGCAATGCTCAGGTCGAGGCTCTTCCCACTTTTCCTCCCTCCCATCCCTCTCCTCGCTGAGCTCCGGCCCCGGAGCGGCTCCGGGGCTCCAGCGCTGCCCGAGCCGCACTTCAAAGGCTCCGGGAGCTTCCCGAGCTTCCCTGGCAGCTCCCGGCATTAATCACCCCGGCCCCGTCTACCCGGATTGTCTCCCAGCGCAGGGAATGTGGGGCTGCCCCCCAGGGATGGGACATTTCTCTTTTGGGGTCCCCAGACGCGGCTGGAGGAGGCAAACAGGGATGGAGGGAGGAGGGCTTGGATGTGGAGCCGGGCCGGGAGAGCTGGGAATGCTCGCCGGGAGAAGGGAAGGATCCAGGGAGAGCTCAGAGCCCCTTCTGGGCCTGAGGGGCTCCAGGAGAGCTGGAGAGGGACTGGGGACAAGGGACAGGAGCCAGGGAATGGATCCCGCTGGGAAAGGGGGGATCGGGCTGGGATATTAGGCAGGAATTGTTCCCTGTGAGGGAATAATTCTCTGGGATGGGATTCCCAGAGCAGCTGTGGCTGCCCCTGGATCCCTGGCAGTGTCCCAGGCCAGGCTGGACATTGGGGCTGGGAGCACCTGGGACAGTGGGAGGGGTCCCTGCCATGGCAGGGGTGGCACCGATGGGATTTAAGGTCCTTCCAACCCAAAGCATTCCCGGATTCTCCGATTCCCCGATTCCAGGAGGACTCCTGGCACCTCCAGGCTGGGCCAGGAGAGCACCTGGAGGACCCAGGGTGGATCCCGGCAGGTGAGGCCGTGTGGGATGATCCTGATCCCGAGCCGATTTCCAGCTCCAGATTCCAATCTCCTGCACTTCCTCTCTCCCTGGGGGAGATAAGGATCCTGGGCAGGCAGGGCTGAACTCCCGGGAATTGCATCCGCTCCCACAGCCCGGCCCGGAGCGGGGCCTCTCCCGGCTCCGGGAAGGGGGGACGGGGCAGGCGCCGCCTCCATGTGGGCGTTTTCCAGGGAGAAACCGGGATGGAGCCGGCACCTGCCGGAGCAGGTGACTCGGGCGTGAGGAATGCGGGCCCGGGATGTGGGCTGGGATCGGGGAGGAGATGCCAGGGAGCTGGGAAAGCTCCCAAAAGGAGACAGGAAGGGTCAATCCTGACGGGATCACCTCGTCCCCACAGGCTCCGGGGCTGCCAATGGCTCAGCAGCAAGAGCAAAAATGTGGAGAAGCTTTGGGACAGCGGGAATTCAGGATAGGATGTGGGAAAAGGATGGAGGGGTTGGGGAAATCCTCACACCTGGCTGGGAATGGCAGCACGGAGGAGGAAGGGACAGGCAGGAGTTATTCCGAAAATCCCCAAACCACTTCCTTTAGGGTCAGGCGCTGGAGGAATCCCAGGTCACCCTGGAAGGGTTCCCCTCCTCCCTGAGACTTCCCTGTGGTAATGTTGGATTTGCTCTGTGGACGAGGCAAGGATCCCTCCCTCTGCTTCTCCAGGATGAAACCCGGGTCACGGCAGAGCACAATTCCCTCTGGGACCGGGAAAACCCAAAATCCGGGCAGATCCTGCAGGAGTTTGTTCTTGGGATGGCTCCCAATGCTGCAGGTGCAGGTCCCTTCCCTCTGGAAGCCAAACCAGGGCTGCGTGCAGGGATGGGGCCCGCTGGGAACGACCCCACTCCTCCCAAAACACAGTTCGGGCCGGGGATTTTCCTTCTGGGGCAGCAGGCGAGGCCTGGTTTGCTTTGGGAGGACAGGAGATGGGGCTGGGGCTGTGGGGCAGGGTGCAGAGGGGGCCGCATTCTCGGCGCTGCCCCTCCGCTCCCGCCGGTGGAACCGGGACAGGACCCGCTCGGGCCGGGCCCGGCCCCACGTGAGCGGAGCTCACACGTCCCTGTCCCATCGCCTTTGATCTCCGGCGCTGGCAGCCAGGATGTCCCGGCAGGAATCCGGCCCGTCAGGTCCCATCGGAGCCGGTGGCACTCGGTGGCCAAGCTGAGGTGGCCCCGGCCCCAGCCAAGCTCCACCCTCTGCCCCCGGGGCTGCGGGAGGATCCTGCCCCGGCTCGGGGCTGCTCTGCCCGGGAATTCGGGGGGGCTCGGCTGCTCCCGAGGCTTGGCCTGGCCTGGAGGGGCTGTCCCTGGTGTCCCCGAGCCCTGGGGGCTGCGCGGGCCCTGCCCCGACCCTGGCAGGGGACAGGAGCTGCTGCTCCTTTGTGGCCTCCCAGTGCTGGAAAATAGAGGCATAAAAAACATGGAGAATTTTTTTCCATGGGCAGGCGATGATGGAACAAGAGAGAATCGTTCCTGCTCACCCTCCTCCTCCTCCTGCTGCTGCCCAGGGTGGCTCTGGGTGGCCCCGGCCCCGCTGGCAGCGCCGGGAGCGGCCGCTCCCGATTACTCACGGGGAGGGTGCGGGGGGGGAAAAGCGGAGCCAGTGGAAAAGATGGAAAGCGAATGGAAAAGATGGGAAGAGGGCACAGCTGAGCTCAGCCAGAGGGACAGGGACAGGGACAGGGACAGGGACAGGGGACATCCCGCCCTGGGTGACTGGGACACACTGGGGGGACTCTGGCACCTCTGGGGAATGTTCTGGCACCATCGTGGGGTCACAATGGGTTCAAAACCCAACCCAAGCCCTTCCAAATCCACCCCAGTGACCCCGCCCGGACCCAAATCCTCCGGCTGGGAACAAAGCGGGATGAAACGGGACCCCTGGAGAGCCCGGCCGCATCCAGGTGCGATTCCCCAAAGCAAAGGAGACAAAAGCTGGGCCGGGGGCGTTCAAAGGGAGCCGGGAGCCGACCCCACTCCCGGGCCGCTTCCCGGCTTTGTGCCCGGCGGGGTTGGGTTACGGGGCCGGCGCTGGGAAGGCTCCTCCGCGGGTGGATTAAGGAATTCCAGCCTCATTCAGTGCCCGCTGAACCGCAAATAACCGGGGAGCTGCGCGGAGCGGGAGGGGCGGGGGGCGTTCGATGGCGAAGGCACCTGCCGGGCAGCTGGAATTCGGGGGGCGGCGGGGTTTGCCTTCGAACCCGGGAGTTCTGGCCCGGGTGAGGGTGGCAGGGTGGCAGCGGGCGGTCCGTGTGTCACCCGTGCCGCGGGGATGCTCCCAGGGACGCTGCGGGTGGATTTAGGGGATGGGACAGGATGATCCTGCCTGGCTTTGGGAGGGGTGTCCCGGTGCCACGGCGGCCCTGATGATGTCGCATCCCTCGGGGCAAGTCCCCTGAGCCCTCCCGGCCGTGCCCGGGGGGCGACTTGGGCACTCAGGAGCCATGGGGTGGCAGCGACTGCGCCCGCCCTGGTCCCCGGGAGACTCCTGGGCGCCTCTTAATGGCACCTTAATGACACATCCACCGTCCCCGTTTGTCCCTCCCTCTCCTCCCTCCCGAGCTTCCCCGGGATGGAAATGCCCGGCGCGTGCTGCCGGGATTGTCATCGCCGCTAATGACCCCCTGCGAGCCGGGGCGGAGCGCGGCATGGGGACACGGGAGGTGACACGGGACGTGACACTGCCCCGACCGGCCCGGGCTGGCCCCGGGGCCCGGCTTTGCCTCCGGCTCTGCAGGGAAGCGCCCGGTGGCTCTGGGATTTGGGGACACGGCTGTCACCGGCTGCGACAGCGGAGCTGGGCTGGCTGTGGGGCTGTCCCTGTGCCTGCTGCGAGCTCCCGATGTCACCCTGCGCCAGTGTCACCCTGTGCTAGTGTCACCCTGCCGGTGTCACTCTGCCAGCCCTGCCAGTGTCATCCTGCCGGTGTCACTCTGCCAGCCCTGCCAGGGTCCGGCCGTAGCTATCCAGGCGGAGGTGTCAGAGGTGACAGAGGTGTCTGTCCCCCCCGGCTTTCCCGAGCTTTCCCGGGCGGGATTTGCAGGGAGCGAAGGCTGCTCTGCAGAGGGGACAGTCCGGGATGAGCCCTGGGATGTTCCCATCCCCCGGGATCCAGGGATGGAGAGGCGGCTCCTCCTTCCCGGCCCCTGGGCGAGACCACGGCTCCTCTGTCCCGGGAAAACCCGCCCGGAGAACTTCCATGGAGCCCGGGAATTCGGGCCCAGAGGCTCCGAGAATTCCTCGCACCCGGCATCCGCGGAGAACAAAAAAAACCCAGCCAAAAAAACCAGAAACGGGACGAGGAGAGGAACAATTTCCTCCACCGCTAATTGTCCCTCTGTTAATTAACACGAGTGTGGGGGCGCTGATTAGGATCTCCCCAAAGCCACAGGTCCTGGCTGGGGACAGCGGTGACCACACGGAGCCTCGCTGGGTCCTGGGGGGCAGGAGGGGGTCCTGGGCTGGGGGAGCTCTGTGGGGTTGGATTTGGGATTGGGGATTTGGGAATCTGCCCCGCTGCCACCCTCGCGGGACTCCGAAGCGTTTCCTGTGGCTCGAGTGACCACAGGAGGGTCCGGCTCCTTTCCAGCCTCTCCAGCCCCTGGAATTCAGGGAGATGGGAACGAAGGTTCCAAAGCCCCTTTGAGCGGTTCCCTTCCCAAATTAGCGGGGCCAGGCAGGGGCTAATGAATGGAATAATTGATTAAATCTGTCCCATTTCTGCCTCGCAGCCTCACACCTTCCCCAAAGGTTTCCAGATGGGAATAATTAATTAATTATCCCCCCAAGTGGCTCCGCGCGCCGAGACGGGGACGTGGGGGATTCCCACAGCGGAAAATTGTCCTCACAATTAATCCCAGGCTCTTAATGAACCCTCCAAGGAACGGCCGGGATGGGGAGAGACCCTCTCGGGGCTGGGCCGGGAACGGCAGAATGGTCACGGGGCGGCAAAGCCCCATATTTATGGGTTTGCTCCTCTCCAAGCAGGGATTTGGGAATTCTGCCCTGTGCCCCGTCCCAGCAGGGCTGGAAATCCAGGGGGCGATTTCCTCCCGGGCCGTCCCTCGATGTTATTTCCACCGCGGCCCTTTGATGCCTTTGCTCTTCATCCGCGCGTCCCCGGGAGAATCAAACCCAGATCGGCGTCCCGGCAAATATTTGGAGGTTCTGAGCCAAAATACGGGCTCTGGGAGGGGGATGAGGCTGGGTTTGGGGATTTTGGCCGCATCTCTGTGGTTTCATGGTGGCTGCGAGCGGGGATGGGGCAGGGGAGGGGTTCTGGCTGCGGTTGTGGTGTCGGGGAAATGCTGATTTACAGCCCTGGGTGGGGGTTTGATGTCCCGCACCCACTGCAGACCCTCTGGAAATCCGGGCGGGAGTTCCCAGTGGGAGCCGGGTTTCTCCTTCCCAAGCCCGTCCAGGCTCCAGAACCTGGGACGAGCGACTTTTTGGGCTTCTTTTGGCAGAAAATATCAAATCCTGGAGTTTCTGGAGCTTGGAAAATTAAAAAAAAAAAAAAAAAAAAAAGAAAAAAGAGAGGGGGTAGAATCAGCACGAGGTTTGCATTCCCTTGAGTCCCTCTGCAAATGTCCAGCCCCTGCTGTGACATCGCTGTCACCTCCCACGTCCCCGTGTCCCCCGGGGCCGCCTCTGCGCCATCGTCGCCTCCCGGCGGGATCCGCTGCCGGGGGGGAGCAGCCCTGGGTGCTCCGGGGGTGTCTGGCACCACCCGGGGGGACAAACCCGGGTCGCTGCTCCGCTCCGGGGCAGACCCAGCCTCTGGCGCCGGGAGTTTCCCCTCCCTGCATGTCCCCCCCCCTCCATTCCCAGAGGATGCTCCCCACCATCCCCTCACCCCCCTGCTCCCCCGGGCCGGCTTTTCCCGGTGCCGAGACTCCCCAAAAGCCGAGGGGCCCGCCCGGGGCGGCGGGGGGAGCCCGGCTCGGGCTGCAGCGTCTCCCCGGCTGCCCCGGGACCATTCCGGGCCGCAGATAGCGCGGCTGCTCGGCGGTGGCAGCGCGGGCGTGTGGGAGGGCAGACGCCAGGCTGTCTGCTCCCACTCCGCTGGGCTTGTTATTAACTTCTCCTTGGGCTGCCATTAACCCAGAATTCCTGCTCCTGGCTCCAGGCTTTCCCCGCGCCGCTCTATCTCCAGCCTAATTACAGCTGTTGGGATCTCCCTTTATCTCGGGGGATCTTTGGGGTTGGTTACCTGGCACACGCGCTCCCGGCCCCTCCCCGCTCGCCCAGCCCAGCCCTGCTTTTCCCCCTTTAATCCTTCCTGCTTTCATCAGCCCCGGCGGACGGGAGCAGCCCCGAGCCTCCGCGGGTCCCGGGAGCATCCCCGGCCCGGTGACCGCCAGCGACGTTATCCCGCGTGTCCCGGCGCGTTCCCGGCCACCGCGCGGGGCTCGGCGTGTGCCGGCATCTTCCAGCCCCGCCACCGAGGCTCGGGGTTGGCTCCGAGCTCGGCCGTGATTTATTTTTTTAATTTAACGCGGGCTGAGGCGATGTGTTTGTCTTGGCGGCGGGGCCCCGCTCCAACGCCGAGCTGCGCCCCAACAGCCCCGTCCCGTCCCTGGCGGCCCCCGCCGTCACCAGCCGGGGCTGGCACCCGACCCGGCTGTGCCCCGTGCCCACGTCTGTCCTCGCACCCTCCCAAAACCGCCACAGCCCCAGGGTTGGTGCCAGAGTTTTGTCCCCGCTCCCAAAGGGGTTTGGAGCAGGCGGTGCTGCCCCTGTCCCTGTCCCCTGTCCCTGTCCCATCCCTGTCCCTGTCCCATCCTTGTCCCCTGTCCCCTGTCCCCTGTCCCCTGTGTCTGTCCCCTCTCCCCTGTCCCATCCCTGTCCCCGTGCCCACCCTTGGCACAGAACCGGGCTCAGATCGGCGCCTTCAGACCCCCGACCCCGAGGGCGGAGGAGGAGGATGAGGAGGACGAGGGTGGTGTCGCCACTGTCCCCTGGAGATCCCTAAATGGGGGAGACCCTCCCGGGGGGTCCCCTCGGTGGGCGGGGCTGGGGAGGGGTCCCGTCCCTCCTTCCACCCCTGCTGGAACTGAGCTGTGTCCCTTCGCCCCAGCAGGGAACTGAACCCCGGGTGTCCCCCCTGCTCCTGCCAGAAGGCAAATATTGTCCCCAAGCACCCCTGGGGACACCGTTCTCTGGCACAGGGCCCTCGGCTCCCCTGCTTTAGGGTGGACATTTTGGGGTACTTTTATTAATTACGGACATGTCTCCCACCCACCTCGCAGCAGAGGGCTGGGAAAGCACGAGGGGCTGGGCAGGGGGCCTGCGTGTCCCCCTGGATCCAGCTCTGGGACACTCGCGGGATCCCCCACGAGGATCCTCCGTGGTGGGGACGCCGCCCCCAGTCCCAGCACCCCGTTTGTGCCCCCAGCGCCGGGTGAGAAGCCCGGGAGGGAGGCGGGAGCTCATCCCGGCAAGCCGGCACCCGCCCCGCAGCCGGTGGGGGCTGAGTCACGGCGGGGAAAGTGAGGAGCGGGATGAAAGCAGAGCAGCGCAGCTTCGCTCCGGTGCCCGCCCTCGGTGCCGGCCGGCCCGGGCTCTCCGGGCCCGCGGCGCTGCCAACATCTGGAATTCTCCTCTGGTTGCTGCTTCACTCCCGCTTCGGCCTGGGGTGGGGTCCGGGGACTTTTCCCGATGGTCCCCGGAGTTTTGTGGCCCCCGCAGAGGCTTTGCCCCGGATTTGAGGCTGATGTGGGATTTCGTGCTGTCCCCGAGGATCCTCCTGGGGACTCAGCTGGGGTGGGGGGACAGCAGAGCCCCAGGGGACGGACAGTCCGTGTCTGTCCGTGCGTCCGGCTGTGCTGGGAGTGACCCCCAGGTGCCACCGGGCTTGGGGTGGGGACAGAGGGCAGAGGGCAGGGGCGGAGGGTGAGGCCGGGCAGGACACGGTCCCCGCGTGTCCCGGGGTCAGCCCGGGCTGGGTTATTTATATCGGAGCGCTGGCCCCGGCGCGGGTGACTCAGAGCCGGTGGCCGCAGGGAAACGCGCCCGGGCCCCGGCCTGATGCGAGGGTGGAGACGGGGGGCGCTCCCTGCCCGCGCCCCCCCGGCCGCTGCCACCGCTCCCGCAGCAGGGACAGCGCTCCCTGCCCCGCTCTGTCACCGCCGTGTCCCCAAAGCCACCGCAGCCTCACAAACCCCCCTCGCTGTCCCCACAGGCGGTGACAGCAGCTCCTGGCCCCAGAGCGGGGGGGTTTGTCCCCGTTGTGCCCTGGCTGGGGGGCGAGGATGGGACACGCGTGTCCTCGTGTCCGTCCCGCCCGTGTCCGTCCCACCCGTGTCCCCCTGTCCCCCGTGGGTGAGCCGAGTGCGAGCGGCCTCAGCTGTCCCTGTCTGTCCCCGTGTCCCCCCAGGGTCACCGTCCCACCCTTAGCCCCCCGAGAAGGGGTCACCCCCCACTCCGCACGAGGGTCACCCCCCGGGGGACACCGCCAGGACATGGAGGGGGAGTCGTGGTGTCCCCCCAGCCCCGGGGAGGGGTCACGGTGGCACAGGTGGGGGATGGCCTCGAAGGGGGTCCCACACACGGAGTGGGGGGTGGGCACGGGTTATGGGGGTGCCCCGGGGCGTGACGTCACTGCGGGGGCGGGTACGGGGCGGGGCTTTCGGGGCATCCCCGGGCTCGGGGCTGCGGCAGCCGGAGCCGTCGGGGGGCGGCGGGGGCTCGGCTCGGCTCGGCTCGGCTCGGCTCGGCTCGGCTCGGCTCGGCTCGGCTCAGCTCGGCTCGGCTCGGCTCGGCTCTGCCGCGGGGGCTGCGGGCACTGCCCGGCCCGGTTCGGTCCGGCCGGACCATGACCATGAGCTCGGTGGCCGAGACCTTGCTGGGCCCCGACCCGTCCAAAGCCGCGTTCCTGGAGCTCGGCCCCCCCCAGCACTACCCCCTGCACGGCCTCCCCCCCGCCGGCCACCCCCAGCACGACCCCCCGCCCTTCTCCTCCTACGGCCGGCCCGGACCCTTCCCGTACCCCGGCGGGGCCCCCCCGCCGCCCCACGGGGGTCCCTACCTGCCCTACCCGCCCCCCAGCGCCCCGCACGGCCCGGCCCCCGGGGCCAGGCTGCAGGACACAGGTAAGGGGGGCGCGGGGGGCGCGCACCTGCCCCGGGCACCTCCCGGCCGGGGGAGCCGGGACGGAGTCGGGACGGAGCCGTCGGAAGCGCTCCGGGGCAGCGGCGGCGGGGCTGGGCCGGGCTGGGCTCGGTGCGGGGTCCTGGGGGGGCCCGGGGGTCCGAGGGTGGTGTCCCCCCGCTCCCAGAGCGCCCCGACCCGCAGGGGACACGTGGGTGGCTTCGAGGGGCTGCGGGCACAGCGAGCATCAGCCCCTGCAAGCCGGTACCCCCCAACCTGAGACCCCCAGGTGCCCCTTGTGATCCCCATCTACCCCCACCTTGTCCCCTGTGCCCCTCAGCTGCCCACAGCCTCCAGCCTGTGTCCCCCGGGCCGGGCAGACACCCCAGTGCCAGCTCCCTGCCCTGCTCCATCCCTGTTCCGCACTCTTTTCCCCAAAAGCTGAGGTGAACCGAGCCCACCTGGAGAGAATCGGCCCCGGGTTGGGGGTCCCGGGCCCACCTGGAGAGAATCGGCCCCGGGTTGGGGGTCCCGAGCCCACCTGGAGAGAATCGGCCCCGGGTTGGGGGTCCCGAGCCCACCTGGAGAGAATCGGCCCCGGGTTGGGGGTCCCGGGCCCACCTGGAGAGAATCGGCCCCGGGCTGGGGGTCCCGGGCCCACCTGGAGAGAATCGGCCCCGGGTTGGGGGTCCCGAGCCCACCTGAGCCCCCAGCCCTGGCCGTGGTCAGTGGGTAACAGACCCTGGGCTGGGCCAGGGACCCCCAGGGAGTCCCGGGGGCTCCCCCAGGGCAGGGGGCCCATCCTGGTGCCCCTCCATCCCCCAGGGGTCCCTGCCCGGCCCCCCCAGCCGGGCACAGGCCGAGGTCAGTGTCCCACGTGCTGCTGGACGGGGACAGCGGCGCTGGCGGAACGGTCCCGTCCTTCCCTCCCTTCTCTTCCTCGGCTTCACCCGAGGTTCAAACACAGTGAAAAGCAGCTCCCCCCCCTCCCAGTTATCCCCCTTCCCTTCCAAAGACACCTCCCGACATCCGCGGGGATGATTCGGGGTGGTTTTTTGGGGTGGTTTGGGGGAGTTTTAGGGTGATTTTTGAGCTCCCGGTGTGTTTGATGGATTGTGGCTCCTCCGCCCCCGTTCCCAGAGCCCGAGAAGCCCCTGGCCGTGCCCAACGGGGACCTGCGGCTCGGCGGGAAGGGCAAGAAGCTGCGCAAGCCCCGCACCATCTACTCGAGCCTGCAGCTGCAGGCGCTGAACCAGCGCTTCCAGCAGACCCAGTACCTGGCGCTGCCCGAGCGCGCCGAGCTGGCGGCGCAGCTGGGGCTCACCCAGACCCAGGTACGGCCACCGGCACCGGCCAGGGCCACCGGCACCGGCCAGGGTCACCGGCACCGGCCAGGGCCACCGGCATCAGCCAGGGTCACCGGCACCGGCCAGGGCCACCGGGATGCTCTGCGTGCCCCTCGGGATGCGCCGTGCGCCCACCGGGGCCGGCTCCGTGCCCGGCTGGAAGCGAGCCGAGCCGGGCCGTGCCGCGTCGGGGGAGCTGGCGCCGGTGGGCCCGCAGGGCTCGGGTTTGGGGCGTCCCTGCCCGCACCTCCCAGCGGCAGCGGGACTTTCCCAGCCCCGGAGCCTGGCTGGCGGCCCGGCCGTGCCCGGCGCTGGGCGGCCCCGGGCCGCGGGACGGGGCGAGTGGGTTTTTGAAGGCGATGGGGAGAGACAGGCAGGCGGCAGCGGTGCAGCCCCGGAGCCAGGGGCGAAGCGAGCTCATAAAGCCGGGGAAGAGGAGACAAGTGGGAACCTGCCGGCAGCGCGGGGGGGACTGCGGGGAGGAATGAGCGGGGCCACCACCCCAGCGCGGCGGAGCGGCCCGGCCCGGCCCAGCCCCGGCACCGGCACCCGGCGGGGGCTGGCACGGCCAGGGGGACCTGGGGACACTCGCGGGGGCTCTGCTGGGCTCTCCCCACATTGTCCCCCCCGCCACAGAGGGGTGGCTTGTGAAGGGTTGGGCTCCCAGCCCACTTTGTCGCCCCTGTCCCGCAGGAATGGGGTCAAGGGGGGGTCCGGGGGGGGCTGTAATTGTTACAGGTGCGGGTTTAGGGAGCGTTGGCCTCTTGCTCCCCCCTCGCCGCCTGTCTCTGCCCCCAGGTGAAGATCTGGTTCCAGAACAAGCGCTCCAAGTACAAGAAGATCATGAAGCAGGGCCCGAGTGCCCCCGACGGGGAGCAGCCCCCGCACGGGACCCCCGCGCTGTCTCCCTGCTCCCCCAGCCTCCCCCCGCTCTGGGACCTGCCCGGGCCCGGCAAGGGACCCCCGCTGGCCCCCGGGGGCTACATCAACACCTTCGGAGCCTGGTACCCGCCCCACCCGCAGGACGCCATCCCCAGGACCCCTATGATGTGACAGCGCCACCGCTCCAGCACCGCCGGACCCGGAGCGACACTCAGGGACACAGAGGGACACCGAGGGACAGTGGGGGGGACGCTCTGCAGCTGCCCCCCGGGGGACTGGGAGCCCAGCGAAGCCCTGGGGGAACCCAGAGAGTGGAGGAGGAAGAAGAGGAGGAGGAGGAGGAGGAGGAGGAGGAAGGAGGTGGCAGCGATCTGCAGGAAGCCGGGGATGTCCTGCTCTGTCACGCTCCGCAGTGACCCCGCGCCCTGTGCGCCACCCCAGCGGGACAAGACTCGGCCCCGGGTCCCCCCCATTCATGGACAGGGGGCAGGGCGACCCCAGGAGGGGCTGGGGAGTCCTCCGCCCCCCGGCCTGGCTCTCTTTATAAATTCTGTCTGGCATTGGTTGTGCCCCCATCATAAACATCGATGGGTTCTGCTCCTCCGCGCTCACCGCGGCTTTGGGGTGTCCCTGGTTTGGGGGAGACGCTTCCATCCACCACCCCAGGCTCTCCCAGTTCCTGGGAATCAGCCCAGAGGGGCTGGGGGTGCAGGGTCAGGAGCTGGGGCTGCGTCCCCCCAAACATCTGCCCGGAATGGAGCCCAATCACAGGAATTGTGCGGCCGGGACTCGCCGGGGGCTCCTGGGAATTTGGGGCAGTTTGGGGCAGTTTGGAGCTGTTGGAGATGTCCCCCCTAACAGGGGTGGCAGCAGGAGGGCAGGGGGACACCGGGCAGGCTGGAGACCCCAGCTGAGCCCAGGTCCCTGCCCCGTGTCCCTTCCTGGGAGCCAGGAGGGAGTTTTGGGAGCAGGGGGGAATTTCTCTCTGCAGTTTTGGCTTTGTGCTTCCAGAGGCCAGAGCCCGGCTGGAAAATACATCCTTGGCATTTCCCTTTCTTTCCGTGTCGTTATTTCCCACTTTTCCCCATCCTTCTCCTGAGTTTGTCACCGGAGGGGCAGCGGGACCGTGTTCCCCTGGAAACGGCTCCCGAAATTCCCACTCTGCGATTCCCCTGCTCCAAGGGTCCCTTCCCGCCCCTTTTCAGGAGCAGCTCTGGATTTGAACCCGCAGCAGCTCCCGGGGCCGGGGTTGTCCCCAACACCTGAGCAGGGACAGGGGCTGGTGGCACTGGGGACCCCCATGTCCCCATTCCCGACCGCCCTGGGAGTTCTGACCCCTCAGCCGAGGGGTTTGGGGCGCTGATCCCCCTGGCTGGGTGTCCCCAGCTGTCCCCACAGGGGGTGTGGATCCCTGGCCCGTGCTGGGTGCTGTTCCCAGCGGGATTTTCCCGGAGGGATGGAGCCCACCCTCCCCAGCCGGGATTTAGGGGAGGGGATGGATTTGATTTGCACAACGCTGGAAAAGGGAAGAGTCTCCTCTCCTGAGGCTGGAAATCAGGGCCGCGGTGTCACCTGCCTGTCCTCAGCAGGACACCCCCAGCGCGGTGGGGACAGAGCCATGCCGAGGGAGCGATGCTGTCCCGTTTGCGGGGACACCCCGCAGCCCCGGCCGTGACTCCGGAGCGGCTCCGGGTGAGCCGAGGGCTGGGCCGGGCCCGGCTCCAGGGCTGGGGCTGCGGGGCCGGGCCGGGCCGTGGGCGGGCGCTGCCCCCGCTCCCGGGGCTGGCACCGGGTGACGCAAGGGCTGCAGGTGTCGCAACGGGGCAGGAGCTGGGAGGGCTCTGCTGGGCCGGGGGTGACAGCGGGGGGACGCGGGCACTGCCACTCTGGACATTGCCACCGCCCCTGGCACTGTCACCCCCTGGCATTGTCACCTCCTGGCATTGTCACCTCCTGGCACTGTCACTTCCTGGCATTGTCACCCCCTAGCACTGTCACCCCCGGCACTGTCACTCCCACGCTGGGACCCACAAAACCCCGGTCCTGCCATCCCGGCGCTGTCCCCGCTGCCGTCAGGGGTAACTGGGATAACTGGGATAACTGGGATGGCGAGAGGGAAGGTCCTTACGTGCCTATGCCAGGACAGGACAGGGATGCGGGGGACAGTGGGGGGGATGTCCCCACCCCCGTGGGGACCCTGCTCCTGGCTCCCGGTCCCATTCCCATTCCCATTCCCCCTCGGGAGGGTGCCGGGACACCGAGCCTGACCCCCGGGGGGACCTCGGGGTCCCGCAGTTGCTTTTTGGGGGATTCTGGGGGGGTCCTCGGCCCCGCCTGCGCTGGGAGAGTTGCGGGAGAAGCTGGAGATGGAGGGAGGGAGCACAAAGGGAGCACAGGGACCTGGGGGGACCCTCTGGAGGGCGGGACAGGGGCTGGGGGAGCCCCGCGATCCCAAATTATTTTCCCGGAGCCCATTCCCGGCGCTGATCGCTCGCAGGCAGCGCTGGGAGGGAGCGGGGATCGCGCCTGGCCCTGGGCAATGCGGCACCCGGGATTTACATAATCCCTGGATATGTAACCCGCCCCCTTCTTGGGTTTTTTCCCCTCCTCCTCCTCTAAATGAAAAAAAAAAAAAAATTAAATTTGAAAAAAAAAAAAATTAAAAAAATTAAAAAGAAACCTCTCCAGCGCCAGCTCGGGCCGCGGAGCTCCCGGCTCCAGGCAGCGCCGCTGGCTCCTCCTCCTCCTCCTCCCGTGGGATTGGGAATTTGGGGTGCACCTTAGGGGGGGTGGGTTTGGGGGTGAGGAGGGAGCTCGTCCCAGCGCGGATTTGGGAGTGGGAGCCGTGGGGACACGTCTGGGGACGCATCTGGGGACACATCTGGGGACACTGAGACCCAGAGTATCCTGAGCTCCGGTGCTTGGGAATGGGGGAACGGGGCCATGGGGGGATTTGGGGTCCCCGCGGCCATCGGGGGTGGCGGGGACAGCGCTGGGGAAGGGACGGGGTCTCCACGGCCGTGACAGGGCGCGGGTGACACCGGGGACAGCAGGACAGGGTCACCCCAGCCCTGGACACCCCGCTGGGGCTCCGGGGGTCCCGGCAGCACCCCAAGCCCACAGCGCTGCGGGGATCCCGCGGGATTTGGGATCTTTTTGGGATTTGGGGATCTTGGGGGGGTTGTCCCGACCCCCACCTCGTTGTTCCCAAAAGGGACATCGGGGCAGCGCAGCCGCCCTCCCAGTCTGCAGGGCTGGGAGCTCACTGGTCCCAGTAAGAGCAGCCGGAGGGAAGCGCCAGGGCCCGCGGCCGTTTGGGGAATACTCAGAAAACCGGGAAAAAATTCCTTTTCCTGCCCCCCAAATTCCCTCTCAGCGGGACAAAGCGGGATTTGGGCTGAGGCAACACCACCCCACGGCCAGCTGTCCCCCAAAATGGGGCACGAGTGACAGAGGGTTTAAATCCACATTTCCCGAGGTGGAAAAATCCCAAACTGTGCTCCCCAAAAAATCCTCCTGAAACCAGGGGAAAACGGCGTTTGGAGCTTTAAATTCAGAATTTTTATTAATGAACATTTCCAGCCCGGCTTTGGTTCCCTGGGGAAGGAGCAAAGGACACTCAGGGACACCCGAGGGGGGTTCCCATCAACCGGGGGGGGATTTTCCTTAGGAAAAAAATTATAGACAAAAAAACCCAGACCGAAACCAGTTTGGTTTGGAACAACTTTATACAAACGAACCTTATGTACACTCCCTTTTTTTTCCCCCCAAAACACCCCTATTTATAGAAGGCAACATAAATAAATCCCCGGGACTGTACAACACTATGAACACTCCTTAAAACGGCACTTTCTGCTTAAAAAAATAGCATTATTCTCTTAAAAAATAGGAAAGAGCTCGGTTATTTTTTTTTTTCCTTTAAAATAAGTCGTCGATTTCCTTAAAAAAGAGGCATTTTTGCCGTTCCTTTACCCACAGCCGGAGGCACAGCCAGAAAACGGAGATGAACACGAGTTTTTCTCTTTCAACAATAACTTAAAGTAATTCCTGAACCGCTTAAATATTAAAATATTTCCCTCCCCACCCCTCCCTCTCTCCCTCCCCCCACCCAATTTTTTTTTTACTTAATTTTAAATCACCACCTTCTGGTCTGAGCATCGTCCCGGGTGATTCCGGCCGGGATGAGGGTCCCGCTTTGCTCCCGTGGGGTGTCCAGGACCCCCCAAATCCGCTCCCGCTCCGTGGGTTTGGGAGCCGGGGCCGAGCACATCCCGCTCCGCTGGGGACAGGCTCCCCCTGTCACGACAGTGGCGACACAGATCCTCCGTCGCGGCGGGGTCCGGGGTCGCTCAGCGGGGTCAAAGCTCCGGCGAGGTTTGGGGTGAAGCTCTTCGGGGGTCAAATTTATCTGGGAGCGGGGCGGGGGGGTTGGATGGAAAAAACTTCAAAAATTAAAAAGTAGCAGAAGGATTTTCCACCTTTTCCTGCGCCGGGAGCGGAGAGTTTGAAGCCTTTGCAGTCCTCTGGTTCCTGAGACGAGCAGGGAGGGTTCCCAGGGGTGCGCCGGGGGAAGGGGGGGAGTCCTTTCCTTTGGTCGCCGGTTTGGATTTTTTTTTTGTTGTTGTTGTTCATTTTCACGAAAAAAAAAAATAAGGAGGCACAAAACCAAAAGGAGGGGAAGGGGCGGGGGTTCAAAAAGGAGCCCAAGGAGTTGAGCAGCGTCTCTGAGCCCGTCAGTACGCGGCGCCCGTGCTGGGGGGCCCGGGGGACGCGTGGTGCATCGGGGGGGCCGCCTGCGCCTGGTGGGGTCCGTGGGGTCCGCTGAGGCTCTGGGGGTGGTACCAGGGGTTGTGCTCCTCCAGGAAGGCCGGCGAGGAGCTGTAGGGCAGCGGCTGCGGCAGCGGGGTCCGGGCGCTGCCGCCGGGACTGTCCCACACCGGAGACGGCGGCGAGTTGCAGGCCATGGAGTCGCTGTTGTTGGGGCTGTGCTCCAGGGGCACCTCGCCGTTCTTGTAGAGCTTCTTGAACTTGGAGCGCCGGTTCTGGAACCAGATCTTCACCTGGAGGGGTGGAGCGGGAAAAAGGGTCAGGGATCCGGGAAGGGAGCGGGAGGGATGGGAGGGAAAAGGGTCAGGGACTCCGGAGGGATGGGGGAGAGGGGAGGGGAGGTTTGGGTGGTAGGGACACCGGGCAGGGGGGTCAGGGACAGCCCAGAAACACGGGGAGAGATGTGGGGGTCACAGGGGACATTCCTGGACACTGGAACGAACCTGGGATATGGGGATCACGGTGACCCCAGAGACACAGGAATGGACATGGGGGTCACAGGGACCCCAGAGACACAGCAAGGGACATGGGGGTCACAGGGACCCCAGAGACACAGCAAGGGACATGGGGGTCACAGGGACCCCAGAGACACAGCAAGGGACATGGGGGTCACAGGGACCCCAGAGACACAGGAAGGGACATGGGGGTCACAGGGACCCCAGAGATACAGGAATGGACATGGGGGTCACAGGGACCCCAGAGACACAGCAAGGGACATGGGGGTCACAAGGACCCCAGACACACTCTGACACATAGGAAGGGACAAGGAACACGGGTGGCACGTGAGGTGCCATGTGAAGGGATGTCATGGGGACCCCACGGGGTGCGTGGCGGGAAACTGCTGGGGACAGGGGTGTTGTGGGACACGTGGAAAGTGACCCTCGGTGTGAGTGTCACGGACAACACGGACACACCACGGACACAACACAGGAATGGACACACCATGGACACGCCACGGACACGCCACGGACACGCCGTGCTCTGTGGGCGGCACCCACGCGACAATTGGTGTGGCAGAGACCCCTCTGGGGACACGGGCGTCACGAGAAGCCCGTCACGCCACACGCGGGGCGTCGGGAGCGTCCCCGCGCTGGGCGAGGCGGCGCTGGACGCCCTGGGCGAGGGGCGGGGGTGGCGGTGGTTGTCACCCAAACAGGATGTCCCTCTGGGAGCGGGTGACGCGCTCCGTCAGCCCTTTGCCGAGTGTCCCCGATTGCTTCATCGCCCAAGGGAGGAGGAGGAAGGCCAAGGGCGGCACAAGGGCGCCGGCGCCGGCCCCGAGGCAGGGAGGGCACCGCGACGGGGCGCGGGGGAGTCGCAGGCTGCGGGGACAGCGGGGACAGCCCCGCTCCCCTCCCACCCGCAGGGCCAAGGGACGCTTTGTCCCCGCGCCAGGCAGGACCCCGAGAGGGTTTCGCCCCGAATTTGGGCGGCTCGCGGGGAGGAGGAGAAGCCCATCCCGCGCGTCCCGGCTCTTCCAGTCCAGCCTGCAGGGCCACCCCAGCGCCGGGGACAGCGGGTGTGGAACCGGTCCCCAAATCCCTTCTCCCTGCCCGAACCGAGCGGGATGGAGCAGCCAGAGACGGGGGAAACCTCGGGAAGTCCGGGCAGTAGGACCGGCCTCGGGTGCCTGTGTTCCGGCAGGGTTTGGGGTCGGGAGATGCTGGGGGGTGCCCCGACACCCCTTCCCGAGCGTCCTGGCTCACGCGGGACTTGGTGCCCCACATTCCTGGGACACCGGGTGTGCCGTGACCCAGGACTGTCCCAGCTGCCGGGGCAGGATCCAGCCCCAAACCCTGTGGCACGGTGAGGTCTGGGATGGGGCCAGCCCCGGAGGGAGTGGGATAAACCCCAAAACTGCCGAGTGGGGCATGGCTGGGCTGCATCCCCTCTCCTCGCTGCCTCCGTCCTCTCCACCTTTCCCTCGGCAGAGCAGATCTGCTCCCCCGGGAAATCTCACCCTGGGCACCCCACAACTCTCAGAAGCGTGGGGGAACTCCATCCCTGGGACCTGCGCCCTTCCCAAACCCGGCATTTACAGCCCCGGCTCCCCCTCTGCTGCCCGAGGGAGGGGATTTGGGGTGTCGGGGTGGGGGGCTCAGCCCTTACCTGGGTCTGGGTGAGCCCCAGCTGTGCCGCCAGCTCGGCGCGCTCGGGCAGCGCCAGGTACTGCGCCTTCTGGAAGCGGCGCTGCAGGGCGGCCAGCTGGTAGCTGGAGTAGATGGTGCGGGGCTTGCGGATCTTCTTGGGCTTCCCGTTGACCATCCGCACCTCCGGCTCCGGCTCCTCCTTCACGGACACTGCGGGAGGGCGCAGGGTGAGGAGCGAAGGGCTCCCAGGGCAGCCACCCCGTCCCCAGCTCGGTGTCACCCCGCTCGGGGGGCCGGCAGAGCCCCCGTCGGCTGCGACAAGCTCTGGGACACCCCTGGGACACCCCTGGGACACTCCTGGACATCCCTGGGACACGTCCCGGACTCTGCATCCAGCACGGATCCTCCTTGCTGCGTCCCCAAGGGAACGCGGGGGGCGGCTGAGCCCCAAGAGCCGCCAGCAACCCCCTGTCCCCAACCTGGGGACACCCCGAGAGGCACAACCCCACCGAGGGGCACAACCCCACCGAGGGGCACAACCCCACAAAGCCCGGGGACACCCCGAGCGGTAAAACCCCACCGAGGGGCACAACCCCACAAAGCCCGGGGACACCCCGAGCGGTAAAACCCCACAAAGCCCCCTCTGGGACCCCAAAGGAGCGGCGGGACGGGCACGGCCCCGCTCGCCCCGGCATCCCTACCTGCTTCCTGCGCCGGGAGCTGCTGCTCCCTGAAGTGGCCGTACTGGCGGTAGGAAGGGCTGTAGGAATACTCGGATTTGGGCGAGTAGGTGCCGGCGGCGCCGATGCCGTTGAGGTTGAACTGGGGGTAGGGGTAGTGGCCCACGGGCTGCCCATACGACTGGCCCGGGTAGTAGTCGTGCTGGCCCGTGTAGTAGCCCAGGTCGGTGACCGAGGACTCCGGCAGGGTGGGAGAGTCCTTGGAGGCTGCATGGCAGCTCAGCGAGCCCGAGAGGTCCGTCAGGATGCTGGAGAGCTTCTTATCGAAAGAGCCGCTCATCGCTGGCAGCGGGGAGGGGGGGCAGCTGCCCGCCCGCACCGGGGACCCCCCCAAACCTGGCGGCTGCCGAGGCCTGGCGTGCCCCGAGCGGGATCCGGCGCTGCGGCTGCTTCGCGAGGAGCCACCGAGAGACTGTGCCCAAACCTCCGGCCCCGGCCGCCTGCTTAAAGCCTTTAATTAGGGAGCAGGGCAGGGTGGGTGCGCATTCCGATTGGCTCCAGAAATATTGCCTGGGAGGCAAAATAGGCTCCTGCCTCCTCCTGTGTGGATTTTTTTTTTTTTTTGGTCTCTCTCTCTCTTTTCTTTTTTTTTTTTTTTTTCTTTCTCCCTTCTTTCTCTCTCTCAAGAAACAACAAAGAGTGGGTGAAGGAGGGTGAGGGAATAAATAAAGTGTGCAGGAGGGGGGCCTCGGGGACACAGGGGACACTGTGGGGGACAGGACAGGGCTGGGTTACGAGGGGATTTTGGGGTCGCGGGGGGATTTTTTGGAAGAGTGTTTGGGGGGTGTTTGTTGGGGGGCAGGGACGTGGGGTTGGGGGTTGGGACTGGGATGGATCCGTGCTTGGGGCTGGGGAGTTTCAGGGGTTTTTTACGCCCCCTTCACTTCCCGCCTGCCCTCACCTTCTCCCAGCAGCGTCCCCCAGTCCAACGCCACCCCCCAGGCCGAGTCCCCCGCCCACCCCAGAGGATCCCCAGGTACCCCAACCCAGCCTCGCTCCCCCCGAGCTGGGGGCACCTCGGGGCAGCGACAAGCCCTGATTTTGGGGGGGGACACCCCCCGGGGGTCTGTGCCCCTCTCCCACCCCCACTCAGGGCCATGACCCCCAGCACCGTGACCCAGCCGGGGGTCCCCCGGCCCCCGGCCACCCGCAGGGCTGTCCCCAGCCACCCCCGGGGAGGGGGGGCTTTGCAAGGGGGGCTTGTTTTGGGGGGGAGGTCTCTGCTTCTGCGGGCAGGGACTCACCCTGACAGGAACCGGGGGTCTCGGAAGGGGCTGGGTCCGTGACCCAAGCGGGGCTGTCCCTCCTGTCCCCTCCTGTCCCCTCCTGTCCCCTCCTGTCCCCTCCTGTCCCCTGTGTGTGTTGTGCTCCCCCCCCGCATTGTCCCCGCGGTGTCCCCCGGGTTCCCCCCGCCATGTTCGCGGCGCGGGGCAACGGCTCCGCCTGGCGGCCACGGCGGGAACTGCGCCGCGCCCGGGGCCGCGGGTTCGAGTCCCGGCACCGCCGGCACCTCCGGGACCGCGGGTTCGAGTCCCGGCACCGCCGGCACCTCCGGG
>JAWWMU010000105.1:814148-833491 GCA_035048155.1 Cinnycerthia olivascens
CAGTGTCCCCAGCACCTCCTGGGCAGTGTCCCCAGCACCTCCTGGCCAGTGTCCCCAGCATCTCCTGGTCAGTGTCCCCAGCATCTCCTGGTCAGTGTCCCCAACTCCAGCCCCCCACATCTCACCCCCAGGGGTACTCACAGAGGGGCCGGGGGGTCCAACTCTTCCAGCAGCACCAGGGAAACCAGTAGCACCCTGGAAGAGAGCAAAGCTGTGGTCAGTGGGGCTGGATCCGAAGGTCCAGGGGACAATCCCCTGGCTGGGAGTCACCGCAGGGAACCCCGGGCTGGTGGTCAGGTGGGAAGTGCCCACCTGGGGGGGCTGATTTTGGGGGTAGAAACCAAACCCCCCCTTTTCCCTCTGCTCTCTCCCCTGCTGGGGTGAAGCCACCCCACTCTGGAGCCATCCCCAGGCAGTTTTGGGGATGCAGGGCCAGAGGTGCCCCTCGGTGTGGGGGGAGCAGAGCCAGAGTTAAAGCACCTCGGGGTTCTCCACACGCGAGGGGGGTCCCCAGCCTCCCCCAAACGCCCCCTCCCCACAAGGCCGGTACTTACAGGGGGTCCAGCGCTTCCGCGAGCACCTTTGGGACCGGGAGCACCAACAGCACCCTGGGCGGGAGGAAGAGGAGGAAGAGGAGGAGGAGAGGGGTGAGCTGCGCCGCGGGGCTGCAGCCCGGGCGGGGGGGGGGCGGAGGGGGGCACTCACAGCAGGTCCAGGAGCACCAGTGGGGCCGGCGGGGCCGGGGGGGCCGGCGTCACCCTTGGCTCCAGCATCCCCAGTTTCACCTTTAGCACCAGGCTGGCCGTCAGCGCCCTGCGGGGACAGGGGGCCGGGGTGAGCCCGGGGGCTCAGGGCCACCCTGGGGGGCGGGATGGGACCCTCGGGTTGGGGGGGACCGGGCCGTCGCACTTACGGGGGGGCCAGCAAATCCAGCAGGACCGGGAGGGCCGGGCTCGCCGCGGTCACCCTGGGAAGGAGAGATGGGAGGGGACAGTGAGACAGGCAGGGGACGGCCACCAGGGCCACCGTTGGCAGGGCCATCACCGAGGGTAGGGAACACTTACGGGAGCACCACGGGCACCAGTGGGACCAGCAGGGCCGGGGGGACCGGCTTCACCCTGGAAAAGGGGAGGAAAACGGGAAAAAATGGGTCAGGGCTGTGGCGAGGAGGTGGCAGTGAGTGCCTGGACTCATCTGTCCCTGCGGGGTGTCCCTACCTTGTCACCAGGAGCACCAGCAGGGCCGGGGGGGCCAATGGGACCAGTCAGGCCTCGGAGACCGTCCTTGCCAGGAGCGCCATCAGCACCTTTGGGACCGGGGTCACCCTGAGGGAGTGACACAAGGGTGGGTTATGGGGACAGGTCCCTTGTGGGGGTTCACCCCTCCCTGCACGGAGACATCCCCGGTTCTTCTTCCTCCCTGGGACAGCCTGGTACCATCCTCCTCCTCCTCACAAGAGCTGGGCTCTCAGCGAGGGATTGTCCCCAAGGGTAGGGGGCAGAGGTGACACAGAGCGTCCCCTCCCCAAGATGTCACTGCTGCCCACCAGGCTCAGCTCGGTGGCACGTCCAGCCCTGAGGGGGGCACATGGGTGGCGGGGAGCAGGTCACCTAGGGGGACACCGGGGCTGTGGGGACACGAGGGCTCTGGGGACACGTACTCTGTCACCCTTGGCGCCTGGCAGGCCGGCAGCACCACGCTCTCCGGGCATACCCTGCAGACCGGGGGGCCCCTGGTTCCCGGGGGCTCCGGGAGCACCAGCATCGCCCTGGGAAGGAGGGAAAACAGGGATTAGTGAGATCCCGGCACAGCAAATCCATCCCGGTGTGAAGCCAAACGCGGCCACGCTCACAGCTGTCCCCCAGGAGCTGGGGACTGTCCCCCGCCACCCCACCCAGCCTGTCACCTACCTTAGCACCATCGTTACCGGGAGCGCCGTTAGCACCACGAGGACCTTGGGGACCGGGGGGACCTTGGACACCGCGTTCTCCAGGGAATCCTCTCTCACCCTGGGGAGGGCAGGCGGGACAGGCCCGAGGCCGTCAGGGCCAGTGTGGGGCGCTTTGGGGTGCCGAGAGTTGGGGGGAGACAGAGGGGGCTCAGCTTACCCTGGCACCGGCGGGACCGGGGGCTCCGACGTCTCCGGGGACACCCTGAGGGAGAGGGTGATGAGTCAGAGGGGCACGGGTGGCACTGGGGACGGGCAGAGGGGTCCCCGGGGTGCCCCCCTCATTCCCTGGGCAGCGCTGGGGTTCCCACTGCTCCCCCACTGCATGGAGCACCCGGGGGTGTCCTGGGGGGACCCCACCAGTAGCCCCTGGTGTGACTGGGAGAGGGGCGGTGGGGAGGGGACAGGAGGGTCCCCAGTGCCCACACTCACCTGCTCGCCGGGCTTGCCAGCCTCGCCGGGGGGGCCAGCGGGGCCGGGCAGACCCTGGGGAGGAAGAAGAGGAGCCGTGAGCCACCGCGGAGGGGACAAGGGAGATGTCACCCACACTCCGCGTGCTCTGTGCCCCTCCCGGGGAAGGGGACACCCCTCACCTGGAATCCGGGAGCACCAGCGGGACCTTGTTCACCTCTTTCTCCAGCGGGACCCTGGGGGACACAGGACAGGCATGGAGGGGGGCAGGTGGCTCCAGAGCCCCTTGTCCGGTGGCCGGGCTTGGCCGAGGGTGGCCGCGGGCCGGGTGATACTCACGGTGGGGCCGGGGGGACCTTGGGCACCGGTTTCACCGTCTTTGCCAGCGGGACCCTGGGCGGGAGGGAGAGGAGGGGGCTCAGAGCAGCCCCCGCAGGGCTCTGTGCCCCTCCCCGAGCTGGGCGTGGGCCTGGCCGCGGCCGCGGGATCCTTCGAAGGCCGGGAGACACCGCGGCCAGCTGCCCGCGGCCACGTCACCGCGCTGTCCCCGCTCCAACAGCGCCGGTAGCCACCGGGATGGGATCCCGGACACCTCATCCCGGGCCGGGAGCCTTCCCTGGCTGCCTTCAGCTGCCTCACACCCCATTCCCACCCCATTCCCACCCCATTCCCACCCCATTCCCACTGTCCCGCGCCAGGGCGGCCCTCCCTGCCACCCCACGCTGGGGTGATGCTCCCTGTCACCCTCCCTGTCACCCTCGCTCTCACCCCACAGCACGGTGACCCTCTCTGTCACCTCACCCAGGGGTCACCCCCCCTTGTCGCCTCCCCCGGGCTGTCAGTGCCCCGCCCCACACTCACCACGGCGCCGGGGGGACCGGGAGCTCCTCTCTCGCCGGGTTTGCCGGGTTCGCCCTAAAACCAGAGCGGGGTGAGCCCGTGACGACGCCGGGGAGGGGGGGACAGGTCCCCCGAGCGTCCTTCAGGGACCAGGGGAGGGTGACACTCACAGCAGCACCCTTGGGACCGGGGAATCCCATCACGCCAGCCTGGCCTCTGGCTCCGGGGGGGCCGGGGGGGCCGGGGCGTCCGTCTTGACCAGCGGGACCCTGTCGGTGGGAGCGCCCCGTTAGCGGGGAGGGGACCATAGCGAGCCAGGGGAGGACGGGACATCAGCGGGGTCAACTTACAGGGGGGCCGGTCTTGCCATCGGGTCCGGGGCTCCCGGGGCTTCCAGTCAGACCCTGCGAGGCAGCGGGGGGGGGTCAGGAGCTCAGGAGTTCCAGGGGGTGCCCCAGAGAACGGGAGCATCCCGGAAAGCGGCGGCAGAGAGCAGGACAGCCCTGTGGCCGTGTCACCGTGTTACCGCGTCACCACGTCACCGTGTCACCGCGCCCGCTCACCTTGGCACCGGGGAGTCCGGGTTCCCCGGGGCGTCCAGCTTCACCAGGAGATCCCTTGGGGCCAACGGGGCCGGGGGAGCCGCGCTCGCCGGGGGGACCCTGGGACAGGGGGGACAGGGGTGACCCAGCTGCAGGGCACCACCCGAGGGCCGGGACAGAGCCGTGTCCCCGCAGGTGGCGGCGATACGGAGCCGCCGCGGCCACCGTGTGGGCACAGGTGACAATGCCCAGAGTCCCCGCGGCACCGCTGACGCGACTTTCTCCCGCAGACGGAGGCGGGCACCCACCTTGGGACCGGCGATGCCATCGCCGCCAGGGAAACCGCGGCTGCCAGGAGCACCCTGAGGGGGACACGGCTGGGTCAGTGTGGGGACACGGGGGGGCCTCGGGGGGGCCGTGGGATGCCAGGGCGGGACACGGCCACCAGTGGGAGCGGCCGGAAGGGGCTGGGGATGTCACCACGGTGTCCCCAAGCACGTGCAGGGTTCAGTCACGGGACGCGGGGAGATGGGAGAGGGACAGGGATGGGCACAGGGACATGGCAGTGGTGGGCACAGGGACATGGCAGGGATGGGGACAGGGACATGGCAGGGATGGGGACAGGGACATGGCAGGGGTGGGGACACGGACATGGCGGGGTGGGCACAGGGACATGGCGGGGGTGGGCACAGGGACATGGCAGGGGTGGGGACACGGACATGGCAGTGGTGGGCACAGGGACATGGCGGGGGTGGGCACAGGGACATGGCAGGGGTGGGCACAGGGACATGGCAGGGGTGGGGACACGGACATGGCAGGGGTGGGCACAGGGACATGGCGGGGGTGGGCACAGGGACATGGCAGGGGTGGGGACAGGGACATGGCGGGGGTGGGCACAGGGACATGGCAGGGGTGGGGACAGGGACATGGCAGGGGTGGGGACAGGGTCGCTGCTACTCACACGTTCGCCAGCGGGGCCGGGCAGCCCAGCGGGGCCGGGCTCACCACGGGCTCCTCTCTTGCCTTCCTCTCCAGCGGGGCCGGGGGGGCCTTGGACACCAGCGGGACCCTGGGGAAGGAGGCGAAGGGATGAGGACCCCCAGGAGGAGCCGGGGCCAGCGGGGGCCGCGCCCCCAGGGACACATCGGGGGGTCACTCACGGGTTCGCCTTTGGCACCGGTGTCACCCTTGTTGCCTGGAGCACCGGGCTCACCCTGGAGGGGAGAGAAGAGAGAAGAGGTTGAAGGGCGGACTGAGGAGCAGGGGGACCCCCGAGTGAGCCCTCAGAGGGACAAGGACGCAGCATCTGCCACGGCCAGCGCCGCCCTGCCCTGGCAGGGCTGGAGGGACCGCAGGAGGCACCTCCAGGTGGGGCTGCAGCCGCTTCCTGGAGCGGAGGAAAGGGTGGCAGCCCGGGCGGCGGCGGCCGGAGGGGCCCGGGGATACTCACGGTGTTACCCTTGGGGCCGGGGGCACCGCTGGGACCCTGGGGTCCGGAGGGACCGCGGGCACCGGGGAAGCCGGGAGCGCCAGCGATGCCAGGAGCGCCCTGCAAGAGGCACGGGAGGCCGTGAGGGAGCGGCACGGCCCTGGCTGTCCCGGCCGCGGGGGGACACGGGGGACACTCACGGTCGCGCCCTTGGCACCGGGTTGGCCGTCAGCACCGGGGTTGCCCTGCGGAGAGAAGGAGGAAGAGGAGGGTCACGGCGGGGCTGGCAGGACGGGAGGCCAAAGGACAGGGAGCCCTCGGATGTCACTTACAGCAGGACCGGCAGCGCCAGCGGGGCCGGGGGGACCGGGCTCACCACGGGCACCTTGGGGACCTTCGCTGCCACGAGCTCCCTGGGGACCGGTCTCACCCTGGGGAGGAAGAGGAGGAGGAGGAAGAGCCGTGAGCGCCGGGGCTACCCTGACCCCCAGAGGGGCTGGTTCCACCTGCGGCTCCTTCCCGCGGGGACAAGGCTGGGGACACGGCTGGGGACATCCCCGCGTGTGCCACTGTCCCCGGCAGTGCCAGCCCACGGCACTCGGGCCTCGGAGCCCCCTCCCCCGCCCAGTGCTCCCCCACCCCGCACTCCCAGTGCCCCCCAGTCCCTCCCAGCCCAGCAGAGTCAGGTGGGCCCTACCTTAGCACCAGCGGCACCGGGGAAGCCGGGGGGACCAGCGGGACCAGTTGGACCCTAAATGGGAGAGAGGGCGCCAGTCAGGGGGGGATCCCGGGGATCCCACCCCACACCTGGAGAGGGGGGGATCCCCCGGCAGCAGAGCCCTGGCTCCCGGCCAGGATTCCCCATCGGGGCAGCCGGGATGGGGATGGGGATGGGATCTCCCTCCCGGGAAGCTGCGGGATGGGGTCGGGGGTACTTACGGGGGGACCGGCAGCGCCGGGAGCACCGTCATTGCCACGAGCACCCTGGAGGAGAGGGGACGCCGTGAGTGACGCTCACGCGTGGGACAGGTGACCCCCAGCTCCCCGAGCCCGGGCAGGGGTCTCAGCCCCGCCCATCCCAAATACTCACAGCGGGGCCAGATGGGCCGGGGCGGCCTCTCTCGCCAGGAAGACCACGAGGACCCTGGGGAGGGGACAAGACACGTTTAGGACACATTTGGGACACCTGGATGGACACTGCCCCCTGTCTGAGCCCCCTCCCGTCCCTGTGTCCCCCCGCCGCTGCCCACGGTGACGTTTCAAAGGGGTTGAACCCCTCCCGCCCCATTCCCTGGTGGGTCCCTGAGGAGGAGCTGGGTCCCCATCAGGTGTCACCCCCATCCTTGTCCCCTCCAGGTGTCACCCCCATCCTTGTCCCCTCCAGGTGTCACCCCCCATCCTTGTCCCCTCTTGCCCAGACCTGGGCCCAGCACTCACCATCTGCCCAGGAGCTCCGTTCTCTCCGGGGCTGCCGGGCTCTCCCTAGGGAGGAAGGACACCGTGAGGGACCTGATCCTCGGGGACAGAGGTGACATTGCCAGGACAGGGGTGGCACTGCCACCACTCCTCACCTTGGGGCCAGCAGGTCCAGGCTCACCCTTGGCACCATCCAGACCACTGAAACCCTGGGGGGGGGGAGAGAGGAGGGGTGGGGGGTCAGGAGGGGCCCCTGGGTGAGGTCAGGGGTCCCTCATCCCCTGAGTGTCACCGTCACAGGAGGGGGGACTCACTCTGTGTCCCTTCATGCCTGGCAGGCCAGCGGTTCCGGGGAGACCTCGAGCACCCTGGGGGAGACAGGAGGTGGTGATTTGGGGCACTGGGGGGGCTGTCCCCGCAGCCCAGCGCCCTGTTCCCAGGGAGGGGACATCTGGGGGTGTCCCCTCGTGTGTCTCACCTGGGGGCCGGGGGGACCCCGCTCTCCGGGGCGGCCAGGCTTGCCAGCTTCACCCTGAGGACAAGGACAGCGCATTGGTGGCGTGTCCCCAGGCCAGGCAGCTCCTGCTCACCTGGGGGGGCTGGCAGGGCCACCAGGCCCCAAAGTAGGGGGGACCCCACGGACAGGCCACTTACGTCATCTCCGTTCTTGCCAGGGGGGCCAGCGGGACCTCGGGGACCCATGGGACCCTAGGAGAGAGGGAGGGCAGGGATGAGGGTGCTGAGCTGTCCCCTGTCCCCTGCCCTGGGCAGTGCCAGGCCCTGCCAGCCCCTCTGCCATGGATCCCAGAGCAGGGACAGCGTGGCACAGCCAGGGCTGGGAGCAGCAGCGTTGTCCCCAGCCCCAGGGGACATCGGTTGGAGCAGCAGGTGACAGCACTCACAGAAGCACCAGGCTCTCCAGGTTCACCAGGGGGGCCTTGGAAACCTTGAGGACCCTGTGGAGAAAAAATAAAGGGAAAAAAAGTGGGTCAGAAAGTGAGAAACTTGGGCCTGGATCCCCCAGTGGCAGTGGTGGTGTCCCCCTGTATGGTGGCACCAGGACTTTGTCCCCACGTGCTTCTGTCGCTGTCAGGAGGAGTGTGACACCCTCCAACCTGTGCCCCCACCACCCAGAGGGGCCCTGGGGGCTGTTTGTCCCCAAACCCAAATGGACAGGACGAGGTGACACTCACGGGAGCACCGGGAGGGCCGGGGAGACCACGGGGACCAGCTGGGCCCTGGAGGACGAACAGAAAGGGTCATCAGTGGCTGCCTTGTCACCCTGTCCCTGTCCCCAGCACCACCCCATTGCTGGGCCACTGGGCCCTGTTGCCACCCCACCATCGTCCCCCTGCTGTCCTCACCTCCACCCCATCACTGTCCCAAAGCCACCCTGTCCCCACTGTCACTGTATTCCTTGTCCCCAGCCCCAGCCACTGCCTGTCACCATTGCCACCCCATCCCTGTCCCCATTGCCACCCCAACACTGTGTCCCCATCCCTGTCCCCATCCCCACACATTCCCTCTCTATTTTCACTCCATTCCTGCTGTCCCCATCCCTGTCCCATCCCTGTCCCCATCCCCACACATTCCCTGTCTCTATTTTCACTCCATTCCTGCTGTCCCCATCCCTGTCCCATCCCTGTCCCATCCCCTCCAGGCCCGATGTCCCTCCCATGTCCTGGTGCTTGGTGACATCACCAGCACAGGGAGCACTCCTGTCCCCTCGCTTAGCTTCACCCTCACCCCCAGTGTCCCCCAGTGTCCCCCAGTGTCCCTAGGCTCACCATGGGCCCGGGCACAGCCATGCCTCCGGCCTTCTCGTCGTAGCCGTAGGACATTTGGGGGGCGAAGTTCTGCGGGAGAGGGAGAAGGAGGGGGGGGGTGAGCGGGGCACGGGACCCCTGGGGGGCTGCTCCACCAGGGACCCCCCCACACTCACTCCGCCGAGGCCTGGGGGGCCGGGAGGGCCTGGGGGTCCCGGGAGTCCGGGCTGTCCTGGGATTCCATCTCTGCCGGGGGGGCCGGGGAGTCCCTGGAGAGAGAAGAGGGATTGGGGTGAGGAGAGATCGGGGTGAGCTCCAGAGGGTTTGGGGTGAGCCCCAGAGAGATTGGGGTGAGCACCAGTGGGTTTGGGGTGAGCTCCAGAGGGATTGGGGTGAGGAGAGATTGGGGTGAGCTCCAGAGGGATTGGGGTGAGCTCCAGAGGGATTGGGGTGAGCTCCAGAGGGATTGGGGTGAGGAGAGCTCGGGGTGAGCTCCAGAGGGATTGGGGTGAGCACCAGAGGGTTTGGGGTGAGCTCCAGAGGGTTTGGGGTGAGCTCCAGAGAGATTGGGGTGAGCCCCAGAGGGTTTGGGGTGAGCTCCAGTGGGATTGGGGTCTCTGTAGAGCAGAAGGGTTTTGGGGGGACACCCACCCTGTCTCCTTTGGGGCCGGGGTCTCCTTTAGGACCCTGTGAAGCAGAGACAGAACAGGTTAGAACAGGGGGGGTTCCAAACACGGAGGCGGGGCTTGTGGTGAAATTTGGGGGGGCAGCGTCCTGGGGGGGCCCTTACCTCTACTCCAGCACTTTCTGGGTAGGCAGGGGAGGCTGTGGGGGGAAAAAGGGGGTTCAGAGCAGCGCAGCGCCACCCACCCCGCACCCCTGGAGCTGGGGGTGGGGGGACACTGATCCTGCCGGTCCCCAGGGGGTGGGACACCGCCAGGGCGGGTGTGTCGCGATACCGTCGGTGTCGGGACAGATGGGGCAGCACTCTCCGAAGGGGATCTCGGCGTTGGGGCAGTCGGAGGTGTCCTCGCAGATCACCTCGTCGCACAGGATGTTGCCGCTGTCGCAGACGCAGATCTGGCACGGTTCTGGTTTCCACACGTCCTTGTCGTTGTACGTGAGCCCATCCTGGACGCAGCTCCCGGTTTGGACTGGGACAGGGCGGGCGGCGGTGTCGGGAGGGGCGGACCGGAGCCCGCCCGGCTCTCCCCCCTCCCCTCCCCTCACCCCCGCCCCGCTCCCGCAGCTTCTCCCTTCATCTGTTTCTCATCAGCCCCGCGCGGTGACACAGGAAAAGCTCCACAATAAACTCTTCCCACATCGGCTGGAATTTAAACAAAAAAAAAAAAAAAAAAAAAAAAAAAAAGAAAAAAAGAAAAAAAAATCCCCGCAGCCGCTGGCTCCGCTTGGACGGGGCCAAGGCAAACACGCCCCCAGGGCAGGGGGGTCCCCGCACCCGCGGGGGGCGCGACAGGGACGGGACAGGGCGGGCGGGCCCCGGAGTCTGGGCTGAAATCGGATCCAGCGGCTGCGGGATGAGGCTGGATCGGGCCAGATGGGATCGGGGAGGCCCGAGAGGAGGCAGGCGGGGGCTGCGTGGCGAGGGAGGGCAGGGCAGGGCGAGCAGCCAGGCCCGGGGGTGGCCCCACGGTGGGGAAGGGTCCTGGCGTGGGGAGGGGGCGAGTGCCAGCTCATGGAACGCCCTCCTCCCCTCCCAAAAAATAATATATATATATAGAGTGGCAGAAAATGTTAAAAAGGGTAAAAAGGAGCAAAAAAGAAAAATAAAAAAGGCGGTGGAAAAGAAAAAAAATGGAAAAAAGATTTTTTTTTAAAAAAAAAAGGCCAATGGAAAATGCAAAATTCTTCTGGGGAGAAAAAAAAGGCAAAATGGGAATGGGAAAGGCAAAATGCAGAATGGGAAATGCAAGACGGAGAACGGGGAATGGGAGATGGAGAAGGGGAAATGCGGGATGGGCACTGTCAGTGCAAAATGCATAATGATAATCATAATATTTAAATAATAATAATAAAAATGATAATAATAATAATAATGTATTTTTTAAAAGCATCAAAAAATTCCCCTAAAAAGGACAAAATTGGGCAAAAAGCGGTGGGCGCCGGGCCCGGGGTCCCCCCGTGTCCCCCTGGCGCAGGTGGCAGTGGGCCACGGGGGTCGTGGCGTGGCGTGGGGGGGTGACCCCAGCCGTGCCCCCGGCCCGCGCCGCTGGCAGCCCCCGCTCCCCCGGCTGCAGAAACATTTTGGTTATGAATCATCCGAGACTTTTCTAATTCTTTCCTGATGGCTTTCGCAGATCCCGGGGCTGGGGCCCCCCCTCTCCCCCCTCTCCCCCCTCTTGTCTCTCCCGCGCTCTTTCCCCCCTTTCCTTTCCCTTCCCGGCCTCCTCCTCCTCCTCCCCTTGGTCCCGGCTCCCTCCTTCCCCGCCGGCTCCTCTCCACCCTTCCTTCCCTCCCCGCTCTTGGCAGGGCGCCCCGACTCCTCACCCCCACAGCCCCCCTAAACCCCTTTTCCCCCAGCTCCAAATCCCCGCAGTCCTCTTCTCTTTTTTTCCGAATTTTCCCTTCTTCCCCCTAATTCCCCTCTCCGCTCCGCACGCCCAGCCCGAATTCCTCCTTGCCCACCCCAGGGCAGCCGGACCGGGCGTCGCCGGTGCCGCCGGAGCCGGTGCCACCCTCGACCCGCATCCCACCGGGGTGAGGAGCATCACCCAGCGCCCACTACTCACTGTCTTCCTCTCCTTGCCCGCGGGTGAGTAGGACAGTCGCTGCTATCAACAGCAGTGACCGAGAATCCACAAAGCTGAACATGTCTAAATATTAGACATGTAGACTCTTTGGGGTCTCTTTTGTTCTTAGCTTGGGGTCATACGGGGCCGATCCAACCCTGGAGCTCCAAATCCAGACCCCAGCAGAAACTTCCTACTGCCCTTTGCCCGCTTCTCCGCCGGCCCTTTTATACGATGCGCCGCGGCGGAGAGGTGGGACCCGGCGCGAGCAGCGGATTTTGGACGGCCCCCTCGGCCAATCAGAGGCACCCAGCGAGTCGGGGGGCACCCCCTGCCCCCCCCTTCCCCCCCCCGGGCCGTGTGTCCGTGCACACGCAAACACGGGCGAGCACACGCAAACGCGGCCGAGCACACGCGTGGGCTCCGCGGCGGGGCCGAGGGTCGGGGTGGCCGCGTTTGGGGCCGGGGGGAGGTTTTGGGGTGCGGGGAGTTGTGATTTTCGGGGGGGGGGGGGGTTCTGCACGCTCGGGGGTGTCCGGAGGGCTGGCTGGGTGGGGACAGGCGATGTGGCACGTGGCGCTTCGGGGACCCCGGTGCCACGCGACGCCGGCAGCTGCACCAAGGCCCTGTCACACCCCCCCCTCCCCAACAGCCGCCCCCGCCGCTGGGGCACCCCAAAACCCACCCACGGCTCCCCACGGGGACCCCCCTCCAGCAGGACCAAACCCTGGCACGGTGCAAGGCCAAGGCCACCCGTGCCCAGAGCATCCCTTGGACGGTCCCCAAGAGCATCCCCTGAGGGACCCCAACCCCAAATCCCCTCCAAGAGCCACAGACACCCCAAACCCTTCCCCCAAACCCCCTCGCTCGGTGTTTTTAGCCCTTTCTTCCCCTCTTTTCCCTTCCCTCGCTCCGCTCGCTCCCCTCGCTCCCCCCCTGGCACGGCTCCACGGCCGTTTCCACATTTGAAGGAGCCACGTTGGTTGGAAAAAGCAAAAGCTCCTGGACAATGATCCACAACCTACCGTGCAATTTGGGGAGGGTGTAATTACACGCCAGAAAAATCCACGTCTGTCCCAGGGCCGGGCGCTCGGCAGCGGAGCGGGGAAGGACGCGCGGCCAATGTGGCACCCGCGGGAGGAGGCAGCTCCCGCTTCCCGCGGGGAATTTTTGGGGAACGCGGTGGGAAACGGGGCCGGGGGCGAGGGAGAAGGTGGGTTCAGCCCCGGTGTCCCCCACGCTGCGCTGAGGGGCTGCGGGCTCACGGCATACTGGGATTACCGGGAGCACTGGGAGCGCGGAGTTTGTCCCCAGTGTCGCTGTGCTGAGAGCTTGAGGGCTCAGTGGAATACTGGGAATACTGGGAACACTGGGAATGCTCCATTTGTGTGTCCCCCCTCACACCACGCTGAGGGTTTGAGGGCTCAGTGGAATACTGGGAATACTGGGAACACTGGGAATGCTCCATTTGTGTGTCCCCCACACTATGCTGAGGTTTTGAGGGCTCAGTGGAATGCTGGGAATACTGGGAACACTGGGAGTTCTGGGCTTGGCCCTCACACCTCCACTTGTCCCCACCACCAGGGTATGGAGGGCTTGGAGTTTCACTGGATTACTGGGAATACTGGGAGAACTGGGCGGCCTGGGCTTATCCAGCCTCTGTCCAGCCTGCCCCCGGGACTGAAGGCTCATTGGAGTACTGGGAATACTGGGAGCACTGGGAGCACTATGCTTGTCCCTCCTGCCACTGCGCCCAGGGTTTGCATTGGGATTGGAATTCCGGGAATTCTGGGAGAGCTGGGCTCAGCCCTCACACCTCTGCCTGCCCTCCCAGCCCTGGGCCACGCTGGGAATACTGGGAATACTGGGAGCACTGGGCTCAGTCTGTCCCCACCACTGCTATGCTGAGGGCTTGCAGGCTCTGCGGGTTACTGGGAGCACTGGGAATACTGGGAATACTGGGAGCACTCCTCTAGTCCCTCCTGCCACTACGCTGCCCACTCGGAGGCTCAGTGGAATACTGGGAATACTGGGAGCACTGCAAAGCCACCCTAGGCAGTCCCACCAGGACGTTCCTTGATTTTCCTTCAGGAAAAACCCAAATCCACACAAATTAACAATGAAATAATGGGGGAGGGGGGGACACACGACACGTCACCCCCCCCCCCCCTTTGTGCCACCAGGAGATTTTTTTTTCCTCTACCATTAAATTTAAATATTAAATAAAAGGCACTGGAGGAGGGGCAGGGGTGGGGGACACTCCTGTGCCCACGCGTGTCCGTGGGGCCATACACTGGTGTCCCAGCCCCATATCCAGCCCCATATCCATTCTCTAGCCCTGTATCCAGCCCCATATCCATTCTCCAGCCCCATATCCATTCTCCAGTCCCATATCCATTCTCCAGTCCCATATCCTTTATCCAGTCCCATATCCTTTATCCAGCCCCATATCCTTTATCCAGCCCCATATCCTTTATCCAGCCCCAAATCCAGCCCCAAATCCAGTCTCCAGCCCCATATCCATTCTCCAACCCCACATCCAGCCCCGTATCCACTCTCCAGCCCCGTATCCACTCTCCAGTCCCATATCCACTCTCCAGTCCCGTATCCATTCCCCAGCCCTGTATCCATGCATCCAAGACACGTTGCAAGCGAAGCCTCCTCCAATCCTGCCCCGGCGACTCGAAAAGCCCTGGCCGGGCTCCAGGCTGAAGATGTGTCTTTAATTTTTGCAGCATGACAGAAAAGAAAAGAATGTCATCGGCTTGGGTGTTTTTTTCCTTTTTTTTTTTTTTTTTATGTATATATGGAGAGGGAGGGGAATAAAAAAAAAAGGGGGGGAAGGACGGGATGATGCCACCTCATCAACCCCCGGCCGCCCGCCCCAGGAATGCGGGACAAGGGGTTGGGGGCTGGGAAAAGGGAAGAATTCCCACTTTGAATGAGGAAAAAAAAAATAATAAAGAAGAGGAATATGAAAAAAAAAAAAAAAAAAGGCTGGAAAAGTCATTAGGATCCTCGGAAGCAGAATGGGAGATGCTGAGCTCAGGCCTGGGCTCCTGCAGGATTTTGGGTGCTCAGGAGGGGGGCACCCACCCGGGACCCTCCCTCTCCTTGGGGGTGTTGGGGATGGGGGTGTCACACCCAGCCCCCCCTCAGCTCCTGGGGGAATTCCCGCATGTTCCAGACTGGTTTTTACTGGTGCAAACTGGGCGTGTGGCCAGCGGGGTGAGAAGAGAGGCAGCCACCCCAAAAAGATGAGGGTCACCCCAAAAACTTGGGCGCCACCCCAAAAAATTGGGGCATCCTCCCCAAAAAATCAGCGCTCGAGCCAAAAAGTTGGGGGATGCCCAAAAATGCAGGGGGTGCCCCAAAACTTTACGGGTGCCCCAAAAAGTCGGTGGGTGCCCCAAAAATCCTCTGGGCCAGGGGGTGCCCAGAGGGTTTGGGGGGCGAGGATGGAGGGGGACAGCCCCCCAAACTTTTTGGGTTGGAACCACCTAAAAAGGGGGCGCGGGGGAGGGCGCGGGGTTTGTTTGCCGAGGAGCTGGAGCAGACAGCGGCATCTGGAGCGAGTTACCTCCCCCGGCAGCCCAGACACATGGATCGGATTAATTCCCTTTTCTCCCCCTCGCCCGCTTCCCTCGGCAGCCCCGGGAGCCGCTCCCGGGCCCTGCGCCCCCCACCCATCGCCCCCTCCCCACCCCGCACCCACAGGACCCCGTCCCCCCCTCGGTGGCGGTGCCACAACACCGGTGAGGGCGGGGACAGAGTCGCGACAGAGGGGGGGGGGACACGCAGGTGTCTGATCCCACACAGGGGGGGTCCCCTGCCGATGGCCCCCCCAGACCCACCGCGCCACGGGATGGGCACTGTCAGTGCAAAATGCGTAATAATCATCATCAGAATAATTAAATAATAATAATTTGGAAATGCAGTTAAGAAAATCACCAAAAAACTCCCCCTCAAAAAAAGGACAAAGTTGGGCAAAAAGCGATGGGCGCCGGGCCCAGGGTCCCCCCGTGTTGAGAGGGGGGGTTCCCCGAGACCCCCCCTGCTCAGACCCGATCCCTCCAGACCCCCCCCCCCCAATTTGTCACCCCCCATGGGGCCGTGGTGGGCGACGCGGTGCCTCAGTTTCCCCCGCGGCGGCCGCAGCGCGGCACCGCCCCGGCTATTCCTGGTGGCCTCCGGCCCTCGGCGCCCTCAATTGCGGCGTCCGGGCAGAACCCCGTAATCACGGCCGCGACTCCCCGGCTATTTCCAGGGAAAATTGCTTAAATTGGCCTCCGGGATGCCAACGCCGCGCCGCCCTCGGCGGGGGCACCGCCGGCCCGGGGGGTGCAGCGGGGTGGTCGTGTCCCCCCATCGGGGACCCCCGGCTTGAGGAGGGGATCTCGTCCTGCTCGGGGGGTCCCTCCAGCCAGGGTGGGATGGGGAGCTGGGGTGGGACCCCTCCCAGGGGCTGGGACCCCCGTGTGGGGCTCATTTCTCCCTCTGCACCCCCATATTCCCCCACACCCAGGCTGGGGGTCACCCCCCATCTGCACCCTCCTGTCCGGGGCTGGGACCCTCCTGGGGGGCTCATCCCTCACAACCAGGCCTGGTTCCTTTTGGGGGAGTTGATCCCCGGTTCTGAACCCCTGAACTGCCACAGCCCAGGGCTGGGACCCTCCTGGGGGGCTCGGTCCCCCCATCTGCACCCCCTGATCCAGGGCTGGGACCCTCCTGGGGGCCTTTCACCCCCAAACCCCACACCCACCCCACGTTCAGGCCTGGGTCCTTCCTGGGGTCACCCCTTCCGTCTGTATCCCCCAAAACCCAGGGCTGGGCCCCTCCTGGGGGGCTCATCTTCCCCCCTGCACCCCTCACCCCAGCCCTTGGGTCTGGAGCGGAGCTGAGGGTGGATGTGGGGAGTTTTGGGGGGTCCAGGGTCTCTGGAGGGGGTCCTGAGCCGGGAGCAGCCGCCCAGCCCAGGCCCCACTGTCTGGGCTCGCAGCGCCGGGATGGAAACTCTGAGGGACGAGCTCCACGCCGAACATTTTCCGTTCCCGACTCCCTTTTTTTTCCCTTTTTATTCCTCTTTTTTTTTTTTTTTTTTTTTTTTTTCCCCTTCTCCTTTTCAGTTTCATTGAAGAATTCGCAGCCCCCCCCCAGCCCCCGGGGCAGTCCGGGGAGGGGGCGACGCCCCCCAGCCCGACCCCGGCCGGGGAGGGGGACCGGGGAGGAGGTGGGGGTACCCCGAGCACCCCGCAGCCCCCCGGGGAGGGGGTTCCTCATCCCTGGACCCCCAGGAGAAGCATCCCCGAGATTTGCTGCGCTCGCTCCTTGTGGGAACGGGGACAACGCTGGGGCGGGACAGGGACGGGGACAAGGATGGGGCACAGGGGACAGGAACGGGACGGGGACAGGGATGGGAAGGCGAGCGCTCCCGCGCTGCCGGCGGCCCCGGAGCCTGGCTCGGAGCTCTCCCGGTGACCTCATCGGCCGTGGCTGGCCCGGCGCCCGCAGCCTGGCGGGGACGGTGGCCCCGGTGCCACGTGGCCGGGCAGTGGCGCTGCCAGCCCCCGCCTCGCACCCTCCGCCACCCCCATGGCAGCCCCCGAAGGGCAGGGGGGTCCCCTGGGGGGGGGCTGTACCCCAAACCTTTGGTGCGAGGGGCTGAAAACCCCAAAAGCCCCCCAGGAGGGAGGGGGTGAAGGTTTGGTGGCTTTGGGGGGCAGAGCTGTGGGGTGTCCTCTGGACCTCAAAGGGCTCACCTGGCAGCAGCCTCTTCCCAAAATCTGCCGGTTTGAGGGGGGGTCTGGCAGCCGGTGGGGAGCCAGGCCTTGGCTGGGGCTCCTAATTGGGGCTGGGGGATTTGAGCTGGTGAGAGGAGCTGTTGGGGTGGGGTCCTCAGGTGGTTTGAGTTCTGGGATTGATGGGTTGGGGTCCTCTGGGGCTGTTTGGGTTGGGGGGTTACTTAGGGTAGAGTGGTTGGGGTTGGGGTGTTTGGGTAGGTGGGGTTCGTGGGTTGGGGTATTTGGGTGTTTGGGGTCCCTGGGGTGGGGGTCTGGACCCAGCTACAGACTCAGGGTCCCTCCGCCCCAAAATAGAGCCGGGGCCAGGCAGGGGGAGAGGGGCCCGAGCCCCCCCGGCCCCGCCGCCCCCAGCGAGGGTCCCTCCGGCTGGAGCTCGGCCCAGCAGCAGCAGCAGCAGCGATGCCCCAGCTCCAGCTCTTCCTCCTCCTCCTCCTCCTCCTCCGCGGCCCCACGTCAGCACCTTCCTCCCGGCCCTCCCTGCCCGCCGCCCCAGTTCATCCCAGTTCCCTGCCAGGGGCCGGCACCGGCGCGGCCGAGGGGGGGTTAACTCTTCCCTCACAGCCGGGGGGTGTCCCCCCGTCCCTCCCGCGTCCCCCCCGGCCCCACGGAATCCCCCAAACTCACGGGGCTCCCCCAGTGCCACCGCTGTCCCACGGGGTCTCCATTCCTGATGGGGTGTCCTGCAGTGTCCCCCGACCCCCACAGTGTCCCCCCCGTCCCCTCCCCGAGCCCCGAGCCCCGCGGCCACCGCCACCTCCACGGAATCCCCATTTCTGGTGGGGTCCCCTCATCCTTTCCATATCCCCCCCCCCCTTTCCCACCGCGTTCTCCCCCAGCCCCGCCGTGTCCCCCCCGTCCCCGCCACGTCCCTTTGGCAGCGGCACTCGGCCGTCGTGGAAATGGAGCGGGGGGGTCCTGGCAGGGGGATCGGGGGGGGGGATCGGGCGTGTCCGTGCGGGCGTGGCCTGCGGGGAGGGGGCGCGGCCACCCGACAAAAGGTTTTCAAAGAGAGGAAATTGGGGCAAAGCCGAAAAACTTTGGAAGTCTTCACCTCCCCCATAAAAAAAAAAAATAAATTAAAAAACAAAAACGCACACTTCCCCCGCCGGGCTCATCCCTGGCCCTGCACACGTGTGAGGGGAGACTGAGGCACGGCGGGACCGGGAGGGTGTCCCCATTTCAGGGGCGGTGCCGGGGACCCCCCCGCGGTGGCTGCACAGAGCCCAGGGGAGGCAGCAGCGGGGAGCAAAGGGGGGTCCCCCACCCCAGCGCCCCTCGCCCCGCCGGGAGCAGCCGTGTCCCCCCACGGGGACAGCGACGGTGGCGGGGACCCGGCGGGTGCCGGACACATTCCGCTGGCCGCTGCCTCCTCCCTTGGCGGGGCTGCTGAGGGCCCGCACCCCCCCGCCCCGAAATCTGGGGCAGGCCCAGGATGCCCTTGGCTCGCACCCCACCCCTGACACGTCTCCGGCGCAGCCTCCACGTCGGCAGCGGGAGGGGGGCCCGGGGGCTGTGCCGGGAGCTGGGGGGGCTGGGGGCGTCCCCCGCCTTGCTCCGGGCCGGACCCCACCCTGCCCACCCCGGGGGGAGCCCGGCACGAGGACCACCCACCCCGAGGGGCTGGCAGGGAACCGGGCAGGGCTGGGGACACCAGACTGGCAGTGCTGGGATGTGCCACGCTGTGCCACCGGCACGGCTGGCGTGTGCCAGGCCACGGGCAGGGCTGGGGACACTGCCACCAGCAGGGCTGGGTCGTGCCACGCTGTGCCACAGGAAGGGCTGGACCGTGGGCAGGGCTGGGGACACTGGGGACACCGTTCCTGTGCTGTGGCCACACTGTGCCACAGGCAGCGCTTGGGGACACTCCGTGGGTGTCACAGCCAGACCACCCCGTGCCCGGCCGTGCCCTGCCCGGGCAGAACACGCCGGGGCAGCCGGGCCCGAGGCTGTGAAGGTCAGAGCTGGACAAAGGCGCGTCCCCAGCCCTGCCCGTGGGCACAGACAGGCACTGGTACACAGGGCTGTGCCATGGGGACACTCTGGGTGCCATCCCCGGGGGCTGCAGGACACCAGTGACATCTGTGGCACCCCCAAGAGGGGCAGTGCTGCTCCACAGGGGTCGGGGGGATACAAGGGGGTTCTGGTGAACCCAGGGGGTCTTTTAGGAGCTAATGGTGCCACACTGTGAAGTGTCCCTTGGCTGTGACACTGTCCCTTGTGCCAGCCTTCTCTCATGTAACCTGTCATCCATCCGTCCTTCCATCCCTCCGTCTGTCCATCCGTCTATCCATCCATGGGTCCATCCATCCCTCCCTCCATCCATCCATCCATCCCTCCATCCATCCCTCCATCCATCCATCCATCATCCATCCATCCATCCGTCCATCCGTCCATCCGTCCATCCGTCCATCCATCCATCCATCCATCCATCCATCCATCC
>JAWWMU010000105.1:891750-902314 GCA_035048155.1 Cinnycerthia olivascens
ACTGCGCCCGCCTGCTCCTGGCCTTCGGCGCCGACCCCAACGTGCTGAGCGCCGACGGCTCGACCCCGCTGCACCTCTGCACCGCGCCCCACAGCCTCAGGTACGGGGCTCACCTGCGCCGGGGTGGGGCTCGTCTGCAAGAGAGACCCCGCCCCCGAAATCATCCCTCCTGCTCCACCCACACAGCCTGGGAGCCGGGGGCCTGTGGGGTGTCCCTCGAGGTGTCCCTGGGGGTGTCCCATGTCTCTCCAAAGTGTCCCGTCACCCTCTCCACCCGCTCCAGGTGTGCGGAGCTGCTGCTGGCGCACGGGGCGCAGGTGAACCTGGGCACGCGTGACCGGCAGGTGACAGCCCTGCACGTGGCGGCGCGCCAGGGCCTGGTGGCCCACGTGGAGCTGTACCTGCACCACGGCGCCGACCCCTCCCAGCGCACCCACCAGGGCGAGACCCCCCTGAACGCGGCGGCCGCCGCGGCCGAGCGCCCCGAGGACGCCGAGCGCTTCCTGCTCGTGGCCGAGCGGCTGCTGGCGGCCGGCGCCGACCCCGGGGCCGCGGGGCGCAAGGGCCACACGCCGCTGCACAACGCCTGTGCCAACGGGCACCCCGCGCTGGCCCGGCTGCTGCTGCGCCACGGCGCCCACGCCACCGTTCCCAACGGAGCCGGGGACACCCCCATGGACTGCGCCCTGCACGCCGTGCACGAGTACCGGGAGCAGCGGCCCGAGGAGATCCTCGCGCTCCTGCTGGACCACGGCGCCCTCCCCGCGCACCCCAAGGTGGGGCCCGGGGGTGGCGGGGAGCGCGGGGCGGTGGCAGCGGCGGCGTGGGCGCCCCGGTGACGCAGCTCTGCTGGCAGATGCTCCGGCTGTGCTGCCAGCACCCGCCGGCGCTGGAGGTGATGCTCAACGCCTACGACCGTGTGCCCCCCGCCGACGGCTGGGCGGGGGCCGTGCCCCCCGAGCTGTGGCAGGTAAGGGGTGTCCTGGGGTGTCCTGGGGTGTCCTGGGGTGTGCCCGGGTCCCAGCCCAGCTCACTGACCTGCGTGTCCCGGCCTGCAGCAGCACCAGGAGTTCTACGCCTCGGCCATGCGCATGGCGGGGCAGCCGCGGCGCCTGCAGCACCTGGCACGTGTGGCCGTCCGGCGTCACCTGGGCGCCCGCTGTCACACTGCTGTCCCCAGGCTGGCACTGCCAGCCCCACTGCGCCGCTACCTCCAGCTGCCCATCGAGGGTCTCATCTCCTGAGGGTGCTCCATGTGCCCCCACTGGTGACCCCTTCATGTGTCCCCTCTATGTCCCCCACCGGTGTCCGCTTGCTGTGTCCCCCCCACTCTGGTGTCAATAAAGGACGTGGCAGAGGTGGCTCCTGAGGCGTCTGTGGCTCCTGTGAGACCAGGGTGGGCAATGGCAGTTGCTGGGGGATAGGGGATGAGGGGGGACAGGGGATGAGGGTGGACAGCGGACTGTGGGGACAGGGGATGAGGGGACAGAGCCAGGGGGTCAGAGGTGGCACGGAGGGGACAGACGGACCCTGGAGGGGGCGGTGGCCATGGAGGGCGTGGCAGCCGCGGCCGCAGTGTCCGGTCCTGGTCAGGCCCCGTGGAGGTGGGGGGGGGAGCCCGGGGGTTCCCACGATGCTCCCGAGGCCCCGCCCCTCGACGCCCGTGACCACGCCCACACAAACTCCGCCTACCGATATAACACCGCCCAATTCAGGCACCGCCCACTTCGGGGCGGGTCCCTCTTGCTCCGCCTCCCTTGGCCCCGCCCACTGGGCGCGGCCGTGACGCGTGCCCGCGCGCCCGCCGCTCGCTCCCGCCCCCTGGCGGCGCGCGCTGTGACGTGGCGCTTCCGGCGCGCGGGCGGCGGCGGCGGTGAGTGGGGGGGGGGAGGGGCACCGGGACCCCCGGGGATGGCGGGGACACCCCGGGAGCGGCAGAGACACCCCGGGGCTGACGGGGACACACCGTGCACCCCTCGGGATAGCCGGGACCCCCGGGGCTGGTAGGGACCCCCGGGACACACGGGGACCGGTAGGGACACACCGGGAGCCCCGGGGACGGGCAGGGACTCCCTCGGTTCATCCCGCCCCGCGGTGCCCGGGCCCCGCTGACCGCATCGCTCTGCTCCGTCCAGGTCGGGGATGGCCTGACCCTGCCCCGCTGGGCACCGAGGGGCTCCGGGACCCTCCGGGACCCTCCGCCGGGGCCGGTGAGGTGAGCGCGGTGCTGCCGGTTCGGTGCCTCGGGAGCGAGGAGGAAAATCCGCAGCGAGGAGCTCCGGTCCCTGCAGTCTGCGGGCCCCGGGAGTGGCCCCGGGGTCTGTTCTGAGCCCGAAGGTGGCACCGGGGCAGCCCCGGGGGTCCCCGCTGCCGCCGCACGGCTCGGGCACACCGGGCACCGCGAGGTCCAGGCGAGGATAAAGGCGAAGATGGAGCCCCCGGCCGCCCCGCTGATCCTGGGGGTTGGGGACGAGGTGACGCTGGTGGCCGGGGTGGCCGTGCTGGTGCTGGCGCTAGTGGTGGCCTGGCTGTCCACGTACGTGGCCGACGGCAGCAGCCAGCTCCTGGGCACCGGGGACGCGGCCGTCATTCGCCTCGGGCCGCCCTTCGCGGGGCCCGCGGGGGCAGCCGAGGCCCCGGAGCCCCCCAGGGCCCCCGAAAACGCGGAGGAGAAGACAGAGGAGGAAGGGGGGGCGGCGGCACGGGGGGACAGCGGGAGCCCCCCCGAGCCCGGCCTGGAGCAGCTGCTGGACGTGCGGAGCTTGTCCCAAAGCCCCGCTGAGCCCGGGGCCCCCGGGGCGGGGGACGCGTGCCCCGGCCTCATCAAGATCCGCCTCAAGTTCCTCAACGACACCGAGGAGGTGGCGGTGGCCCGGCCCGAGGACACCGTGGGGATTCTCAAGAGGTGAGTCCCGGGACACGGGGAGAGCTGCCGGGTTGCCAGCCCCCGCTCCCCGCGCCTGTGCCCCCCTCCCACACAACGGGGGAGGGCTTTTATCCCTCTTGCTGTGCCAAAAATACCGAGGGGTGTGGGCTTTGAAATAACGGGTTTAAAAGAGACTCGGCGGTGGCACGGTGGCACTGCCATCGCTGTCTCCTCCCCGTGTAACCCCCGGGGGGTTTCCACCCCAGTCTCTGCCACCTCCAAGCTCTTCCCTCCTCCCGCAGCAAATACTTCCCGGGCCAGGAGAGCCAGATGAAGCTCATCTACCGCGGGCAGCTGCTGCAGGACCAGGCGCGGACGCTGCGCTCGCTGCGCATCACCGACAACTGTGTCATCCACTGCCACCGCTCCCGGGGGGCCACCGCGGCCACCCCTGCCCTGCCCGACCCCGGCCCCGCCGGCCCCACGGCCCCGGGGCTGCCCCTGGGCGGCGGGACCCTCATGGTGCCCACGGTCATGGTGGTGCTGGCGCTGGGCTGGTATTTCCGCATCAACTACCGGCAGCTCTTCACGGCACCGGCCACCGTGTCCCTGATCGGGGTCACCGTGCTGGTCACCTTCCTGGCCTTCGGGGTGTACGGACAGGCGGGGTGAGGCGGGCAGGAGCTGGGGGGGGCACCGTGGTGTCCCTGTCCTCGGTGTGCCCGTCCTTGCGCTGGGACCGGAGCCAGCACGGTGGGAGCTCAGCGCTTACAGCCCAGCCCTGCTGCCGGACTTTGCCCCCCAAAAAGGGGCTGTGGGCCCCCCCAGCACCATTCCCCTTCCCCCAGCCCCAATCCCAGCTCCGGGAGGGTGGGACAGCACTGGAACGGGCTGTGGCTTCTTCCCAAGGACTTTTTAAAGCAAATAAAGGGTGTCAAGTCACCCCAGTGGTTGCTTTCCTGCCCTGGGGGCTGCTCTCTTTTTTGGGGGGTGGGGTTGTAAAAACAAATCCAGCCCCACACGTGGTGAATCAAGTGGGGAGAGATGGATTGGGAGGGGTAAAGGCCCTGCTTAATTAACGAGCTGTAATTAATGCCAGGGATACCAAGTCAAGATGCAGTTTTATTTACAGGGGCAGCCACAACCCACTCACGGGACACACAGACCTCACAAGGGCTCAGCTCCCCCGCGGGGGGGGACACGCAGAAACACCGGGGAGGGGGGCGAGGACACCGACCTGGGGGGGTCACAGGGCACGGTCTGAGCCCCCCCAAGCCCCACTGCACCCCTTGGACCCCAAATTGCAGCGCCTCTCCCGCAGCTGAAGGGGCTCAGGCTACCTCCCCCCCATGCCCCTCCAGCTCACCGTGCCCCCCCCCAGGCAGTTTGGGGTGGTCCCCCGCGGTTTTGGGTGCCCACAGCCCCGTCCCTGGGCCCCGGGGCACGCAAAGGCCAGCTTGGCATGCTCCGGTGGCCAGAGCCCCCAGCCCCAAAAGGAGGGACCACGGGGCTCCCCATGCAGTGGGGGGGCCCCCGCAGCGTTCGGAGGTGCCCAGGGCTCTGCAGGACCCCCCAGCCCAGCCTTTAGCAGCAGTTTGAAAACAATAGTGAATCCAGAGTCGAGAGCACCATAATAGTGAGTCCCAGCAAGAGGACGAGCCACGGCACCGGGGTGGGGGGCCAGACCCCCCCGGGGGGGACATATGGCCAGATGGGGGGGTCAGACAGACATGGGGGGGGACAGCAGAGGGGATGGAGCCGACCCTGTCCCCAGCACAGCCCCTGCGATGGGGAACAGCTGCAGGGAGGGGATCACAGGGCAGGGGTGACCTGGATCCAGCCAGAGGGACCTGTCCCCCCTGGCCCGCACAGCGGGGCGCTGGTCCCGGCCCCCCCCTCAAAAGCAGAGCCTGTGGGGGTCCCCAGTGTCCCCCCGAGTGCAGCAGCAGCTCCCCAGGCACACACGGAGGGGACGCAGAGCTGCCCTGGGGGCACGAGCAGTGGGGGGCTCGGTGCTGAAGCGGGGCTGTGCTTCCCCCCCAGTTTTTGCTCCATTCCCAGCTCCCCCCCAGAGGTCCCTGGCAGGTTGGGGTCTCTCTTCCATAAACAGTTTGGCACAGGAATGGTCACAGCAGCTCCCCCCACCCCCAGACCCACCCCCAAGCAGCCCCAAACATGAAGGATGCAGCATGCAGCCCCCTGTGACCCCCCCTGTGTGGGCACTGCCAGGCCCCCAAGACCCCCAACAGCTGACTGCAGGCACAGCTGGACACATCTGGGGGGTGAGAAGGTGCCCACTTGTCCTCTGAGTGGCAAACACCCCCTCCAGTGTGACCCCCCCTCCTGAGCCAGCCCGACCAGCGAGTGCCAGCCCGGGGCAGGGAGGGGGCCAGCCCCAGAGTGGGGGGCTCACCCCAAAACCCCAGGGCCGGGGGGATTCACAAACCCCTGCCCTAGGCCCAGACTTGCCCAGGGTGTCCAGGTGCCCCCCACCCCATTGGGGTAAGTGAGGAGCAGGTGTGGGGGGCACAGCTGGTTTTGGGGGTGCTGGGAGGGAAGGGGGGGGCTGTACCCCCATGTCCGAGGCAGATGCCCCGACAGGAGCCCCACGTACAAAAACTGTCACAGAATAAATAGAGGCACCGGGACAGGGGGGAGGAAGGGGGGCACTAATGGGGGCTCCCCAAATCCAGCCCCACTCCAGTGACAGCTGAGTCCTCCGTGCTCTGGTACCCGTGTTGTGTCCGGCCTGGGGGGTGCCCGGGGCTGTCCTGGCCCCTGTCCGTCCCTCTGTCCGTCCTGCCCCTCCCCAGCTCCGCGGGGCTCAGTTGATGTCGTCGTAGATGCTGGGGGTGTGGGGGGCGGGGGGCTTGGGCTTCTTCTTCTTGCTGGAGCCGAGCCCTGGGGCGCCGCTCACCAGCCCCAGGTGGGGCTTCTTCTTCTTGGTCTTGCGGGACTCGGAGTTGTTTGTACCTGGGGAGGGGAGAAAAGGAAGAAATGGGGATGTCAGGGAGGAGATGGGCCCCAAAGCAGAGTGGATGATGCCCAACTCTGGTCAACAGCCAAGAAAATGTACCCCAAAATGTTCCTCCCCCTCTCAGGCGGGGGCGAGGTGCTCCAGGCTTTGGAGCCGTGGTCTGTTCAACCCCTCTTGTACTGGGGATATGCCAGAAGAGGCAGTTTTTTCCTCACAGAAGATCTGTGCCCCAGGATTTGCCCCTCAGAGGGATCTGTGCCCGAGGATTTGCCCCTCAGAGGGATCTGTGCCCCAGGATTTGCCCCTCAGAGGGATCTGTGCCCCAGGATTTGCCCCTCAGAGGGATCTGTGCCCCAGGATTTGCCCCTCAGAGGGATCTGTGCCCCAGGATCTGCCCCCAAACACTCACTGGCTTTGGAGGAGGCCGAGTCGGAGGGGGAGATGTCGGAGGAGCCGTCCCACTGCAGGCGGCTCATGAGGGCCTGGCTCTCAGCCACCTCGAAGCTGTCGTTCTCCACACCGCCCTCGGCCTCGGGCAGGGACCTGGGCACAGGTGTGACAGAGGGATGGTGGGGACACAGCCCCCCCAAATGCCAGAGGGATACCCAGGGGCTCGGCCCAGCCCCCACCACCCGCTGGGCTGCAAATCCCAACCCCAGCCCTGGGCTCCCCGACCCCTCCAGGTCTCCCCAGGGCTCTCCCTGTCCCCAGCCCCACCTGAGCAGCCCCCCCAGTCCCTGTTCCACGGGACAGTGACCCTGGGGACCCGGAGTGTGCCCCCACTTACGCAGAGGGCCCGAGCAGGTAAACCCGGACTGCCCTGCGCTGCTCATCCGTGTGCTGGGGACACCGCAGGGACCTGCGGGGGAGACACGGGTCTGGAATGGGCCTTACCCTCTCCCACGGGCACGTGGGCATGTTGGGGACCCTGGGGAAACCCCCCAGAGTGAGCAGGGCCAGGCCAGGCCGCCCTCACCTGGTGCACATCTTCTTGGTGTGTTCAGAGATGACCCCACATTGCTGGGGAGGGAAGGGACAGGTGAGTTTGGGGGGGACAGGTGAGTGACCCCTGGGCTGTGCTGCACCATCACAGTCCTGGGGCCCCCCAGTCTCTCAGTGCTGTGTCCCAGACAAAGCAGCCACTGCCCCACGATCAGAGCCTGCTGCGTGTCCCCATTCCCAGCCTGGACAGCAGCCCCAGTGGGATGGAGTCGAGATGGGAGATCCCAGGGGTCCCATGCCCTGTGGTGCCCCCCCAGGGTCCCATCCCCCGAGGTTTCCCCTGCCCAGCTGGGGGTCCCTCCTGCCCCCCGCCCCGCACCGTGGTGAGCAGCGTGCGCAGCTCCTCGGGGCCCAGTGTCTCGTAGTTGATGCCGGCCGAGTTGCTGTACTGGGGGGGGCAGAGAGTGGGGTCAGGCCCGGGGGGACCCTCCTGGGGGGCAATGGAGCCCCCAGGGAGGCAGAGGAGGGACTGGCAGCCATCTCTCCCCACCCCAGGCTCACCTTGAAGGGATCGGGGTTCCCGCCGATCTCGCCTGGGAGGGAGTAAAGGTGAGGGGGGGTCCTGCCCACAGCCTGGCCCTGCCCGGGACCCCCAGAGCCCCCTCCCGCTGCCACCGGCCCCAGCCAGGGGAGCCCCACCTCCCCACAAGCCCCACACCCAAATACCCCACCCTTACCTGTGCCCACCCACTCAAGCCCCGCCCACTCAAGCCCCCGCCCCCATTTTTTGGCCCCGCCCCAGGGGGCCCAGCCCCACCCCCTCACCATTTTTGTGTTTCAGGGACTTGGACCTGCGGGGCGAGTTGGGGTTCTGCAACGAGAGGGGGATGTTGGGGGTGTCCTGTGTCCTCCCCGCGCCCCCCACCCTTCCCCGCACCCCTCACCTTGTCTGATTTCCTCTTCTTTGCTGTGGGAGACACAGAAAGGAAAGATTTGACCGTTTCCAGTGGATGCAGCCCCAAACTCAGAGCTGCCACCTCCCCAGGGCTGGGACACCACATGGGGCTGCTCTCCCCCTACACACCCACCCAGGGGTTCAGGGGTCATGTGGCAGGCAGGACGTGGCCCCCACCCCTCAGGACACCAGGGACCCCTCCCCACCTTTCTTCTCAGAGCCATAGGACCAGTCGTTGTCATTGATGTCGTCGTTGTCCTCCTGGTCACTCTCTGACTTGTTCAGGTTGTTGCTGCTCGCGATCCTGAGTGGGGAGGGGAGGGAGATCATGGTGGGGGCTGCCCCACATCCTCCTCTGCACTCCAGGGATACCTGCACCCACATCCTCCCCTGCAGCCCAGGGGGATCCATCCTGCACCCCCCACACTCCCCTGCAGCCAGGCATCCAGACAGGAGTCCCCAGCAGCCACCAAGGCAGGGGGGACAGAGGACCCAGGGCTCCCAGTTTGTTCTGGGAAGGAGGAACAAGAGGAGCTGCAGGGGGGAACCAAGCTGGAAACCCCCAGGATGGAAAGCGAGCACGGGGGAGCCCCAGAGGCCGAGTTCCCATCCCAGGCTCATCAGTGCCCCACAGGTGGGAGCCCCAGCGCCCCCGTGCCTCAGTTTCCCCACCTGCGGTTGGCGATGCGGCTGCTGTTGCGGCCCATGCCCAGGCACTTCTCCAGGTGGGGGGCGAAGCGGGAGGCGGCGATGCTGCGGCTGCAGTTGGGGCACACGCACTCCTTGTTCTTCCACTGGTTGTACACCTGCCCGAAGATGTCCACGCCCGGCTGGTCCACGATCTCTGCGGGGGGACGCTCTCAGGCCACGCCCTGACACCCCCAGCCTGCTCTGGGGGGGTCCTTGGGGCTGCCAGACCCCTCCCCGCAGCCTCGAGGAGCTGGAACCAGCGGCAGCGCTGCCAGGGGGTCTCTGCCACCTCCCACCCACACCCCACTCCCACCCAGTACTGTGTTTTGCGGCTCAGTGACCCCCCCATTTACCCCTCGGGGACAGTCTGGTCACTGCTGGGGGGACATTTGGGTGTTTAATCCCCCTCAGCACCCCTCAAACCCAAATCCCTGTGAGTGGGGACTACCAATCAATCCCCCACAGCCTCTCTGGGAGCAGGGGCCTGGCTGTGTCCCTGTCACCAGCTTCACCCCGACTCTGGGGGACCTGGGGGGGCTCACCAAAGTCCTTCATACTGTCGGGGTCTGTGTCATCCAGGAAGAAATACCCGCACTTGACAGCCCGGTGCACCTCGAAGCAGAGCCCCAGGCAGGCATCCTCCACCAGCTCCGTGTAGATCTCGTGTGCGATGGCCTGGGGGCCCAAGGGGGGCTGTTAGGGACGGGGGGGGACACACGGACACCCCAGGGGACAGACAGACGCCCGGAGGGGGCAGCTCACCTCCAGTTTGCTGTTATCCAGGCCAGACAAAGACATATCCTCCATTTTCATTTGCAGCTGCTTGCGGAGAAGTCACGCCGAACGCTCATAGCACGGGACACGGGGGGCTGGAGGCACGGGGGGGGGGTCTCACTGCACCTCAACCCTCACCTGCAGACCCCTCCCACCCCCCTTCCCAGCCAAAATCCCACTGCACACCCTGGGATGTCCCCAAGATGCACTCGGGGGGTTTTAAACCCTCCAGGAGTGATGTGAGGGAGGCTTGGGGGTCTCCCAGCTGGGCTTGACCCTCCCCAGCCTGGCAGGGATCCCCTCCAGGTTAGTGGGGGACACTGGCCGCCCGGGGTGGGATGTCCCCTGTGCCCCCTGTGCCCATCCTGCTGTCCCCCTGCCCCAGGACATGCCCGGCCTTCACAGAGGTGTCAATCCCCCCCAGGAGCCCCCCCGACCCCCTCATGGTCTCTGGACTATAGGTGAGCACAGGGGACTCGGGGTGTCCCCAAACTGCCCCATCCCACTGGGGTGGGTTTTGCTGCATCACCCTCCCCTGCAGCAGATGGAGGGGGGAACAGGGCAGGGAGGGGAGCCCCGTGTGCCCCCCCAAAAAACGGGGCCTGGCTGCCCTCCCCAACAATAGGAATCTAAAGACCCCAGACTCATGGTCAGACACCCCCAGCACCCAACGGTGCTGACCACTGAAATCCCTGGAGCATGGGGGGACCCTGACCAACCACCGGGATGGGGGACACAAGGGGGGGCCTCCACGTCCCCTGTACACGCCCCAATGCCGCTGATCCCAGGATTTCTTCCTTCCACAAGGGAAAGAGGAAACGGGCTGGAATTGGCTCAGCCCCCAGGACCCCCCTCAGGCTCAGGCAGAAAAGAGAGGGGGAGCAGGGGGGGGCTCGGGGGGGCTCCCATAGGGCTGGGGGTCCCAGGGAGGGCCCCGAGGCTCTCGGCAGTGCATGGAAGAACAGGAAAATGGGGGGAAGGGAGATCTCAGGGCCGGGAGGGGTCTCACATAGGGCTGGGGGGGCCCAGTGAGTGCAGTGGGGACTCTCAGGAATCGGGGGGGAAGGAAAAGGTGGAGAAGGGGATCCCAGGAGCCCCCAGCAGGTCTGGGGGGGGCCTGGGGGGCTCTCGGGTAGAGAGCGAAGGAGGGGGAAGGGGAGGCTCAGGACCTGGGGATCCCGAGGAAGGTCCCGGGGCCTCTTCGGACGGGGGCTGGGAGGGCACAGGCGGGGCGGTCCCGGGGAGGGTCCCGGGGATGATCCCGGGCGGATCGCGGGGTCCCCGAGAGCCGAGGGAGGGCGGCCCCGGGGCGTTCCCGGGGCGGGGTCAGCAGGCCCGTCTCCGGTGCAGATCGGAAGAG
>JAWWMU010000105.1:905028-919462 GCA_035048155.1 Cinnycerthia olivascens
CGGGCGGGAGCGCGGGCCGGGGGCTGCGCCGCCCGCCCCGTCCGCGGCAGCCCCGCCAGGGCCTCGGCAGCCGCGGGGCCCGGCTTTCTGTCACCCACCCGCGCCCCCTCCCCACGCCTCCCACCCCCCCGGGGACACCGGCCCCGGCCCCAAGTGCCGTGGATGAGTTCCCGGGCAGCTCCCGGGGCAGCTTCCAGACTGTACAAGGTTTTTTTTTTGAGGGGTGGGGAAGACCCCCCCCGAGACGCTGGGGGGGTGCGCAGAGGGCTGGGGGGGTCGCAGGGAGGCATTGTCCCATCGGCTGAGTCCTGAGCCCCTCGGCTCGTGCTCCGCTGCCGCAGGGGTGAGGGGATTTTCTTCCCATTTCTGGGTTTTTTTAAAAAAAAAAGGTGTGGGGGGTTGTTGTTGTTTTGTTTGTTTTTCCTGTGTGTTTTTCTTCTCTTTCTACAAAGTCCAGAGCTGGTAGCGAGGGGGTCATGGGGGTAGGGATGGAGAGACACCCCCCTGGAAAGAATGGAATTCCAAAAAAAAAAAAATCGCTTCCCCTCGGGAGTAAAGCAGGGGGCAGGGGTGGGGGGCTCTCTCCTCGCCCCCCAGCCTGGGGGAAGCAGCCCCTGATCCCCCTCCGTAGTGTGAGCTCGGCGGAGGGGTCCTCCCGGCCCCCGCTCGCCGCGCTGGGGGTCCCACGGGGGAACAGGAGGAAGAGCAGGAAGGATTTTGTGGGGCTGCAGGGGGGATTTGGGACCGAAACCGAGAAACCAAACGACTTTACGAAGAGCTTGGCCGATCAGTTGGAGTCGGAGTCGGAGGAGTCCCCCGAGGAGGAGGAGGAACTGCTGCTGCCCTCCGAGTCGTTGTCATCCTCGTCCTCATCATCCTCATCCTCATCATCCTCGTCGTTCTGGGGGGCGGGTGGCAGAGAGGAAGGGGAGGTCAGGGCAGCGTTAGTCCATTGTCACCTCCTTGTCCCCTGCTCACCCTCCCGCTGGGTGTGACCCCCACCCTCCCATCGCTGCCCCCGGGGATCTGGGGGTGGAGGAGGAGGAAGGACGCGGGGCAGGAGCCAGGAGTGAGTTTGCAAGGGCTCAGCTCGGGGTGCTGGGGGGGGACGTGCCGGAGCAGCGCGCGGGGGTCCTGCCCTCACCTCTGCCACTGCCTCGCTACACGATCCGAGGGAGGCTACCCGACCCGCCTCGTGCCTCAGTTTCCCCCCTCTAAAGCCAGGGAAGGAAGAGGCGTGAGCTGAGACCAGCGAGGGGGTGGAAACACCTCACCTGTCCGGTGGCGAGCACAAGGCACGGACACGGTTTCTGGCCCCAGCGCCATCCAGCATAGTCTGATTTCAGTTGCACCGGTGTAAAGCTTTGACTCTGGTGACTTACTCGGCATTCACACTGGCGCAAACGGAGCCGAGACCAGACTCAGTATCTCCACCAGGAAAAAGACAGGAGATTTTTCTCTGCTCACTGGGGGCTCTGCACACCCCCCCGCACCTCTACATCCCGAGGCTGCTCCTGACTACGCCCCGCGGCTGCTCCTCGTGCCCTGCCCGGCAGCACCGGGGGGATCCTGCTCCCCTTCTCCTCCCCGTGTCCCCCTGAGCCACGGATCTATCTGAGCCCGGCTGTGGGTGCCCCCCAGCCCAGGGGGAGGGTGAGGGGGGCCCCATGCCCTCCCCGTGCCACGGCCTCACCTCGTCCCCGTCCTCGCTCTCCTCCTCGCTGCTGGACTCCGAGGAGTCGCCGCCTTCCTCTGACGAGTCACCGTTGTCATCATCGTCATCCTCATCTTCATCGTCATCCTCCTCCTCCTCTTCCTCCTCGTCATCGTCCTCTGACTCCTGCAGGACAGGAGGGGCTTGGTGAGTCCCTGGACCTGCAGCTCCCACCCTATCCTTGGCAATCCCCCTTTGGGTTCCTCCATGCCTTGGGCAGATCAGGTGATGCCCTGCCCCTTCCCGGGATTCTTTCCCTGTTTGTACTGAGCACTCACCGACTTGGACTGCATCGTTGGCTTCATCTTGGGGTTGGGACCCCGGATTTTCCCTATGCTCTTGCGTTTCTGTTGGGAACAAAACAAAACCCTTCAGGGCTCAAGTTCAGCTTCTTCCCGGTGTCCAGCCCAGGAAAAATCCCACTGCTGAGCTGCCACGGGGACAAATCCCCACTGGAGGAGCTCTCTGGAGCGTGGCACATCCAAATCTCACCCACGACTGACTCTGCCCCGTCCCAAGCCCTGAGGTTCTCCAGCCCAGACCCAAGCTCCTGGTACCCCCATCCCACTCCCCAAACTCCCAGGATCCCACCACAGCAGTGCCACATGGATACTCACGTTGGAAATGTGTTCCTTGTATGCAGCCCGTTCCTGGGGCGAGAGGCTCTGTGGGGACAGGGACACAGTCAGGGGTGGGCAGGCATGGGATGGAGTGGGGGATGGAGCAGGGAGGGACTCTAGCACAGGACACAGCCTCCTCATGTATACAACTTTTATCCTTTTAAGTTACAAAATGTCAAAAAATGGCCTAGATGTGGCAGTTTCCGGAGGAGAGGTGGGAACAGAGATCAAGCCAAGCCTCGTCCCCAAAACCAACAGATCCCAGAGTCTCCCACCAGGCATTGGGATCCAGCACCCACCTTGAGCCAGATGTCGAGGTGCACCTTGTACTGTTTCTGCTGCTCCTCTGCCAGTTTTTTGTAGTGGTCCTTCTGGCCCTGGGAGATGCGCTGCCAGCGGCTGCCGATCTCCACCATCCTCTCCTTCAGAGGGAGGTGGTTCAGCTCCCCGTTGGACAGGAGCTCCTGGGAGAACTTCTGGTAACCGTTCCTGCACAGGGAGAGCGCAGGGACCGGGCTGGGACGGTGGGCACAGACAACCCAGGTGTCCACAACCCCCGTCCAGCCACACCAGGGTCCAGCCCACTCTCCCTGCTCTTGTTCCAGGCTCTGCCTGCCAGCACAGCCAGACCCAGTTTTTCACAGCCCAGGTACTCACATGGGGGGTTTCTTTGGCTCTCCCTGGAATTTCATTTTCTTGGTGGAGTTGGTGGAGCACGGAGGGGCCCGCATCTCGCTCAGCTCCCTCTGAGCCACAGGAGAGAGAGGGTCAGGGAGAGGGGCAGGGCAGGCTAAGGGACACAGCAAGGGACAGGACGGGGCAGAGACCCACCTCGTATCGCTTCTGATCCTCCGCCGCCTTCTTGATCCACATCAGCTTCTCTTTCTTCTCCATGTTGTTCCAAGTGGCCTCCATGGCCTTCAGCGCTTTGCCCCGGTCGTTCTGTGGGACAGAACCACCACGATGCATCAGATGCACCCAAAAACCCTGGGACATCGGGGTGCTGCTGCTGCTGGGGCACTGCTCCCCCCGTGACCCCCATCCTCCCAGCCCAAACCCAGGTGTGACAGCCAGAGAGAAAGCACATGGGAATCCCTGCTGGTGGGAGCGATGATCCCACCTCCAGCCCCTTTCCCAGCCCACTCCTCACCTTGAAACGAGCCAGGTAGTCCCCGATGACGCTCTGTTGCCAGATCTCCTCGGCAGTTTTGGGAGACTCGGGCAGCTTCCCGCGCTCCTCTTTATCCGAGCCGTGCTTCTTCTCCGACTGCGCCTTCATCGCCGCCTCACGTGCCTTGTACTTGGCCTGGGCAGGGGGCACGGGGTGAGGGGGGCACGGCAGGGGCACAGCCCCCAGACACCACGGGCACACTGGAGCTCCCTCAGCGCTGTCCCCACGGCAGCACTGACAGCCCCCCACCAACCCCAACCCCATCTCGGAGCTCCTCCCATCAGGAAAACCACCAAAGCCTTAAAATTGATGCTCAAGAGCCATCTGAGGTTTCTTTATCTGGTGGATTTTGACTCCTCCAGGTGATGGGAGGGGGAGGCATGGCCAGTGGTGCCCCTTGGCACCGACACTGGCACCTGTGTGACAGGTCACTGTGATTGATCCTCCAGGGGACGTTTGTGTCCCTTGGTGCAGGACAAGGACAGGAGCAACCCCTGGGCTGTCCGAGCTGCCCGCAGGAGCAGTGGAGATGGAGGAGGAAGATGGAGGATGGCACTGACCTTCTTCTTCTCGGAGAGGTCGTTCCACATGCGGGCCAGGAGCCGGGTCAGCTCGCTCTCGGACAGCTCCGGCCGCTCCTCCTGCAGCTGCTTCCGCTTCTCCTCCGAGAAGATGAACATGGCTGAGATGGGCCGCTTGGGCTTCTCTGAGCTGGCCTGAGGGGGCACACGGGGCTGTGAGTGGGCACCAAAGCCCTCAAAGCCCCTCGAGATGCACAATGCCATCCCCAGCCTCTGGCAGGAGCTGCCCCATCCCTCCCGGGGCCGCTCCCACCTTGCCGGTCTCTGGTGAGGATTTTTTGGATGCGGGACTCGTCGCCCCTTTCCGGTTGCTGCCCAGCATCTTCTCCTCGCCCAGCACCCGCTGCTGCTCCTCCTCGGGCAGGCTCTGGGTGGCACAGGAGGAGAGACATCGTTAGACAGCCCAGTGCTAATGAGGCACTCAGGGAATAGGGACTCTGGGGAAGGGGAATTAATGCACTGGGGTGTCCTGATCCAAACCCTGTCCCGGTCAGTACCAGCATCTGGAACTCCACATGTACAGCCTGGGGGTCCCCCCGCTGTCACCCCCTATCTGGGCAGTGTCCCTCTCGCCCACCTCATCCGTTTCTCAGTGAAAGCAGGTGGGCAGGTGCCTGGATCCGGGCACACCCCTGGGTTTTCCACCCCGTGCCCCTGCAGCCGCAGCCGGGGCCGCGTCACATCCGCCGGGGCACGGGGACGATGCTGGGGTGGCCTCGGCGTGGCTCCCCTGCCCACGCCCCGGTGAGGGAAGGAAGTGAGAGGCTGCAGAACCACAGCCACGGAACAGCCTCCCCTCCAGCTCCAGCCCTCTGCTCACCCCAGCCCCCCTCCCAGCTGTGGGCCACCCTCACCTCCCAGTGCCCAACTGAAAGACACTGGGTCACCCACAGCTGGGCCCAGACATGTTTTGGGGGAGCAGAGAGGGCAGCCCCCGATTTAAGCCATCCCAGACCCTGGGTAGAGTTCCCCATTCCCAGATTTGGGATCTCCAGCACCTGATGGCCGAGCACCCCCTCATCACTCACCTCCAGGAAGCGGAGCAGCTCGATCTCGTAATCTTTCTTTTTCTGGAGGGAGATGGAGACGTGTGGTTACACAGAGATCCCTCACTCCACCCTGCCCCTGGCAGCCCCTGACCCAGCCTCAATTCCTTGGCAACAGCACCCTGCACTTGGACCATCTGTTTGTCCCACACAGGGGACAGGATCAAGGCAGGTGACCGAGGAGCTCAGGGAGAATCGGTGATGCAGACTAGCACAGGGACTGAGCAAAGGTGAGGGCTTCATTTCCAGGGATATTTGTAGCCCAGACTCTCCCATCCCACTGCTCCTTTCCCATAGCACTGGTGCCTCTCCCCACACCTGTCCATCCTCAGCACCTCACCTGGTCACACTTTTTGTGGTAGGCGTCCTTTTCCTTCTGGGAGAGCAGCTTCCACTGCTGGCTGCACAGCACCATCCGCTCTGTGCTGGGCACGTCTTTCATGTTGGCCATCAGCTCTGCACAGTACAGGGAGTAGCTATTCCTGAAAAACCCACAAAGGGACCCAGTGTTAGGGAAAACCTGCACCTGTGGAGCTGGCTCGGTGCTAAAAGCCTCCCCAAAACTCCCCAGCTGGGTTGCACCAGGAAAGGAAGTGCCTGCATTTTATGGCAGCTGGGTGCTGAATCATCCCCTAAAAGCCAGAATATCACTGTAAACCCTGCTCAAGATTCTCCCCAAAATGTGTATTTGATACATATTTAAGGACTGGTCTGAAGGGATCATCACAGAATCATGTAATCATTAAGGCTGGAAAAGCCCTCTACGATCATTAGTCCAACCATTAACTAACACTGCCAAGCCCACCACTAAACCACGTCCTCAAGTGCCACATCCACACTTTTTGAACACTTTCAGGGATGGTGACTCCACCACCACCTGGGGCAGCCTGTTCCCAGAAGAAATTTGTCCTATAAATCCCATCTAACCCCTCTGTGTCCGTGCTCCCAGGAGCTATCCGGGCTTCCCCAGCCCAGCAGAGTCCAGTCTCCTCGCTGGCCAGAACCAGCATCCACCCGTGACCCCAGGAGGGCCGGGACTCACGGGGGTGGCTTCGTGGGTCGTCCGTCGAACTTGTCCTTGAGCTGCCTCTCGGCCTTGGTGAGGGTGGAGCGGGTGATTCCCTCCTCGCTGATGTTCAGCTCCGGGTGCTTCTGGATGTAATCCCGCATGATCTCCTGTGGGGGAGGCAGAGCGGTCAGAGGGGCTGCCACCCCCGCCTGTGGGGCCGGAGGAGGAGGAGAGAGAAGCCAACCATCGCCCTAATCCTGTGCCTGGGGATCCTGCTGCCTGCCCTGCACACGGCTGGAGAGGCAGAGCTCGACCTCACTAGGGACCTGCCAGGACCTGCCTGAACCCCCTCGCTGGCTATCGGGAGAGGCCACGTAGGGCTGGGATGCAGAGCGGCTCGGAGTCAATGTTGGGACGTGTGGAGGGGACCGGGTGAGGCTGCTCCCTACCTCGTACTCCTTCCGCTGTTCCAGGGCCTTATGAATCCATTTCAGCCTCTTTTTATCCGAGAGTTGAGACCACTGCTTGCCCAGCGACTCTTTCACCTCCTTCGTGGTGGCCTGAAAACCCAAAGCCAGAGGTGAGGGCAGAGGGGTAAAATCCAAAAAAAAAAGAGGAATGAAAAAATATATAAAAAAAAAAATTGGCAAAAAAAATGGCGTGGCCTGACGGCAGCTGGCACAGGGTGCCTGGGAGCCATGGGGATGTGTGGGAGTGGGGGGCATGGCCAGAGGTGAATGTCTGTGCTGGAATCCTTTCCTGCCCTGACTCAGGCTGTGGTCACCCTTTCCTGCCAAAAAGTGGAGGCTGAATCTCTGAGCCTCTTCCAGGTGTGCAGAGCCCCTCCTTACCTCAGTCCAGGCTCCGGAAGCTCCTAGCGGTGTCCTCCAGCCCGACCCCCTAAAATGCTTCTCTCCCTTCCCCCTCCTGGCCCCACAGCGGGGTCCAGGACCCCCAGCACTCACACTCGCACTCACTCCCACCCACCGTACTCACATCTGGACGCACTTTCAAGTAGATCTTCTTCTCGTGGTTGTACCACAGCTGCTGGGGGGTCTTGGGCTTCTCGGGGACGTCGGATTTCTTGGCGTTCTGGATGAGATCCGGGTGGTCTTCCCTTCAGCAGGCAGGGAGGTGGGCAAGGGACAGCGTCAGGGAGGTGACAGTGGCAAGGGGAGCACGCCTAAACCTGCCTGCTAAGGGGTGACTGTCACTGCAGGGCTGAGCCTCCATGGGCTCAGGTACTGGGGGGTCCCCAAAAAGAGCAGGAGGGTTTTAGGAGAGATTTAAGTTTGTCCCTCCTTGGGGAGCATTGGCTACAGGCATCCCTGGGCTCAGCTACAGCCCTGAAGCAGCAGCAGGTCGTTGGGAATGCCAGGATGCACCTGGAGCACAGCAATCACGTCCAAGGGGAAGGTCTGGAGTGACTGGGGGGACACTTCAGCTTTTGTCAGTGCTGGTGGCAGGGCTCCTGTCCCCACCTCACACATCCTGACCCCCAGAGCAAGGCTGGTCCTCTGCTCTCCCCCTCATCTAATCTCCCAGCTGGGGGGACACTCTCAGACACCTTTTCCTTGCTCTCTTTTTACTGAATTCCCTCTTCTCTTCAAGCCAAAAGCCCATCAGGGCTTCCTTTGTGAGCTATGCACAGGAGGGGAATCTGGATCTGCCTAGGGAAATATGGGGGGTTGGGGAGGGGGGCTGCCTGCTCACCTGAACCTCGCCAAGTTCCTCTCAAACTCCTGTTTCTCTCGCTGGAAGTCCTGGATGTATTTCATCTGGGGACACAAAGCCACCACACAGGTGGAGAGGGACATCAGCACCAGGAAACAGGCAGGAAGATACATCCCCACAGACCCGGCTGGGCACCCCACCACCCCAAGAGGGACTCAAGGGCTCCCCAGACCACAGAATGGTCCTGCAGGGGGTTTCCAGCCCGCCTGAGATTCAGCAGGAACACCTCCCCTCTCTGTGCATCCCAGCAGCCCCGGCAAAGGGCACAGCAGGATTTTGTGCCCTGGACTTTTCCTGGACACTCCAGAGTGAAAGCTGGGCCCCTGCAAAGCCCTGCCCAGGCTCTGGCATCTCCAGGTGGGCAGATGTCTGCTCCCAGCATCCCCCAGAGCCTGCCCTCATGCCCCTCAGCTGGACAGGGTGGCACAGCAAGGCGTGTGCCTCAACCCCAGCATCAAACACGGATCCACCCCACGGCAAAGCCACCAGCCAGGTCCGTCGGGAAGAGACGGACCAACGGACAGAGCCAGCCAGCCTCCACCCCACGGATCCTGGGAACCAGGGCAGGAAAAGCCAAGGAAGTCTTACAGGTCTGACAGGACTGCAAGAACACCTGGCTTCTCACATTGAGAGCTGGATCAAGCCCTCGCCAGGCAGAGCTGGAGCTCTGCTGGTTTTACTGGAAGACCTGAGCAGAGCCCAGCACACAGAGACATGTGGTGGACAGGGACTTGCTGACCCCCCCCCAATACCTTTTTCTTCTCGGGAAGCTCCTTGTATTTCTTGGACAGGATCTTGGTGAGATCCAGGTTGCTCATTTCGGGGTGAAGCTTGGCGTATTTGGCTCGCTTCTCCATGAAGAAGCGGAAATAGGGAGTCAGGGGCTTCTTGGGGAAGTCGGGGTGTTTCTGGGGAGACAGCAGAGTGGAGGACACTGAGCAGGGAGCTGGCAGCACCACCAGGGCACAGCCAAACCCACGGCTCCCCAGTCCTGGGGACACCTGCCTCCATCCAGCCCTGATCTAGGCACAGCAGGAAAGGGGAGGAAAACTGCTGGGAACAAGGGCTCCCCAAGGAACTAAACAAGGTTCCCAAGGCTGGGAACCTCGGGAGCAGCCCCCAGCCATCCAGAGCTGCCAGCACAGAGCTAGAGGGGACACTGGGGCAGCAGGAGAGGATGGGACCAAACTCCCAGGGATGGACCATCAGCTGCCCCAGGAACACCCAGCAGGCCAGGAATAGGACGGCAGCTCCCAGCCCCACTGCAGCTAAACTTGGATGCAGGCTGCCAGCAGGACAGCCAGCCATATTAAATGTACCCAGGAGTTGGCCCAGGCCCAGCACCACGGCCTCTGGGGCCTTGGGCAGCCGGACACTGGGATCACGGGCACTGAGGTGCCTGCAGGGGCTTCCCCAGCAGAGCCACCTGGATCTGGGGTGCCACAGGGGCGACAGGCCCCCATCCTGGGGAAGTGTGGGGCCACCCTGTAGGGACTGAGCCTAACTCCTGCCCAATACCTTGAGCTTTTTGCCTTTGTAAGGGTTCTTCACGTGCTCTTCAGCATCCATAATGAGCTCTGTGAGGGTCCGGAATTTCCTCACCTGTGCGGGGAATGAAGAGACAAAGACTTGAAGAGTGGAGATCCCTGGCATAGCAGAAAGTCACTGGGTTTTGTAATGCCACCCCAAAAATGACCGATCCCAGCCCCTCTGAGGGAGTCACAATGCTGACAGCAGCGGGATGGTGCCAGCACCAATGGCCAAGGGCTCCAGGCACTCAGCTTGGACAATTCCAACATGTGGAATGAGTGTCAGCAGGACACTCAGACCCTGTCACAATGTCCCCACAAAGCCCCACGTGGTGTAAATTACCTCGTTAGAGATCTCCATCCACTTCATCTTGCACATCTCCCCTGAGAAGTCCTTGAAAGCCACTTTTTCCCAATCCAGGTGAGACTCGGTGGTTTTGAACTTGCTCCCGTCGTTGGAGGGCAGGTTATTCTTCATGCACTCCAGGAGGGTCAGCATGTCCTCCTGCGACCAGCGGTCTGAGCAGCGAGAAACGGGATCAGCCAGGGGCAGGAAGCCTTATCCCTTCCCTTCCTTTCCCTTCCCTTCCCGGCAGGATACCGGGACTCCAGCTCCCGGCGTGCCGCTCTGGACCGCACGCCAGGACACGTAATCTCCACGTGCAGCCTCTCAAGATTAAAGATCAAAGGGACGTGGCTCTTTCCATCACCCTGGAGCAACTTTCTACGGGCCAAGACAATCTGGGCAAAGCTAGAAATTCCACTCGGTGCGAACCAGAGAGACTCGCTCATCCCAGAAAACCATCAGATAAGGGATGGCTCTGCTGCACGGGAGCAGAGGGCAGCACCCCTGCCGAGTGACATGGGAGCAATGAGCTCTCCAGCCAAGCAGGAAGCAGGGAAACAGGGAAACCCACTTTCTAAATGGAAAGATGTGTCCAGAGTGACTGGAAAACCTCAGCGTTGCTTTTCCCGCACCTCGGAGAGCTCTGCAATCACCTGGGCCCAGCTCCACGGTGACCTCTGCCAAGGTCAAAGCTCCCAGACCACAAAGTGAGGAGGGGCAGAGCCTGGTACAGCCCCCCCTGCCCCACAGAGGGGTCCCTGATAGCACAGGGATGATGTTCATGTCACCCCAACGCCCCCCAAGCTGCTGGGAGGAGCACCCCCAGCTCCCATAGGAATGTGCTACTGGAATGGGCACACGGCAAAGCTGGAGAGCCTGGAGCGACCGTGAGGCCAGGCCTGGCAGCAGCACCATGCTGGGACAGGCAGCAGGCAGGATATCCCAGCCCTGAATGCCTCATCCAGCCCCAACCTTGGGGCTGCTTCCTTGCCAGGGGAATTCCTCCCTGCCCCGAGCTCCCACGCCAGCTGGGGAGCACAGCCCGGGGTGCTCTGCAAACATGGGTGGCCCTGGGGAATGCAGCGGGGCCTGGGAGCGGAAGGAAAATTCCCTGGGGATGGGCTGGAGGAGGAGCAGAGCCCAGAGCCACCCGCCCACACAGCCCTGGCTGCCTCATCCCTGGATGGGCACCTGGGGTTCCTGCAGAGCAGGACAGGCTCAGCACGGCATTCCCTGCCCCACATCTCTGCCAGGTGAAGGCTGAGGTGTTGGGAGCTGCCTATGGGACATGGAGCACCCCAGAGATGGGGACAGTGGGACACAGAGGGACTTGAAGAGATGGGGACAGTGGCTCATCATGGATCTGAGTGGAGCATCTCTCCCTCCATCTCCAGGAATGAAACCAAGCTCCCAGAAATATCCAGCTGCACGGATTTCTCCAGCTGCAGCTCTCCCTCCACTCAAGACTCAACATGAGGAAAACCACCTCCACCTCCTGCCCTTGCAGGGGTCTGGGCAAGGACAATTTCCCCAGAATCCCAAATCCAAGCATGGGATGTAAAAGGACATATGGGACCTGGTGAAGGGAGCATAGCCAGGATATGACCCCTCCTGTCCCATTTCCCCTCCTGGACCTGCCTGGCGGGGGGTCAAGGCAGGAACAGTTTAGGATCCAGCTGGTCCCTACAGTGACCTCATTAGGGATTAGTAGGGAGACAGAAAACAGAAAGAGCTCCCCTGGAAAGCAAGGGCACAGTGTCTTGGGGTGTGTCTCCATGGTCCTGGCTTCATCCCAAAACACCGTGAAGAGGCAAAAGAGACGGGAAACCCCCACTCCCTACAGAGCTGGGGGAGGGAGAATACAGCCCCAAATTCTGTCTTCCTGTTTACCCCATCCACCTCCCAGGCCTCCCAGGCAAGGACCAATGAGGCAGAACAGGGCTGGGAAGCCAGTGCCAGCTTTACTTGCAGAAATCAGGAGGAATTACCAAAAGCAGCACAGCCACAAAAATCCAGAGGAGATGGAGAAGGGGACGAGACACCCCCCAAACCTGCTCCCATCAAGCCCAGTGCCTCAGTTCCCCCCCCTCCAATGCAGAGACACCCAGAGACCTTTGGCCCTGCGTGAACCCCGCACCAGCGGACAGCTGGAATAACCACATCCCAGAGGAATACACAAAAAGCCAACATAAACATCCCAAAATCCTTGCTGGCAGCAGGGTGGGGACTACAGGGACCCCCCCACACAACCCTCCATCCCTCCGCTCCCCCTCCCTCAACCTGGGGCACGCTGAGAAACGCTGGAACTGCGGCGTTCACCCACCAGGATGAATGGGGCTGTCTGTGCCCTGGGACCGATTTATCCCGGCTCTCCTGGCACCGGCCGGGCCGGGTCTATATTAGGAAAGCTGCCCCGGTGTAATTAAATCCATCTAAAGTCCCGGAGAAGGACACGTGCCCCGGCCGGGTTCGCTCGAGGCAACAACCCCGACTGCAGCAAGGAAGGAGGAAAACTGGGGGGACCTGGCAGGTGTGAGGGGCTGGACAGCGCTCCAGAGGTTTGGGGGACCCAGGGGGTTTTTAAAGGGTGGAGTGGCAGAGCCCTGCCAGCCGCCCTAAATAAACATCTCTCTTTTTTCCCTTGTTTTCCTGCCCCTTTTCCAATAAAAGTTGAAGCTGATGTCATGCCGGGGTCTGGAAGCTGGAGGCCCAAGGTAACGGCTCAGCTTTTAATGCAGCCCAGATGTGAGCAGGGAGGGCAGCACCTCTGTGCCAGCCCCCCCCCTTCCCAATCTCCCCGAAACTCCAGACCCCCAAAAGAGCATCCCAGAGCCAAGGGGCTGCGGGTGCACCGGAGTAGGAATCCCTGTGCTCGTACACATGTGTGCCTGTTCCCCATGGTAGATCAGAACAGAGAGGCAGATCCCCCCCGTCCCGATCCACCAGGATCACAGATCCTCCATCCCTCCTCCCTCTCCAACCCTTCTCCTCTGCCATCCCTCCCAGAACAGGGGTGCTCTGAGGTTTATTTATTATTATTATTTTGAAGCGTGGCAGCAGAATTCTTTCTGGGCACGTTGGGGGAGGCTGCCAGGGGCTCACCTTGGTTTTTGGGAGCTGTCATTTCCAGGTCTGCAGGGCACTCAGCTTCGCCGTTCATCCTCCACCTGCCTGTGCCCAGGACGGTCCCGCCGGCTCCCTCCTCGCCCTCTTCCCGAAATCACTCCCGCACGGCTCTGCAAGGAAAGGGAGAACCCTGATAGGCATCCTCACCACGATGGGGGGGCCCCCAACTCCTGACGGGGAGTCGGGGGAACTTGTCCCAGGCATCTGTCCATCCTCTGCACTCCCCAGGGAATGCCGGAATACCCACACCCATCCCTGCGAGGTCTGGGGAGAGCTCCAGGAGGGAGGATCCTCAATGGTGATGTGACACCCACATTGGGCAGGGGAGAAGGAAAGGGGTGTGTGGGCAGGGGAGAAGGGTCCAGGGGTTTACCCCCAAAGTGGGGGATAGGATCTGAGAGGGATCCCAACAAATCCCAGAGGAGACAGGTTCAAGGTGGCTCCCTGGGGCGGGTGGGATCCAAAATCCCGGGATGATCAAGAGAATCTGAGGGCTTCAAGAGATCTCCTCTAAGGGGGTTCACTCCCCCCACTGCAAAATTAAGGTTTCAAAGGAAGGCCCACCACAGATCCAGCAAAATCCTCCCCAGAAGTGGGGACATGTTTGGAGAAGAGAAGGCTTCCCCAGATCCAAGGGAGTTGGGGGGGAATTTGGGGACCTTGGGGGGATTCAGGGGTCTTCCAAAGGAGAAGAACAAGCTGGAGGAAGGTATTTCAACAGAGAGGGGCTCTAAGGAAAGAATCCCCTCAGATCCCATTAGGAAGGATCTTATGGCTCCATGGGGAAGGATAACCCAGGGAGGGAGACCCCAAAACTTGGGGAGGGGTGTGGCAGGAGGGTAATTTTGGGGGGATCCCCATCGGGGGCTCCATTGGGGGAGTCCCTGGAGGGCAGATCCTGCCGGAGGCCTCATGGGGATCCCCCCGAGGGACAGGCCGCAGGCTCGGGGGGGAACAGGCCCCAGGCCTGGGGAGGGGCTGGGCCTGGGGGAGCCCGGGGGGACCCCAGCCTTGGGGGCATCCCCTGGGGAGGGGGGTCCAGGGGGTTCCAGGAGAGCCAGGCTCTGAGGGAGGATCACCCCGGGAGGGATGGGGGGACAGCCCCGGGGTGCTGAACCCCCAGGCCCCAGCAGGAGCCAGGCTGGCCCTGGGGGACGCTGGGGACCTCCGTGGGGTGCAGGCCCCGCCGAGCCTGCGGGGCCGGGCCAGCTCCGGCGGGACAAACCCGGGGCCACCGGAGGGACACACCGGTGCTGGGCGATCACCTGGGACGGACCGAGGACAGCCCGGGGCGGGATGAGCCCTGAAGGGATGGGGGGAACCGCTCCGGGCTTGGATCAACCCCCACGGGGGGCGGATCTCGGCCCACCCCCGGGGCTGGCGGAGGGATCGCCGCGGGGTGGGATCGAGCCCAGCCCCCGGGCGGTGTGAAGCCGGGGATCGCCCGGGGGTGGGAGCGGGGGATCGCGGCCGGGGGGAGCGCGGGGGTGTCGCGAAAGGCGGGATCGCGGCAGGGGGAGGGATCCCGGGGCTCATGGCGGGGCGGGGCGGGGTGCGC
>JAWWMU010000105.1:923004-936909 GCA_035048155.1 Cinnycerthia olivascens
CGGCGCTGCCGCGGCAGCCAGCGGGCAGCTCGGCTGGCTGTGCTCCGGCCACGGCCTGCCCGCCTGCTCCCGGCCGCCCGCGTGCTCCGGCCGGCTCCGGCCAGCTCCGGCCATCCGGCCGCCCGCGTGCTCCGGCCATCTCCGGCCATGGCGCTGCTCCCGGCCGGGCCGGCACCGGCAGCCCCGGGAACATCCCGGGGGCGCGGGATGCGGTCCGGGAATGCGGGGTCACCCAGCTCGGTGGGCCGCGCACATCTCCCGGGCTGACCGCGTGGAAATGGCCGAAACGCGGGGGATTTTCACGCCTGTTTATATGGAGAAGGAAGCAAGAAAGAGAATAATCCCTAAATCTGGGTGCCCCCCCTCCCGGCTGGTTTGGGGTGCGGGGGTGGTGCCTGGCTGTGCAAGCGGCTTATTTGGGCTTTATCCCGACGGGAAGGATCAGCCAGAGGGAGGGACAGCCGGACAGCCGGCTCCTCCGCCACGTCCTGCCCCGAGCTGTGCCAAGCCTGGCCAGGCGGCTCTGGTGCCGGGTGCTTAATCCCTCCTGTGAGAGCTTAAAAATAAAAATATATGTATTTATTCTGTGTGGAAAAGGGCCTGGGCTGGGCTGGATCCCTGAATTTCAGGAATTGTCACTATTTTGCAGGAAGGAAAAACGACAAAAGTAAAAAAAAAAAAAAAAAACCAACAAAAAATATTTAGAGCCAATCAGGCCCAACACGTGAAAATTGGCGTTTTTAATTTTTTAGATTTTTTTTTTTTAAACAATGGAGTTCTCAATGTGCTCCAGTCCCAATTCTCCCAATGTGGTTTTGTGGCTTCTATGACCAGCAAGGCACATCAGAGACCTGGGAATCAGCCACAGACCCTGCAACAGGTGGGCTGGGAATGGGGATCCCCCGAATGCCCATCCCAACACCCCCCATCACTCCTTGCCCTTCCAGGCCTTGCTTCTGACCATGGGAATTTTTTATTTGCTGTTACTTGTGTCAATGGATACTTTTGGGGAATAAAGTTGCAGGTATGGAGGGTTTTGTTTCCTTTTCTACCTTTTCAGTGCACAAGCAGTGACACTGCCAGCAGGTCCCAGGGTGTCCCATGTCCCCTGCCCATGGGTGGCATGGAGCACCCTGTGATGCTGCAGGCACTGGGGTTCTCTCCTTCCAGGGGTGATGCTCCAAAATGATCCCCCTCTGGAGCTCCATGCTCCCTCTGCTCATTAGCAACAAATTAATTAGCATTTATTTCCCCCTCGTTACTCCTGACCTTCCCTAATTCCTCCCCCCCCTTCCCATTTCCCAGGGCTGAGGCAAGTTCAAAGGAGAGCTTGACCTAAATTCCCAACCCCAGCCGGGGCTGGATCCCGCGGCAGTGACCTCGCTGCCATCTCCCAGGGAACACCGACCCCTTCCCAGGGTGGGAAACGTGAGGGGTGGGTGCAGGCAGACGCTGCCCCCCTCCCTGGGGTCCGGAGGCGGGGATGGCAGCGGTGGGGCCGGCACAGGGACCGGAGGCTGCCGGACCCGCGGGCCTCGGGAGCACCATCCAAGCACTCCCCTCTCCGGAAAACAGGGGCGAGCAGCTGCCCTGGGCTTGGGACAACCTGCTGGCCTCGCTGGGGCTTAGCCCAGCCCCTCCGAGAGATTTTGGGGTCCGGATGGGAGCGGTCCTGGATGCTGCTCCCAATTCCTGCCCCGGGGAAAGGCTGGGGGCGATGGGGCACGGCCCTTCCCACGGCCCCGCTGCCGGAGGCGGTGTCACCCATTCCTGGATGGGATTATGGATAATCGGGGTCAGCCCGGTGCCAGGGGCTGGGGGAGGAGCAGGGGATGCTCACTGTCCCGTGCCAGCAGCGCTGGATGGGGATATTCCCAATCCCCCGGGAATGGGGACAGCCGGGGCAGCGGAGGGGGATGAGCTCCCCGGGATGGCTGCGGGGTCCCGTGGCCACAGGCAACACCCAGGGACAGGTCCGGGGCCGTCCCAGAATGCTGGGATGCAGCGAGGACCTTGGGATGCTCGGATACAGGGACATCCCAGGGTACCGTGACAAGGATCTCGGTGCAGCTGCGCTGCGAATTCCGGGGGGATGGACACACCCCCCCAAAGGATGCTGCTGCTCTCTTTTGGGGAGGAATTAAGGCACCATTCCAGAAAATTCCCAGCTGAAAACTCCCATTTCCTTTCTGGTTTTATTAATTTGTTTATTAAAGCCTGATATAGAGGCGTGGGAAAGGGAAGGAGAAACCCCCAAAGTTCAAAACATTTTTATTTCAGACATGTAATTAATAAACCAACCCAAACACGAGGCAACGCAGCCCCGGGTGTGGGTGCCCCTTCCCACCCCCACCCCCCACGGTGATTTTGGGGTCCCCTGCTCTGATTTATGCAAAAAGGAGCAAATTTGGAGCCTGATCTGATGCTCTGCTCCCTGGGCACATCCAACCCTTGGGGCTGCCCAGGCAGGATTGGGGGATGCTCGGCTGGATTGGGAGCAATCCCAAGGGAAATGGGGCAAGACATGGTGAGCAAGCGAGGGAAAAATCAAGGAAAAACTACACGGATTTACCTGAAACACCATAAAAATAAAGAGTACTAATTAACTAATTAACACTAACTTATCAGTTAAATGAGGCTGCTAGACTGGTCCATAGAGTTTAGGCCCTGACCAGGATCCTTTAAAATAATATTTTCTAGAAAATTCTATATTTTCCTATAATCCTCTAGTATATACACACACGCACATGGCCCCACTGCGGCGGGGGCAGGGCACAACCAGCCCAAAAAATAAATTACAAACCCCCCCAGTAGCATCAAATATACAGATCACTCCTTGCAGCTAATTTTTTCTCTGTTTTTAAGGTGCTTTTTGGCTCTTTTTTTTTTTTTTTTCTTTTTAGTTTTGCTTGGCTCTAAGTGAATTCTACCTGCAGAAGCATCAGCATAATTGTAAGTAATTTTTGGTGTGTTTTTAGCAAGATTGTTTTCACTGTAATTGTATAAACCCGCTTGCTGGATTTACATGCTGGGTGTGCAGCGATGATCCCGTGGAGTCAGTGATGGAGAAAATGGGAAAAGAGCTCCAGAGGGTGAAGGGTCTGTCCCAGCTTGTTGAAAGTTCATCTGGGGAGAGGGGCTGGGTTGGGGGGGCTCCCCAAGAGGACCCCATCCTGCTGTGTCTCTGTCCCTGCCTTCCTCCTCCCTCCACGCTCTGGGGTCTTCCTCTGGCTCCTTCCCACGCTGGTGGCCTTGGGGACAGTGACACATCCCCACCTTGCCACGGGTGGAGGGTGGCTCGTGGGGCCTGCCCAGCCCGGGCAGCCCCTTCCCCAGCAGGCAGCAAAGTGGGGGTGAGATCACATCAGCCAAAATATTTTTTAAAATAGACAAAAAAAGGGAAAACAAAAAAAAAAAAGGCTCCGTTCCCAGGCAGTCCCCAGGCAGGCGGGGACTGTGTCCCCTGTCCTTCTCGGTCGCCTGGTGGCCCCAGGATGGCAGCATGGAAGATGGAAGCGGGGCTGGGGGGGCATCGGGGGCCGGAAGGCCGGCCCTTAACTGGGCATCTGCACCTCGTCGTACACATCTGTCCCCTCGGCCTCGTCAAAGGTCACCACGGCGTCATCTGCGTCCAGCTGGAGGGAGGAGAGGCCGTGAGGGGGACAGGGAGGGGGGCAGGACTGAGGGCAGGGACGCTGATGGGGATGGAGACGGCGGCAGGGACGGGAATAGGGGCTGGGATGGGGACGTGGATGGGGCAGGGTGAGGATGGGGACACGGGTGGGAATCGGGGGTGCAGACGGTGACGGACATGGGGATGGAGACAGAGGGAGGATGGAGACGGGGATGGGGAGAAGAGCAGGGATGAGGCGGGGAGAGATGGAGAGGAGGACGGGGGCAGGAGCAGGGAGAGAGGTGGGGCTGGGGACAGGGATGGGTGTGCCAGCGCTACGTACACATTTGAGCTCGATGTCCCGGAAGATCCTGGGCAGCAGGAAGCGCCGCAGGGGCACGGTGAGGATGAGGACGAAGGGCAGTGCCAGCGAGGCCGGGGTGGACTTCACCACCCACAGCACCACAAGGAAGACGATCTGGGTGAAGGTGAAGAGGTGCATCCTCCAAGTCTTCACCTGTGGGGCCAGGAGCCGAGGGTTGAGGGCAGGGACAGCGTGCCACCCCCTTTCTGGGGTGCTGCGGGGGTGCCAAGGCACCCAGCCGTGGTCAGCGCTGAAGGAGGAGGCTCTCCGGGGAGCCCTGGACACCCCTAAAGCCACAGCCACCCCTCGGGGTCACACTGGGCTCACTCACCCGGGTGACGTAGGGCTCATCGGGGTGGTACTTGGGGGGCTTCAGCAGGAGCAGGATGCGGTCGAAGAGCTGGATGCCAAAGAGGGAGGTGACCCCCATGTAGAGGAAGATGCCGAAGAGCACGGCCAGCGGGATGTACTTCAGGATGGGCTCCATCAGGATGGAGACGCCTGCAGGGGGAGAAGGAGGGGTTGGGGAGAGTCCCTGGGGAACCCCAACCCCCACTGCCCATCTGGGGACCCCTCCCCAGCTCACCAATGAGCACAGCCACCAAGAGGCCACTGATGCGCTGCTCCTTGACCTCCAGGATCTGGGATTTCTCTCCCGGAGATGAGGTCTTGCTCATGACGGTGAGGGCGTTGGCGTGGGTGATGGTGCGGACGGTGGTGGCACTGAGCCAGGGCATCCCAAAAAGGGCTGCCAGCCCCCCCATGGCCACGATCAGCAGCAGGTCCAGGTGGAAGCCGGTGCCCTTTACCAGTTTCCTCTCGGGCTTGCTGACAATGAGGCTGTGGGGACACAGGGACCAGTTGGTGATAGAGCGCTCCAGGGCTGTCCCCTCTATCCCCCACCCACCAGGCACCCCACAGCCCTCCCCTGCCCATATCTCCATCCTCACGTGGTGATCTGTGTCTCGAGGAAGATGAGGATGAAGACCAGAAGGGCAGGAATCACGGAGGCAAACATCATCCAGATGGGGAACTCGACTTTCTCCCCCATGGGGTTGATAAACCAGGATCGGGCAGTGGCGTTGGTGACCTGCAGCCCTTTGGGGACGCTCAGTTTCTGGATGGGAGCAGAGATGGGAGAGTGAGGAGTGGGACACAAGGACGAGCACCCACTCCCGTGTCCCCATGTGGGGACACCCGTCCCTCCCAGCCCTGCCCTCCCAGACCTGGGTGTACGTGTCGTTGATGAAGAAGTCGGCCAGTGCCATGATGAAGATGGAAATGGGCACCCCAAAGTCCCCGATCAAGCGCCGGACCTGTGGGGACACCGTGAGAAACCTGCTTGGCCCCCCCAGCCCAGAGGGTCCCGGCCCCCTCCCCTGCAGGGACATGCAATGGCTTTTAAGAGCCTCAGCCCCCCAGGTCAGGGGGCTGGGGGGACCCCGCCGTGTCCCCCCACGCTCACCTTGCCAGGCAGGAAGGAGCTGTTCTTGAACTTGCGGAGGAAGAAGGCCAGGAAGAAGGTGCCGGCCATGAGGACGAGGGACAGCAGCGCCGTGTTGGGCTCCGGCACCCCAGGCTGGAACTGATCCTGCACGTTGTACAGCCGCTGCAGCGGGTGGTTCTTGAAAATCTGGGGAGGGAAGAGGAGACTGTGAAGGAGAGTGGGGATGGGGGACCCCCTGCACCCCCTGCCATGGTGGGAGCCCTGTGGCTCCTTGCCAGTGGGTACAGGATGTGAACCAGGGGCTGGGTGAGGCCGAGAGCTCAGCGCAGATTGAGCAGGGGGTGTTTTTAGGGTTGATTTTCTGTGTGGTTTTGGAAGTGGGGACAGAACAAGGGCTGGGTGGTGCAGTGGGGATCAACAAGTGTGCCCCAAAATCCCTCTGCAGAGAGAAGCATGGATCACAGAATTACAGAGTAGTCAGCATTGGAAGGGGCCCCACGAGCTGGGAAACACCTGGGAAAGGGGAGAAAGCACCAGGAGATTCCATCCCTCAGCTGCATCCCACTGTTTCTATGGAAACCTGGGTGATAATCACAATCTGCAGCCCCCCCACCCGACCGTGGGACCCCCGTGTTCCTCACCGTGACCAGCTTGGAGAAGGTCTCAAAGATGAAGATGAGGGAGATGAGGAAGGAGAAGATCTCCTGGGTGTAGCGGGACAGGTAGCGCACCAGGAAGCTTCCCTCGCAGGCCACCACCACCAGCACCAGCAGGATCAGCCAGAATCCGATCCAGACCCGTCCCACGATGTACTCCAAGCCATTGCTGCTGCAGAACTGGGGAGACAGAGGGCACAGCCCTGTCAGTGCCCCTGGCACGGGCACCCGGCTGTGCTGGACCCACGGTGGCTCCGTGCCACCTTCCTGGGATGGGGGTGGCGGTTCCTCGGGGTGGCAGGACCCCCCTGGGGTCACCTCCCCCAGCAGCACCTGCCTGGCATCACCCACGTGGTGTCACGCACCTCACATCAGCCGAGGGCCACCACCTGGGTGGCTCTACCTGTGTGGTGTCACCCTTGGGTCATCACACAGGTGGCATCACACCCGTACACCCTCCATGTGCCATCCCTCCTGTGCCATCCCCCATGTAGCTGCACCTTGTCCCTGTCCCTGAGCCTGTCCCTGTCTCAGGGCTGGTGGAGACACCCCAACCTCACTGTGGGGACAGCTGGGGGCAGTGGGGGGGCACCCAGGGGTGTAGGGGGCACCCACCGAGTAAAAGGCTTCCTCAAAGACGAGGAGGGGTCCCGAGAAGCCGACGACGAGGAGGGGCTGGGCGCTGAGGAGGCTGAAGAGCACGCACTGCACACAGGTGGAGATGAGCAGCTCCGACACCCCCATCATCCCCTTGGTCTTCTCACCTGACGGGCAGCGGAGCCGGTGGGTGCCGGGCTGGGGGGACGGCGCTGTGCCCTCACCCCACCCCTCCCGGCACTGGCATTAGGGGCAATAGCCCCCCTAGAGCACCCCCGTGGGATGGCGGAGAAGGCGGAGACACCCCCAGCCCCACGCCCAGCTGTGGGGGACATCCCGGTCCCCGGGAATGTCCCCAGCTTGTCCCTCCCCTTACCCAGCAAGCCCCCGAAGGTGATGGCGGGGGACAGCGCCGCGAAGTAGATGAAGATGACGGCGGCCAGGCATTGGGGGTTGAGGGCGTCCTTGATGTCGCTGAGATATTTGGGGTACCGGCGGCGGATGTCCCGCACCAGCCCCCCAAAAGGCCGCCCCGTCCTGCGCAGGGGGTCGTCGTCCTCCGCAGCCTTCTCGTCCGGCCCTGGGGACACATCAGGTGGCCATCAGGGGATCCCGTGCCCAAGAGGGATGTCCCTCCAGCCACAGGGGATTGCGGGGGTCCGGGGTGGTCCCCGCCGTACCCAGATCTTTCAGGAAGTCCGTGATGTGCAGTCTCTCGAAGGGCTGGTAGCGCCGGCGGAGCAGCTCCCGCTGCAGCGGGACCAGGGCGCGGAGCAGCTGCTCGTTGGGGGCCTCGGCGGGCGGCAGGACGATGCTGGCATCCAGGAAATCCTCCACGCCCCGCACCAGGTCCTGCCGCGCCTCGGCCAGGTAAGCGTCCCGGCGAAACACCTGCGGGGCGGCCCAGGGGACTCTGAGCGCTGCTGGGCACCCGCCGGCCCCTGAGTGTCCCCGTGGGGTGAGGGGGGACACGGCGACACGGGCTTGGGGGTAAGGGGACATAGGGAGGTGAGGACACAGGGGCATGGGGACATCTGGGGACATGGAGATCAGAGAGGGGCATGGCACAGGGGGACAAGCTGCACCCCCAGGGATGGGGGGTCCGGGGTGCTCGGGGGGTGGTGGCACTGGCGGGTGACCCGTACCCTCTCGGACATCATGGTGGCGATGGCACGGCCGATCTCGTGGTAGCTGATGTGGGGGGTGTCGGGTCCCAGGACCACGACGAGGAAGCGGACGGGGATGGACACGTCGAGGACGCCGTCCAGTGTCACCGCGTCCTTCAGGCGCACAAAGGCCAGCATTGGCTGCTCCAGGAAGGCTGCACAGCCTAGGGGGAGGATGGGACGGGACAGGGATCATGGGGGACCATGCACAGGGACACGGGGATGGCAGGAATGGAGACGAGGTGACACGCAGGCATGGGGACAAAGAGAATGGGAGAGGGGCACAGACGAAGTCACAGAGACAAAGGGGGAGGTGGGCATGCAAGTACAGGGACACGTGGACACATGGACACACGGACACACGGAGAGCTGGGCATGGCGATATGGGAACATTGGGACACGGGGACACAGGGGACTTAGAGGCATGAGGACTTGGGGACAAGGGACATGTGGACAGAGGTCCAGAGGGCAGCGCTGAGCAGCAGCAGGCGGCGGCGAGAGCTGAGGACAGGGAGAGGCAAAAAAGGCACAAAAAAAGCAGCAGGTGAGCGAGCGCAGCGAGGGACACGTGGCAAAGCTCCCCCTGCACCCCCCAACCCTCCAGCTGCCCCCCGAGCCCGCACCCCCAGCCCAGCACCCACCACCCAACCCAGCAGCCACCATCCCGCTGACCACTCACCCACAAGGACCAGGGTGGCCTCGGCACCCTCTGGGATTGTCTCCAGGAGTTGGGGTTTGGGGACCCCGCTCTGTTGCAGGCAGATGGATGGCAGGAATCAGCCAGCCAGCCTTGGTGGCCATCCCCCGCGGTCCCCTGTGTACCCTACATGTCCCCCTGCTATGCCCCTGTGTGTCACCCACCACCCCCTGCATCTCCCCCTCTGTTCCCAGCATGACCCACTCTGTCCCATCTCCCTTCTTCTGTTCCCTGCGTGTCCCCCTCCATCTCCCGCATTGTCCCCCACTATTCCTGAGTCTCCCCCTCTGCCCCCAAAGTGCTCCCCACTGTCCCCTGTGTGTCCCTCTCTGCAGGTGTGTGTGTGTGCACAACTGGTGTGTGCACCTGCGTGTGCCATTGTGTGTGAGTACCCTGTGTGCATCTCCCACTGCCAGCCCCACACCCCCGTGCCCCCCGTGCCCCCGTGCCCGCTCACCTGCTCTTTCCCTCCCATCCTGCTCATCTCCAGGGGCCGCTGCTCCCGCAGGAGTGGCCGCTCCACGTCCGCCCCCCGGGCGGTGCCCGAGCGCTGCACCAGCGCCGGCGGCATCGTCCACACCGACTCGTCCTCGGTGGGGTGGCTGAAAACATCGGGGGTGGTGTCAGACCCCCCCAGTGCCACCAATTCCTCCCCCAGACAGCCCCAGCCCCGTGGGTGCACGGGTACCCCCGAAGTGGGCACAGGGGCAAAGCTCTGTCCAGATGGACACATGGGGAGGGTCCAGGCCCTGGGGTCCCCCCGGGACCACCAGCCCTGGCCGTACCTGTGGCGCAGGAGCAGCGTCCTCATGACATCGTCCCGGTCCTGCGGCTTCATCTGCCCCTCGTAGATCAGCTGGTCGAGGAGGATGTGGACGATGGCCGGCAGCGAGGTGGCCTCCACATTGAGGAGAACGGCACCTGCGGGGACAGCACTGTCACCAGCCAGCCAGCACAGAGTCCTCACCACCCTCCTGGTGGTCCCCAGAGGTGTCCCCACCTTTGTTCAAAGCCCTGCGGATCTCCAGGAGGCTGTGGTAGGTCAGGAAGGAGAGATGGGGCTGGCTCCAGTCCCCCGATTCCTGGAAGTCCTCCTCCAGCTTGAGCCAGTGGCCGGCCTCCATCCAGCACAAGTCCTTTGCATTGTCCAGGACCAGCTCGTGCAGCTCCACATATCCCTGCGGCCAGAGGTGGAGGGGTCAGGGTGTCCCTGGCCACACTGGGGACCCTCAGGACATTCAGCATCCCCCCACAGTGCCCAGGTATCCCCAGGGCTGAGTTGTGAGGTTGGTCCCAGGGTCACCCCAGTCCACCCACCCCCAGAATGGGGAGGGAATGGGGGTCCCTGGGGCAGCACCCACCTCATGGGTGTCCTGCTGGGACAGGAGCCTCCTGCTCCCCGTTGCCTCCGGGTCCACATCGGTCACTGACACAGCTGCAAGTGGAGCCACCAAGGCGTTAGCCAGTCCCTGCCCCAGCCCGGACACCCCTGGGGTCTGCTCCAGGTGCCTCCTTATCATCCCACCCATCCCAGCCCCTTTGGGGTCACCCAGACCTGTCCCCTTCTCCATCATCCCCACCGCAGCCCTGATGGGCACTCGCTGGATGTGCCCTCGGTGTTGCCCCACCCCAGACCCAGCTGGAGTTTGCTGGACGTGCCCTCTCGCCCTGTCGGTGTCCACCTCGGTCCAGTCCATCCCCACAGCCCGGCGCAGGGTGACAGTCTGGGGACATCACCGGAGCCGGGCTGAGGATGGGGCTCGTGGCCGCCACAACCCCAGGACCGAGCACCGAGTGGGGACACGGGGACAGCACATCCCCGACCAACCTGAGCCCCGAGGTGTCCCTGTCCCCGTCCCCTGCCTACCTGAGGCCCCCCCTGCGCTCCCCATGTCCCCGCGGCTCCGTCCCTATAAAGTGGGGACCGGTCCCCGCGGCCGCCCTGTGTGCACCGTAAATCTCGCAGCACTTCCTTTGCTGACAGTAAACACCAGCACGGCTCCCGCCCGCCCGCTGTCACCCCACCGCGGGGACAGGCTCACCCCGTCCCCCTCCGCCCTCCACGGGGACCACGGCGGTCCCCTCGCCGTCCCCAGCCAGGTCACCCGGCGGGGGGAAGCTGGGTCCCGCTCTGCCGGGGGAAGGATGCTGCGCCCATGGGAGCAGGGATGGGGCGCGTCCCTGTCACTGTGTCCCCGACAGTGCTGGCCGTGGCACGTGGGCGCGAGCGCGTCCTCGTCCCTGCCCGCCGCCACCGCCACCGAGCCGCCCGGCGCCAGCCAGCGTTCAGCCCCAAGTGGTTCTTGTCCTCACCCCAAACAAAGACTTTATTTATCCTCAATCAGTGGGCGATTACGGGCAAGTGGCAGCGGTCACCCCGCGGCGTGCCCTGACGCCCGGGTGACCGTCAGCCCGCGGAGGGTGGGACACGGGGGTGGCAGAACCGGGGCAGGCAGCGCCACGGAAGGCTCGGGGTGGGGGGGACGCCGGGGCTGGACTTTGTCCCCCGGAGCCCCCGCGGTCACTCACGCTGCCCTTCGCCACGGCTGGGGTGTCCCGGGGGGGCCCCGGCCGAGCGCCTCTTCCCGTCCAGGTCATAAAATCCCCGGCGGCCGGGCAGATACTGGCTGCAAAACACACACCGCGGGCACGGGGGTTCAGCGCCGGGCACCGCGGGTGCCACCAGCCGCCGCCGGTGATGCCAGCCGGGCAGGCAGAGCCCCCGCCCCGATTTGGGGACTCACCGCAGGGGCTTCATCTCCTCGGCCCTGGCCCTCCACGCCCGCAGGGGGGACCCGATGCCAGCGCCGGCCCCTGTGCAGAACAGGCGGCAGCGTTACCCCGATCTGTGCCACCCCGGCGGGGCACCCGAGGCCAAACACCTCCTCAGGGTGGCAGCTCCGAAACAGCGGTGCCTGGGGCAAGGGGGGGCTGCGCGGCACGCAGGCCCCCAAACTCCCCTCACCTCCCACCCGGGGGGCTCAAGAACCTCGGGTGTCCTCGAGCTCAGCCCCACTTCAGGTCCCCGCAGCTGGAGGTGGCACCTCACGGCTCCGGGGCCTCGGCAGAGGGAGTCGCTGCCTTTGGGTGATGCCGCCCTGAGGGTGGGTGTCCCTGCCTGACCCCGCGCTCCGAGCGAGCCCCGCTGCTACTGCCACGCTGGCACCTGGGAGACGCATCCATGCAAGACGTCCGTGCAACCCTGTGCACATGCAGCACACCTGTGCAGCCCATGCAACGTGCCTGTGCCATGCTGGCACCCATGCAACGAGGTGCCAATAGGTCACGCGTGCCATGAGAAGCTGGCAGCCATGCAACACCCGTGTCCATGCACTGCTGGTGCCCGTGCAACACCCCTGAGCCATGCTGGTGTCCCTGCACAGCTGCACCCACAAAAACTGCTGCCCACACAACGTGTGGCCTTGAGCCACCGGCACCCAGCTGGTGCCAGTGTCCCCGTGGTGCCATCAGCCCTGCCAAGCTGTCACCCGTGTAACGCCACTGTCACGCATGCAACACTGTCACCTCTGCGACACTGGCGCCCAGGTGACACACCAGTGTCCACGCTCTGCCACACCCGGGCAGCGCTGGCAGCCCTGTCACGCTGGTGCCTGTGCAATGCCACCCCTGTGCAGCCCTCCAGCACCCCAGGAGCCACTCACTGCTCATCTCGCCCAGGGACAGCTGAGAGCTCTTCAGGCCGGGGTCCTCGTAGCCTTCGGGGTCCAGGGTCCTCCTCATCCCCTCCTCGTAGGCGTCCTGTGGGACAGAGAGAAGAGGGTCAGCAGGGTCCGGCACCCCCAAACCCTCGCCGGGGCCGTGCCGGGGCGGGGGGCCGGGTGTCCCTACCTGGCCGGGCCCCTCCATGGCTCCGGGCTCGGCCCCCGCTGCCGCCTCGGCGCGTCCCGGCGCTCAGCCCGGTGCCACCATAACCCGGCGCTCTGCGGGGCGGGCACGGGGGAGAGAGAACAAGTTAGCAGAGAGCAGGGCACCGCTCTGTGCCCCCGGGACTGGGGTTTGTCTCCAGAAATGGGGCTGGGGCTGGACGCCGTGGCCGTTCCCGCAGCCCCTGCCCGCCTAACCCCGTTCCCCACGGGCTGGGACGTCCTGGCTTTGGGGGTCCCCAGGGAGGTCATGCCCTGCCCTGTTGCCATCCGGGATGGGAACCGACGTCAGGACACGGCAGAGCCCCGGCAGCTTCCCACCAGGGACGTGGCATCCCGGCCCGATCCACCCGTGCCCACGCACATCGTGCCCTGTGCTCGGGGTCAGGTCCTGCACGGACCCACACCCGGGGGTCGTGTCCCATATGGACCCACGCTCAGGGACTGGGATCCCACACGACCCTCTCGTGTGTGAATGTGGGTCCTGTATAGACCCACGCACATGTCTGGGGTCCCACAGAACCCCTTGAAGCCCCCTGGAGCCCCTTCCAGACCCCTGCAACCTCTTGCACATGTACGAGGGTCCCGTATGGTCACACACACACAGCCTGGGGTCTCGCACACAGTGCCCTGACCCCCAGCACACGGACGCAGGCTGGCAGAGTGGGAGGGGGACGACAAAGGGGAAACTGAGGCTCAGTTGGACACACGGGACACCCCAAACCGGATGGGGCGAGCACCCCAAAGCCCTTGAGCGTGCACAGCTGGGGAGGCCCCTGCTGCTGCCGCTCCATCAGCCCCCAGATCCTCTGCAGCACCCAGTGCTTGCACCCCCTGTGATCCCCGTGTGTCCCCTGTCCCCCCCGTGTGTCCCCTGTCCCCCCCGGCCCCCCCGCAGCTGCCCCAGGGCTGCGCCGCGGGACAACCGCCAGGGGGCGCCCTTCCCTGCACTGCCCCCCTTCATTCCCCCCCCGGGGCAGCCCCGGGGGGACTCGGGGGTCCGGACCCCCCTCCTGACACCGCCTCACCCTGACCCCCCCTCTGCCCAGCCCGGAGTCTCTGAGGAGGGGTGTCATGACCCGAGACCCCCAAAACCGCTGTCCCAGCCCCGCGGTGGGGACCCCCCCAGCTTGGGGGGACGAGAGACTCCGGCTGTCCCCCGCCACCCCGGCCCGGGGGCCCCCACGGGGGCTCAGGGGCAAGGTCAGGGCATGGGCTGCTTTGGGGGGAACCAACCCCCCCAGATCTCACCAGGGTGATGCAGGAGCTCGCTCCCGGCCGGGGGTGGCAGGAGCCAGGGTGGGGTCCCGGACACCCCGCGGGGGCCACGGGATCCCCGGCGGGGACACACGGGATCCCCGGCGGGGCGCGGGAGCCGCGGCGGGGCCACGGGATGGACGGCAAGCCTCTGACTCGGCCGTGTCCTTCCTGCCCCGCCTGGCCCCGGGGCCGGCGGCCCCCGGCCCCCCAACCCGGCCTTT
>JAWWMU010000105.1:940706-970531 GCA_035048155.1 Cinnycerthia olivascens
CGGAGCTGCGGGGCCGCGGAGCCGCGGGCGGTGGGGCCGGGGCTGTGGGGACTGAGGGGGGCTCCGGGGGGGCTGAGGGGATCTACAGGGGCTGGGGGGGGTCGCGGAGGGGGAGACGGTGGGCTGGGGACACGGTGACAACATGGAGGCGGCCTTTGCGCGGTGTCGGGGGCCGCTGGGGATGGCGGGGAGATGCAGGGGGGCTCGGGGGCTCGGGGGGTGCTGGGGGCAGCGTGGTGAGGGGGGGGGCTGGGATTGGGGACCCCCATGCGGGAGGGGGCCCAGGAAGTGACGTCAGGGCCCCGGAGCGGCGGGGATGGGGGATGAAGGATGGAGGATGAGCGTTGTCATGGAGACTCCCGGCTGGACCGGGATGGGGGGGCAGGAATGGGGTGGAGGGACGGGGTGGGGAGGGGTTGGCGGCTCCTGCCGGGGTGCGGGGGTGGGGTGACCCCTCCGGGGCCGTGGTGAGGGGCTGCTGGCGCTGGCAGTGCTGGAGCCTGGCCCAGGGCTGCGGGGATGTGGGAGGTACCAGGGCCTGGGCAACCAGGCAGGGACCACCAGGGCCTCGTGTTGGGGTCTGGGGACCCCAGGGCTCCTCACCCTGGCACGGGACACCTCCAGACCCCATTGCCATGACATGGCGACCCCATGGATCTCCTTGCCATGGCATGGGACATCTAAAGACCCCATTGTCATGACATGGAGACCCTCTGCATCGCCTCCAGCCCTCAGTGCTGTGCCATGGGGCACCTCCAGCCCTGGGTGCTGGGGTGTAGCACCCTCCACCTGCAGTCACAGGGGTCCCCTCAGGCTGCTGTGCCCACAGATGGGGGGATGCCCCCCAGGCAGGCACCTGTGCCTGTGCCTGTGCCTGTGCCTGTGCATGTCCCTGTCCCTGTCCCTGTCCCTGTCCCTGTCCCTGTCCCTGTCCCTGTCCCTGTCCCTGTGCCTGTCCCTGTCCCTGTCCCTGTCCCTGTCCCTGTCCCTGTGCCTGTCCATGTCCCCGTCCATGTCCCTGTCCCTGTCCCTGTCCCTGTCCCTGTCCCCGTCCCTGTCCGGCCGGGCTTGGCGGGTCCGTGCTGTGCCCCGAGCACGAGCGGCCGGGCGGAAGGGGAAGCCATCACCGCCCGCGCACGGCCGGGAGGAAGGGGGCCTTTGTTCGCCCTTCCTGGCCACTTGCACAGCGGGGAGCAGCGGCCGCCCCTCTGGGTCCCTGGGGACAGGGGGGTCACCGAGCCACAGCCCAACTCGACGCCCTCTTCCCTCTGCCGGGAGCGGGAGCCAACAGCTGGAAAAGCGCTTTGCTCTGGTGCTCAGCCCTGGTGTGTGCCAGGGGCTGGGCGGTGGGAGCTGGGCCCTGTCCCCTCCCAGCTGTGACTCCCATCCCCTCGCCAGGTTCTCGGTGAAGACCCTCCTGGAGAAGTACACGGCGGATCCCATCGACGACTCCTCCGAGGAGTTCATCAACTTCGCTGCCATCCTCGAGCAGATCCTCAGCCACCGCTTCAAAGGTAGAGGTGGCCCCCAGGAGTGTCCCTGTCCCCATCCCTGTGTCCCGTGGTGGATGGGGATGCGCACGCCGGCACCAGGGAGCGTGTCCAGCTCTGGTGGAGGGGCTTTGCTGGCAGAGCAGCCCCTGAGGGCAGCCCGTGGGTGCCCACAGGCCCTGTCAGCTGGTTCAGCTCTGATGGACAGCGTGGGTTTTGGGATTACATCCGCCTGGCCTGCAGCAAGGTCCCCAACAACTGCGTCAGCAGCATCGAGAACATGGAGAACATCAGCACCTCCAGGGCCAAGGTCAGGAAGGCTCCAGTCCTGTCCCTGTCTTTATCCCTGTCCCCATCCCCATTTCTATGTCTGCCCCTGTTTCCATTCGCTCCACCCTGACCCTGGCACATGGACCCATCTACATTCCCATCCCCATGCCCTCCCCTCTGTGCCCCCACCTTGCTTCCCTCTCCCTGCCCTCCTGCTGCTCCACCCCACATCACAGGGTCCCATGGGACACAACAGCAGCTGTGGGTCCCCGTGGTACCAAAAAATGGGCTGAGATCCACTGCTGTGTGGGGACCTCCAGCTGCCGGTGTCTGGAGTGCTGGGGGCGGGTGGGAATGTGGGGGCACCCCGTGGCAGCCCCATGCTCAGGACTGCCTGGGCACTGCCTGGCAGGGCCGGGCCTGGATCCGCGTGGCGCTGATGGAGAAGCGAATGTCCGAGTACATCTCCACGGCCCTGAGGGACACTCGGACCACCAGGTGAGCAGCCCCCGGCCCTGCCGGCCATGGCCACCCCTGCACCAAGGGGGTGTGGGTGTGCTGGGGTGGGTTTCGGGGTGCCAGGGTGGGTTTTGGGGTGCTGGGGGGGCACATCCAGCCGTGTGTTTCTCCACAGGCGGTTTTACGATGACGGGGCCATCATGCTGCGGGAGGAGTCCACGGTGCTCACGGGGATGCTCATCGGGCTCAGTGCCATCGACTTCAGGTAGGGACAGGTGACACCGTGGGACACAGGCTCTGACTGACAGCCTCGGGGTTCCCTGACTTTCTGCTCCTTCTCCTGCTGCCTCTGCTCAGCTTCTGCCTGAAGGGAGAGGTGATGGACGGTAAAACGCCCGTGGTCATCGACTACACGCCCTACCTGAAGTTCACGCAGAGGTAGGAACTGGGGTGCCCTCCCTGGCGTGGGGACCACGATGAGGTTCCCTGAACACATGACAGCCCCTGCTGAGCGCCCACACCCCCCAGCTATGACTACCTGAGCGAGGAGGAGGAGCGGGGCAGTGTGGAGAGCAGCACAAGCGAGGACAGCTCACCTGAGCACCCCTACCTGCCCCTGGTCACCGACGAGGACAGCTGGTACAACAAGTGGCGCAAGATGGAGCAGAAATTCCGCATCGTTTATGCCCAGAAGGTACCGGGGCCAGGATGGGGCCATCAGGGTATCAACTCCCTCAGGGTGCTCTGGAGCATCTCTGCCTCTGCATCCCCACTCCCACGGCCTAGTGGTGCCCTCAGCCCTTCATCCCGCTGCTGTGGTGGCCCAGCCCTCTCCCTGTCACTCTGGGGACATTGGGGTGGTGGCAGTGGGGCTCCACTGATGGTGGCCTCGCTCAGGGGTACCTGGAGGAGCTGGTGAGGCTGCGGGAGTCGCAGCTGAAGGACCTGGAGGCGGAGAACAAGCGGCTGAAGCTCCGGCTGGAGGAGGTGATGGTGCAGAACCAGCTGGAGAAGAGGGAGCTGGAGGGCGTCATCCTGGAGCTGCAGGAGCAGCTGTGAGTGGGGACCCACTGTCGCTGCCAGGGGACTCGGGGGGCTGTAGCCAGGGTGCCCCACAGGCCCTGGGCAGCCCCCAGTGCCCCACTCGTGCCCTGGGCCGTGTCACCTGGCAGGTCCCCAGCACTGGTGGCTGCACCAGGTGTTGAGCACCCGCCTTTGCTGCAGGACGGGGCTGATCCCCTGCGAGAACCCACAGCTGGCCCAGCTCTCCAAGGAGATGGTGACACCCCTGGTCAACCAGTGGCCCTCCCTGGGGACCCTCAATGGCAATGAGAGCGGCTCAGACAGCAAACTCTACAGAAGGTAAGCTCACAGCGGGGGCAGAGATCTGCCAAAGCGCCGTGCCCTGCCCCGGGGGGACACGGGGCGTGGGAGGGACAGAAGGGCTGTGCCAGCCCCGGGGGAATTAGAGCTGTCCCTCTGCAGGCACAGCTTCGTGAGCACCGACCAGCTCTCGGCCGAGAACAGCCTCAGCTCCGACTCCCAGCGCCTGGGCGAGGGCAAGCGCGAAGGGGAGCCCTGGGGGCCCTTGGGTAAGACCCCCCACCCACCATAGGGTGCCCCCGGGCTTCAGCACGTCTCCCCACATGCACCCGGGTGTCTAGACCCAGCAGCAGACCCCTCCCGGTTGGGATGCTGCCCCAGCAGTGCAGGGACACCCAGGTCGCCCCTGGAGAGGTGGTCTCTGTCCCCCCGGGGTGGCAGGGCTGGGACACGAGGCCGACCCCCGTGTGACACCCTGCTCTGTCCGCAGGGAAGGACCCCACGCCCTCCATGCTGGGGCTCTGCGGCTCCCTGGCCTCCCTGCCCAGCTGCAAGTCCCTGGCCAGCCTCAAGTCCAACGAGTGCCTGGTGAGCGACAGCACGGAAGCCAGCCCGACCCGCAGCCCCAGCTGAGACCCCCGGCCCCCGCGCCCCCCGGCCCGGCCGCCTGGCCCAGCGCGGCGCCACAGGACTGAGCTCGGCCCCCCTCGCCACCCCGGGACCAGCGAGGGACTCGCCGACCCTGCCGGGGATGGGGCATCCCCCTCCCCATCTCGAGACCCCACCCTGGCTGCGCCTCGGCCCCCCTGCCTGGAGCCCGGGGAGACACGGACCTGTTGGGATGGGGGATGCAGGACTGGGAGCCAGGCTGGGGATGGGGGAACAAACTGTGCCACGGGGGGGGGACACTGGGAGTGACAGTGCTGGGGGGGAGCAAGGGGGGGTCAGGGCCAGGCCCCTTCCCGGGGTGAAGGTCCAGCATGGCCCCACCGTCCATCCTGCTCAGCCCTTGGTGCCTCCCCCAGCTCCCCTGTACTGTGGGGGGCTGCCTGTCCCCCCTTGCAGCAGCATCCCCTCAACACTGGGGGGACTCTTCTTCCCCCTCCCTCCCCTGGGGTTTTGGGTTGTTTTGGGTGATTTTGGTTTTTATTTCAGCCCCATCTGCCTTGTTGGAGCAAAAGGAATCAATAAACGCAGCAAGCAGAGCTGGCCTGTCACCCACCTTCCGAGCTGGGAACTGACCCCTTGTGCTCCCCTGCCACAAGGTCCTGGCCCAGACTGGGGCGTCCAGTGAGCCTCCTCCAGCCCCTCTGGGCAGGGAGAGCACCCTCAGGCCACAGCAGAGCACCAAGGATGGGGCAGACCCTGGCCCATCAGCAGTGGGTGCTGCTGGCAGGAGGATGGTGGTCCTGGGGCCCCAGTAACCCCCAGTAAACGCCCAGCAGGAACCCTGAGGGTGACAGCACCGTGCCCACACAACAGGGCTGTGGCTGTCACCCCACAGATGCCCCTACAGCCCCCTAGCACACAGAGAGAAATCCTTCCACTAAGAGACAATTATTTTATTTAAGAAACTAGGAGAAATTTCCTCCATGAGTCCTGGGGTAAGGGGGGCAGTGCCCACAGAGCTGGGGCAGGCCCTTGCAGTGAAAGGATGGGGCAGGGGCGCCACAGTAGCCCCCCGAAGCAGCAGTGAGGTCTGTCCCCACACAGGGTCTGTCCAACCCAGGCTCTGACAGGGGATGGGGACATCCCGAGTGGGAGGAGAGGTCCAGAGGCAGGGAGAGGGTCCTGACGTGTCCCCATGCCATGCAAGGCGAGGCTGTGTGTGAGTGATGGTCAGGAGGGGCAGATCCCCAGGCACAGCAGGGCTGGGGGGCCCGGGCAGGCAGGGAAGCCCCCAGGGTCTGGGGTTTGGTCCTTGCCAGAGCCCCGGTTCCATTTCCTGCCAGGCCAAGTCTCCTGGGACACCCCATCCTTGCCAGAGTGTCCACGGTTCCCCAGCAGCAGCATCTGTCCAGCCCCAAGGGATGAGTGTGGGGGGCTCCATATCCTCCCCAGCGTCACAGCAGCAGGCACAGATGTCCCCAGAGTGGCTGGGATAGGGTGTGGGGCCAGGCTGGCCCTGGCTCCGTGCGCAGGCAGCGGGAGGCAGAGCAGGAACGAAGGCACTTGGGCTCTGCACAGCCGAGTGCGGATCCCCATTCCTGGGACACCTGGCTGGAGCAGGGCTGGCACTGTCCCCTGGGCACGGCCACATCCAGCCCTGCCCCAGGCCCGCTCACAATCCCCGTAGCTGCTGCTCCTGGTTCAGCTTCTGGAAGAAGCTCTTGCCAAATTCATAGGTGCTGATCATGATGGCGCAGGCAGGTGCCACCTTGATGACACGGGGCAGGAACCCTGCAAGGACAGCACTGTGAGCCCTGGGGCGACACCAGGGCACCCAGAACCCCAGCACGGGGCTGGGGCACATCCTCACCTGCAAACAGCCCCCGGGTGCCAGACTCGGCGCGGATCCGCTGCATGAGCAGCCAGGTGGAGGAAGGCTTGGAGGCCGTGACTGCGGGGAGAGGGGAGCAGGTGAGGGTTGGGGGACACCCATGGGGAATGCTGGTTGCCCCCCAGGCACCTGCCTGGAGCCTGGCCCCTCACCTGGGTGCACCTCACTGTCTCCCAGCTCGATCTGCCGCTGCGTTTTGACCACGTCGAAGGGCAGCGTCAGCACCGCGGCCACCTGTGGGGTTGACACTGGATGGTGAGCCAGGATGTGGGGTTCCTGCCCAGTGCCAGCTGTGTTGTCACCTCCCAGCACCATCCCACAGGGGCCAGCCCCGCCAGGGGAGCCCCAGCACCCCAAACTCACCGTGCCAGAGATGGCCCCGGATGCGAAGCTGACCGTGAAGGTGGCCCCGTCCAGCCAGGCCTGCCTGCAGAGCCACGTCCTCACCAGCTCGTAGTTAAACCAGTACAGAGCTGGGGGAGAGGAGACACCAGTGCTACCACAGGGCACCCCCAGCAGCACAGGGCTGCCCCAGGCCCCCCATCCCTCAGTGCCCCCAGCCGTACCCGAGAAGGGGACGTCCCGCAGCACGGTGGGTCCCCAGCCCCTCCAGAGGGACAGCCACCCGTCCTGGGCCACTGCTGACTGGATGCAGACACGCAGCTGGCGGTAGCTCAGCTGCTGGGACTGCATCTTGGTGCGGATCAGCTCCAGGGGGCTGATGACTGTCACAGCACCCACTGCAACAGAAGGGACACGGAGTGAGCTCCGTCCCAGAGCCCACGGCATCGTGCCAGGGGAGCCAGGCACTGAATGTGGGCACTGAGACCTGTGGACCCCGGAGAGGAGGGGTACTCACGCCTGGCAAGGGCCCCAGCCAGCAAGGGGATGTAGTGGCTCCAGCTCCCCATCCGGGCGTGCAGGTAGTCCCGGAGCTGGTCATAGGTGGTGAAGTAAATGACGGTGGCTGGGACAGCCATGACCCTGCGAGGAGGAGAAGGGGTGTGAGGGGCACATATCCTCCCTGGGGGCTGGCAGGGGGCTTAAGACCAATGTCTGTGTGCCTGAGCAGGTGGCAGCAGAATCCCCAAACTCACAGGGTAGGGGGCAAGCCGCTCCACAGGGATCTGATGCCCTCATAGCGTGTGATCTTCACAAAGGCATCCTGGGGAAAGAGCAGAGCACCAGGGACAGGAGTTACAGGTGGGAGAAGGACAAACAACCCCTCCCTGACACCCCTCTGGGATGGGGAGGCCCCTGCCCACGCCGGAGCTCCTACCAGTGTGCCAGTGAAGTGGCCGGGGGCCTTGTACCAGGCGGTGCAGCTGTTGCCGTTCTGGCACACGTACAGGTGGTCCATGAGCCCATTGCAGTAGAGGAAACATTTCCCTGAGGCAGGAAACAACGGCACCACCATCACACAAGAGACCCTTCCCCTCTGCCCCATGCCCAGCACATCTGACCCCAAAGCCATCACATCTTCCAGGGAGGAGCCAAACCCTCAGTGCTTGAGCCCAGTTTGGACCAGTGTGAGAGCAAGGCCAGGAGAGGAACAACCCTCCAGCAAGAGTCTGACTGTGGTCAGAACCAGGGGAGGGGGACACCCAGGTGCATGGCAGGGATGGGGATACAGCAGGATCCACTGCCAGCAACAGGAGAGGGTTTGTGCCTCGCTTGGCCTTGGCTCTGCTGCCCTGGCACAGTGGGGACATCAGCACTGGCTCTTCAAACCAGGCACAAGGGACACCAGGCAGTGGAAATCCAAGGGGACTTTGACATTGCAACAGGACAGCGTGACAAGACAGGGAGACCACAGACAGCCAGGCCTGCTGCCCAAACACATCCCCAGAGAAGTGGCACAGCCAGGCCACAGCAGGGCTGCAGGGGCAGCCTGAGCTGGGGACAATGTCAGCCCCCACACGGCAGGGATGTCCCCATAGCCAGAGGAGCCCAAGCCACCACCAGTGGAGAAGCAAACCAGGATGAAGGCTTGGGGAAGCAAAGCCCCTGGCAGCAGGAGCCCCCGGCGTACTCACATGTGGCCGGCTGAGCGCCCCAGGGCACTGACTGCGCTGCCAACACTGAAACACACAATGGGGACACACTGAGCAACCACACAGGGGCCGAGGGCACACGTGTGTGCTACAGCTCCCAGCCAGGCAGTGGGAGAGCTCTGTGGGTGAGGGGGCTGCATGCCCCCACAGCCACTTCCCAAGCAGCTCCTATGGTCACCAAACCAGTCCCCTGGGGCCCGCCCAGCCCACTGACCCCACAGGAAGGGACAGGGCCCGTGGGGAGCAGCACGGAGACTGGAACAAAGGCAGTGGGGGGACAGGCAGCAGCTGCAGCACGCTGAGCCTCTGGAGGGCTGGGGGCTGCCAGGCACAGTGCTGACCCCCTCAGCAGAGGGGAAGGACAGAGCCAAGCACGAGCCCAGCTCCCCCAGCAGGGCCTCTGAGCTGTGAGGATGAGTAACCTCGCAATGGCCCCACGCTCCAGAGCAGAGACATCCCTGCCACCAGCTCTGCAGCTGAGACACCCCACGGGCTGCTCACCAGGGGGGCTGGCTGCAGCCCCCATTACCTTTGGAGAACGGGGTCCTCTGGGCCTGCAGCCGGATCTTCACCACGTCCAGCGGCGTCACTAAAAAGACACCATCCCTTAGCCATGCCACCCCCCGTGCCAGCCCCCCAGCCCAGCGCCCACACCACCACACTCACCAAAGAGGGAGGTGAGGATGGCACCTGTCCCCGAGGCCAGCATTTGCTGCAGTGGCGTGATGCCCCCGCCGGGGCTCGGTGACATCTTCTCAGCCATGGCACCGTCCCCCTGCAACGCAGGGCAGGGGATGCAGGAGGCTGGGGGGGCCCTGTCCAGGGATGAGGACCCCAGGGAGCCCCCCCGGCATCCCCACTCAGCAGTGTGAGCACAGGTGTCCCAGGCTCGCTGTGCTATCACAGCAGCACACAGCAGGCAGGGCCCCCCATAATCAGGGTGCTCTGGGGAGGTGACAGGGACTGGCTCCCAGGGCCAGCCCAGCCCTGATAACATCCCCTGGCCCCACACTGGCAGCAGGCCCAGCCTGGCTGGAGAGGTGGAGACAGTCCAACCTTTCACGTCCTTGGGGAAGGAGGACTGTCCCCTCCCTGCACTCAGAAAATTAAGGAAAGGAAGGAACAAGGTCCAAAGAGCAGCCATGTCGTGACAGCCCCCCCCCGAGACCTGGCTGAGATGGCAGCAGAGCCCAGCGCAGCCATGGCAGGACACCAGGGAGGGGGAGATCCCCCTTATGAGTGTGCAGCAAGCACCCCAAAAAGGGTTTAGGCATCTCAAACCTTCTGCCTGATCTCTCTGGGGCTCGGCAAGGCTGCAGCCAACAGGGCTGGTGTGCTGCCCTCGGGAAGCAGGGGATATCACACCCTTCCCAGGGAGAAGGATGTGGAGAAGTGACCCTCAGAACATTCAGCACCAACTGCTCCCTCTCGCTGCAGCCTGGGGATGAGTATCATGCTGGGACAGGGCCATAGCAGGAGGGCTTCCAGGCTTTGGGAACCCACAGGGTTCTTTAAAGCCCGGGAATGCAGCAAAAAAAACCTTCACCGTCTGACTCAGCAATTTGCAAGGTCAGAGAAGTCATAAATCTCTCCTTTGCGGGCTCTGGAATTGCTGGGAGACCAAGGCTGCAAGTTGGGACAGGTCTATCCCGAAGCCACCACACGTGCCAGCCCCACCGGGAGCTGGGTCTGTCCTGGCACTCGTGCCAGCCCCACCGGGAGAGCTGGATCTCTCCCGGCCCTACACGTGTGCCACCCCACCGGCAGCCGGGGCTGTCCTGAGCCCCCAGCCTGCCGGGACCGGGAGCGGGGCGCTCCTGGGGCACAGCCCCGGTCACGGAGGGCAGCCTGGCTTGTGCCCCACCGCCACAGCCGGACCGAGCGCTGGCTCCGGACCCCTCCCTGCCGCCCAGCCCTTGTGCTCAGCCTGACGCAAGCCAGGGGAAATCTGTCGCTCGCAGCTCTGCCGCACCTTGATAAACTCCGTCCTCACTGGGGACGTGCCCCGACACAGCCCCGCTGCTGGGGCCGGCCCCGCGGGCACCTCCGGGGCTGCCTGTCCGTGCCCGAGCTCCCTTTGCCGGGCACGGTAAAACACGGCCCCGAGCCCGGAGCCCCTGCTCGGCCCGGGGCTGGCACGGCTCGGGGGCATCGGAACAAAACGGGAAAACGGGCACGGGCTAAGATCAGCGCAAACAATCCCAGGGACGGGATTGAGGGGGCTGCGGGGAGGTCAGGGGGGCCCTGCCGGGATGGAAGGGCCCGGGACTCCAGCCCCGAGCCGGAGGGAAAAGCGTGGGGGCAGATCCCCGGCAGATCCCCGGCAGGCCCGCGACTCTGGGCTGCTCCAGCCCCGGGGATGTGACGCTGGGTCCCCGTCACCTACCCCGGACAGCACGGGGGTCTCATCCTGCCGGGGCACAGACCCTTCTCACCGGGTGGGCCCCCCGAGGCCGCCCCCATCCCGGAGCCTGAACCCCCACCCGGTTTGTGTCCCCCCCCGGAGGGGTTTGCCGGCCCCGGCAGAGCTCGGAGCCCCCGGCCCAGGCTGTGCCCCCTCCCCCAGGGTTTGCAGCCCCCTCCCCTGGCCCTACACCTCCCTCTCTCAGGATCTGCAGCCCCGGCAGCCTCGGGGTCCGCCCCCTCCCCGGGGGTCCCCGCCGCCGCCGCCGCCGCCGCCTCCACGCCTTCCGCAAGCCGCACGACTCCGACACCGGGGGAAACTGAGGCAGCGGTCACGCGTGCCGGACGGCGAGGGGGACGATGTGTGGGCCGGGGCGTCAGGGGGAGTGCCGGGGGTTCCGCCCCACCTGCTCATTCCAGCCAGGCTCGGCGCGTCCCTCCGGGACCGGCCAGCGGCGCGGCGGCGGCGGCGCCTTTAAGGAGCCCCATGGGCGCCCCGCGCCCTCCGCCGCACTTCCGGCCGCCCCGCGCACGCGCGCTGCGCCCTGCGCGCCCCCTGGCGGCCCGGGGCGGGCACGGCGGCCTGAGCGCGGGCAGCGGGACGGAAGCGCCTGGAACACCTGGAATGCAGAAACCGGGAACAGGGGCTGATGCCTGGGGCTGGAATCCCCTCTCTGCTCGGTGCAGCCCCTCAAGCTGAGTCCTTCCGTGTGTTGCTGTGTTTCCTACGGAGAACCCCGAGTGCTTCTGGGCGACGTGGTGTTCTCCCCCAGGGGCTCTTATTTCTGCTTGTAGTTAAACCTGAAGATTTTCTAGGGAGGAGTTTCATCACTGAGTGGGCGATTAAACATTGGCAGGGGCTGCCCAGGGAGCTGGTGGAGTCCCCGTCCCTGGAGGTGTCCAAGGAATGACAACATGGCACGCACCTCTCTGGGCTGGGTGACAGGGTGGGGATCGGGCACAGCTTGGACTCGATGGCCTGGAGGGCTTTTCCAACCTCAGTGATCCTGGGAAGGCGGTCCGAGGTCGTCCCTGCCGGTGGGAGGGAGCAGAGCCCCCGTGGTGCCCCTCGCTGTAATCTGGGCTGGTGACAGCAGATGGCTCCCGGAGCCCCTCCGGTACCCGCGGGGACCCCCGGCAGGCGGGACCGGCCCCGACACCCCCGCGGGCAGCAGGACCGGGGCTGCGGGGCTGGCACAGGATGACAGCTCCTGCGGGTGCGTCCTTCAGCAAACTCCGGCGGGCCAGGGCTCCCGGTGACTCCGTGCGTGTGGCAGCATCGCTGCAGGACCTGCTGTGGTGCTGTGTGATGCAATCCTGCCTCAGAGCCGGCTGAACTCTCGCCCTGACAAACTCGGATAAACCCTGCGCTGGTGCCCAGAGCCCTCTGCTCCCTGTGGGTGCCATCCCGTGGGAAGGACAGGCGAGGTGCAGGGTGCCAGAGCAGCCTCTGCCTGTGGAACAGCAGCAGTTCAGGGCTCAGAGTTTGCAGGGTGCTTGGAATGGAGCCTGTGTCACCCACAGAGTTGCCCCCTGTCCCTTTGCACGGCTTGGCAGAGCTCTGGTGGCTGCTCTCCTCCAGGAATAAAGCCCCTCCGGGCTGCTGGCATCTCTGGGAACTGTCAGTGAAGGGGGAAGGTAATGCCAGGAACTGCCCTTCCATGACACCAGGTCCAAGGGAATCTTGGCTTTAAGTGATGTGAGCCCAGGAGCCCGATAATTCCCACAAGGTCCTGTAAGTGAACACATCCTGTGCCTCCCTGATGAGTCAGCTCTGCCTCTTAGATACACGGGCTTTAAATGATTTGAAAGCCTTTTGCAGCTCGTAATTTAGAAATGGAATAATGATTAATTAAAAATGTATCTGTCCGTAGGGGTAACTTCTGGTTTAGGTGTTGGGCTCTGTGTGGCTTCCACACAGCTGCAAAGAGACAGAAATAATGCTTTTTCAGATGGGGCGGGATCAAGAGGGACCGGTCAAAGATGGTTTAAGTGCCTTGACCTCGATTTTGTGGGTCTCTCCGTTTGCTAAAGAGGTCAGGGTGAAAGGGTGAGTTTGTTTGTCCCGAGCTCAGCGCTGCTGAGGACCTGGCTGGCTCTCTGTGCTGAGTCACGGCCCGCTGGCCAAGCACCGGGAACGTTTCTGTCCCCGGTTCACATCCCCGCAGCCCCGCCGGCTTTGGCGGGGTGGCGAGGGTGCGCCGTGCTCCGGTTACCGTGAAAATGAGCCGTCGTTTCAGCTGGGGAGAGCCTTGTCCGAGCTGAAATACGCGTCTGGTTTGTGGGGCAGCGGCCAGCTGAGCTCTAATCCCCCCGAGCCTCGGCGGGGCCGGTTGGCGTGAGCCCGGCCGGGGCTGTCCTGCCGTGACACCGCACGGCGCGGCGGGGGAGCGCTTGTGTAACTCCCCGCTCCCAGCCCCACAGGGCTTGCGAAACCCGGCCGGTGCCCCGGGCCAGGGCCACCCCGGGCCAGGGCCACCCCGGGAACCGCGCTCGGGGCTGGGGCCGGTGCCCCGGGCCAGGGCCACCCCGGGAACCGCGCTCGGGGCTGGGGCCCCTCGCCGAGCGAGGGGCACACACCGTGCCCTGCCAGCAGCTACAGCCGCTTCGGGAAGATCGATCCCGTCCCCTCGCTTCCAAAGTCGCATTTTGAAAGCAATTAGCCCGTTTCCTTTATTTAGGTGAACTTTAACGGCCAGGTTGCAAAAGGTTCTGGGTAGTGCTTTAATGGAATTAAGCCAGCGCAGAATTTGAGTATTTATTTCAGCCGGGATCATTATGGTTTTGCAAAAGCCAGGCTTAAGCTGAATTAAGTGACTCAAATGAAGCAGCTTGTGGCCAGAGGAGGCCCTGGGGACATCAGACTTGTATAACCCAGAATATAACCCAATATAACCCAGAATTTCTAACGCAGCTGCAGCTCTGCAGGTCAGTTCCCACTGCAGGTGAGACCTGGGAACAAGTGTCCTACCTTCTGTAGCACCTGCCAGGGGAAACCTTGGTAGTTATGAAACAGGTGACAAACCTCACCTGGTAGGAAAATAAGCCTGGTCTTAGGGATGAAGAAACTGTATGGAAGATGAAGACCACATGGTTTTCTCCCTAAAGGATTCCTTTATAATTTTGTGTTAAAATACTGTACACCTAACACAGTATGGGCCAGGAGTGGGGAGGAAAGAGGAGCCTGGCCTGAGAATGGTAAGAAAAATTCCCAGATCCCTTTTCCAATAAACAAAAGCCCGTGTGAACACAAAGAAGAGCCAGAAGAGCTCAGTGCAGTAATTAAACTCTACATCAGCTGTCAGCCTGCTGCACACTCAGGTAAGAAATGTGCCCTTAGAGAGCTTCTCTGCAGCTCCTCCCAGCTGGGCCAGGATCTGCTGATCACCCTGCGGCTGCCCTTCGGGACCTGGGCTGCTCCAGCAGTTCTGGAAACATCTCGGCGTTGCTGCAGCCATTCTTGCGTTTCACTCTTGACTAATCTTTGCCAAGACTTTTTCTAAATGGCCTGGATGTGGCTGTGCCTGGCTGGCTAATGGTGCCTCACTGCCCAGCCCAGGATTTCTTGGATCCAGACTGCACTTGTTGCTGAGAACTCAGGCAGATATAAGTGGGCTTTGAGGGAGCTCTAGATTATTTTTTTGTACAACTCTAATCTGTAAGTCTGCAGTTATTGGTACTGTAGTAAGAGAATAGCTTTGACGCTTCATCAACCTTTATTCCAAACCAAGACAGACTATTCTTTAAAAAGCAGACTGGTGCTGCACGTGTGCGCTCCTGGAAAGACCTGGTGAGAAAAATTCCCTTTTCCCATCTAAGTTAGACTTAAAATAATGAGATATCCAGCAACTACAGGTAAAAAAAGCTTTAATAAGAACCTGGTGCTTCAGGTTCCTCATCTGTTTCTCTCGTAAAAAGCCTGTTCCTAGACTGGATGTTTGTCCTTGATTTGCACCTCAGTGTTTGTCAGGAAAAACTGAAAACTGGATCCTGCCCTCCTGCAGTTTCTCTATTAAATCCAATTATTAGGGATAGTAACCCTGTTAACACAAGGAAGTAATTCCATCGAGGGATCTCCACTGTGCCCACAGCACTTCCAGGCCGAGCAAAAGCAGCTCACTGCTGTTCCAGATGAAGCAGGCGAGGTCGAGAGGGATCTTTTGGGATCAGGATCTGTTTTTTTCAGCCTCTCCCTTTGCTTTTCAGTGCTTCAGGCTGCCGGCGGGGTGGTGAGGGGACCCTGACAGCTCCGGGCCGCTCTGCTGGCACCTGTTGCTGCTTCCGACAGGTGTGTGCTGCACCAAAAGCCAGCGAGGGCTGCCGGCCCTGTCCCTCCATGCTCTGTAGGGGCTGCGGGCGATGCTGCGGAGCTGCCGCCGTGTGCAGGGGGCGGCCGCTCTCCCCTTGTCAGCCTGGAGCTTACCGGCATGGAATGGAACCTTGTGCGGCTGCTGAGGGGCCGCCGCGCCCGCCGCCACCGCCGCCATCTTGGGGCCGCCGACAACACCGCCACGGGGCGTGGGGCACGACGGGAGTTGTAGTCCGAGCCCCTCAGGCGCGGAGGGGAGATGGGAGTTGTAGTCCGCCCTTTCACACCGATAGCATGCGGAGCGAACCGGGAAATGACCGTAGAGGCGGAGCCGCCACAGCGGGGCGGTTCGGCCGCCCCCAGAGCGGGGCTCGGTGAGGCGGGAGGAGCGGGGAGAGCGGTGGGATGGCCCCCATGAGGGACTACATCTCCTAGGGGCACTTGCGGCGGCGCGGCCCCGGCGCGGCGCGCCCGGCGCGGGGCATGCTGGGACGGGGGCTCCAAAATGGACAACCACAAGGATGCGCCAGGTACGGCCCGGCTTGGGCGGCTCCCGCCGCTCCCGCCTCTGCCCCGGCCCTCCGGGGGCTCTGCCCCTCTCCTCCCGCCTTGCTGCCATCCTCCGGCTCGGTCTCAGCGCCCCCGGGGCTCCGGGAGCCGGGGGCGGGGGTGTGCGCCCGGGAGTGGGGGTGTGCCGGTAGAGTCAGGGGCTGGGAGAGGCGCCCCCGTTAAATTCCCTCAGTTTTTTTTCCCGCAGCGGAGGCGAGCCGGGAGTTCGCGATGGATCTCCGCCTTCATTCCCGGCTCGTTTTCCCCCAGGGGAGCCGGGCTGCTGGTTCGGAGTGGCTCCTCTGTTCCTTTTCCCTCCTTTTCGCACAGGAAAATCGCGCCTGGGGTCCAGGGTGGTCTCCACGGTTTTTTTTCTCCTCTTTTCCCACAGAGAAGCAGAGCCGGTAGTTCTGGGAGGCTCCACTGTTGGTTTTTCCTCTCCTTTTCCCACTGGAAACTCAACTGTTCATTCCCTCTGTCTTCTCCCGTAGGAAAGCTGAGCTGGTGGTTCATGGAGACCCCACCGTGGATTTTTTTCCTCTTTTTTTTCTATACGGAAACTGAGTTTGGAATGATCCCTATTAAATTGCACTCTTTTCCCTCAGGGAAGGCAACCCTGGATTCAGGATGGTTCCTGTTAAATCCCACCCTTTTCCCACAGGGAATGTGCCCCTTGATTCCAGAAAATTCCCATATTAATTCCCACCCTTTTACAACAGGGAATGCACCCCTTGATTTTTTGAAAGGATCCATGTTAATTCCGGACCTTTTCCCTCAGGGAATGCACCCCGGACATTACCTAATTCCCACCCTTTTCCCTGAGGGAATGCGAGCCTTGATTTGAGACGATCCCTATTAAATCCCACTCTTTTCCCTCAGGGAAGGCGACCCTTTGAATCAGGATGATTCCTTTTAAATCCTGCCCTTTCCCCTCAGGGAACGCGGCCCTCAATCCATTGGCAATTCCCATGCTAATTCCCGCCTTTTTCCCTCAGGGAATGCGCCCCGGACATTACGACATTACCCAATTCCCGCCCTTTTCCCTCAGAGAATGTACCCCTGATGCCGGACAATTCCCATGCTAATTCCCGCCCTTTTCCCTCAGGGAATGTGGCCCAAGATCCAGAGGCAATTCCTGAGCAATTCCCATGCTAATTCCCGCCTTTTTCCCTGAGGGAATGCACCTCAGACATTACCCAATTCCCTCCTTTTTCCCTCAGGGAATGTACCCCTGATGCCGGACAATTCCCTTGCTAATTCCCGCCCTTTTCCCTCAGAGAATGCGGCCCTCAATCCAGGGTCAACTCCTGAACAATTCCCGTGCTAATTCCCACCTTTTTCCCTGAGGGAATGTGCCCCAGACATTACCCATTTCCCGCCCATTTCCCTTAGGGAACATGGCCCTCAATCCAGGGGCAACTCCCGGACAATGCCCGTGCTAATTCCCGCCTTTTTCCCTGAGGGAATGCACCTCAGACATTACCCAATTCCCGCCCTTTTCCCTCAGGGAATGTACCTCTGATGCTGGACAATTCCCGTGTTAATTCCCACCTTTTTCCCTCAGGGAATGTTTCCCAGACATTACCCAATTCCCACCCTTTTCCCTCAGGGAACACAGCCCTCAATCCAGGGGCAACTCCCGGACAATTCCCGTGCTAATTCCCACCCTTTTCCTTCAGGGAAGGCGAGCCGGTGGTTCGGAGTGTCCCAGTCCAAGTCGGCCAAGACGAGCGTGAACATCCTGCAGCAGGAGGAGCTGATCGCCCAGAAAAAACGGGAAATCGAGGCCCGGCTGGAGCAGCAGGCGCGACAGAATTCCCTCAGCATCCCGCAGCTCCCACTGCTCGGAGAGTACGCGGGGAATTCCGGGAATCCCGGGATTCTGGCTGCCAGCAAATGGCAGGGATTGGGAAGGGGACATGAGGGAGGACAAACCCAGTTTTGGTGGAGCAGAGGGAGGAAAGACACGGTTTTGATGGAGCAAGGGAGGAAAATCCCAGTTTTGATGGAGCAGAAGGGGGAAAATCCCAGGTTTGGTGGATTAGGGAGGAAAAATCGCTATTTTAATACAGCAGGGAAGGAAAATCCCAATTTTAATGTAGGAGGAAGGAGATTCAGGATTCTCTTGGGAATTCAGTGGTAGGTGAGGAAAATGATCAATTCCAGGAGTTTTTCCTGTCCCAAATGCCACATGGGAAGGGCCAGGAAGCTCCCAAATTCCAACTCCTGTTTTCCTGTCCCTGCTCAGTGATGATGGCTCCGAGAGCGAGGCCTCTGTGTCCAACAAGTTTGTGAATGATGGGAGCTTCCTGCAGCAATTCCTGAAGCTCCAGAAGGAAAAATCCAATGCTGGTAGGTCCTTCCTTTCCCACACCAAACTTGGGATCTCTAAGAATAATTTCTCTTCATTTTCTCCACAGAAACTGCCCCAAATCCCCCCAACAATTTCGGGAATGCCCCAGCCCCAAACCCTGGGAAGAAGCAGCCAGGCCAGGCCCAGAGCCTCTCCCACATCAAACCCGGGATCTCCCAAGAATAATTTCCCTTCATTTTCTCCACAGAAACTGCCCCAAATCCTCCCCAACACCTCTGGGAATGACCCGGCCCAAACCCAGAATTCCCAGGAATAATTTCCTTTAATTGTCCCCTCAGAAACTGCCCCAAATCCCCTCAACAGCTCCAGGAATGCCCGAGCACCAAACCCTGGGAGGAAGCAGCCGGGCCAGGCCTGGAGCCTCTCCCACACCAAACCTGGGATCCCCAAGAATAATTTCCCTTCATTTTCTCCACAGAAACAGGAGCCCCAGCTCCTCCCAGTAATGCCCCAGGCCAAACCCAGGATTCCCAGGAATAATTTCCTTTAATTGTCCCCTCAGAAACTGCCCCAAAGCCCCTCAACAGCTCCAGGAATGCCCGAGCACCAAACTCCAGGAAGAAGCGGCCGGGGCAGGCCCTGAGCCGGATGCTCCAGGCCCGGAGCCTCTCCCACACCAAACCTGAGATCCCCAAGAATAATTTCCCTTCATTTTCTCCACAGAAACTGCCCCAAATCCCCCCAACAATTCCGGGAACGCCCCAGCTCCAAACCCCGGGAAGAAGCCGGCGCTGCTGGGGAAGCGGCCGGGGCAGGCCCTGAGCCGGATGCTCCAGGCCCGGAGCCTCTCCCATCCCAAACCCAGCCCCGTCCTGAGCCGCCTCAGCGTCTTCCAGGCCCCGGATGAGGATGAGGAGGAGGATTATGAGCAGTGGTTGGAAATCAAAGGTCAGTGGCAGCTCCTGCTCTGGGGCTGGAGCTGGGAGTGCCCATCCCGGGATAGGGGATCAGTGGGGGCAGGATTCCCTCAGGCCCAGTAGGGGATGGGGTGGGGTTTGGGTGCTGGGATAGGGGTTGAGATCCTGGGAAAGGAGAGCTGCAGAGGGATTTGGGATAAGGGATGGAATTCCAGGAAATTGATTTAAGCTGGTAAAGGCGGATTTAGGTGGGATTTTGGGAAGGAGTTCCTGGCTGAGAAGGTGAGGAGGGAATGGGCTGGAATTCCCAGAGAAGCTGTGGCTGCTCCATCCCTGGTAGTGTCCAAGGAAAGTGGGAAATGGGAAGGCTCCGGGGAAACCTTGAAGCAAATTCTAGAGTTTAAAAGGCTCCAGGGGAGCTGGAGAGGGATTTGGGATTATGGGATTTCCAGGACACAGGGAATGACTTTGAATTGGTCAATGTGGATTTAGGTGGGATTTTGGGAAGGAATTGCTGACTGTGAGGGTGGGGAGGGAATGGGCTGGAATTCCCAGAGCAGCTGTGGCTGCCCCTGGATCCCTGGAAGTGCTCTAAAAAAGTTTGGAATAGCAAAAAAAATGGGAACGGGACAAAGTTTAGCCCCCAAATTTGGGTTTGCCCCATAGGAACCCCGGGGAAAAAAGCTCAGAACGCCCCCTGAAAAAATGAGGAATTGTGATGTTAACACCTTTCTACAACTGCCTGCCCCATTTCATCCTTTCTCTTCCCATATTCCCATGTGTCTGCTCCGTGCTTTTCGGCAGTAATTCCCTGTTTCCCGTTTGGGGGGAGTTGAGCCACCCCAAGTACTGACAGCCTCCTTAAAGTTTTGCCCCCAGAGGACTCGGAGACGCGGCAGGTGGTGGAAAAGCTGGCCAGGTTCGTGGCTGAGGGCGGCCCCGAGCTCGAGAAGGTCGCCATGGAGGACTACAAGGATAATCCTGCTTTTTCGTAAGTTTGGGAATGGTTTTTGGGTTGGTTTTTTTTGTTTTTTTTCTCCCAAGGAAATGTTCCCTCTGTGACGGGGAAAAGGCAGGAATGGGGTCTGGGGGGTGGTCGCTGTGAGGGGGGAAGGTTTGGGTTCGTTGTTCATCCCTGAAGGGGGGAAAAGTTGGGGTTTGAGGGGGAGAAAATTTGGATTTGAGGGGGGGAAAAGTTTGGATTCGTTGTTCTTCCCAGAGGTGTAAGAGTTTGGATTTGAGGAAGGGGAAGAAGTTTGGATTTGAGGGGGAAGAGTTTGGATTCATTGTTCTTCCCAGAGGAGGAAGAGTTTGGATTTGAGAGAGGGGAAGAGTTTGGATCTGAAGGAGGGAAAAGTTGGGATTTATTGTTACTCCCAGAGGAGGAAAAGTTTGGATTCATTGTTCTTCCCAGAGGAGGAAGAGTTTGGATTTGAGAGAGGGGAAGAGTTTGGATTTGAAGGAGGGGAAAGTTTGGGTTCACTGTGCTTCCCAGATAGTAGAAAAAGTTTGGATTTGAGGGAGGGAGAAGTTTGGATTCATTGTTCTTCCCAGAGGAGGAAAAGTTTGGATTTGAGAGAGGGAAAAGTTTGGATTTGAGAGGGAAGAGTTTGGATTCGTTGTTTTTCCCAGAGGAGGAAGAGTTTGGATCTGAGGAAAGGGAAAAAGTTTGGATTTGAGGGGTGGAAAAATTTGGATCTGCAGGAGGGAAAAGTTTGGATTTGAGGAAGGGAAAAGTTTTTTAATCCTAGCACTGGTGGGCAGAAGATTCCTCCTTAATTTCCCTTGAAACAACAAAAATTTGGATGCAAATCCTTGGATTAAAACTCCAAAATCTGATTCCATGTTTTAGATGCATTCTGAGGAATTCGTCTGTTTTTCCATATGGGAGTTCCTATCCTAGAATATCAATTTTTGGATATTTATTCCTCTTCTTATTCCTCTTTTTTCCAGGTTTTTGCATGATAAGAACAGCAGGGAATTCCTTTACTACAGGAAGAAAGTGGCAGAAATAAGGAAAGAAAATCAAAATTCCCAGGCAGCCTCTTCCCAAAAAGGTAATTCCCACTAAAATCTTGGGAATGGGAACAGCACGAGGGAAATTTGGGATTTACTTGGGACTGGGGTGGAAATTTGACTGCCTGGAAAAAGAATTCCCACCTGGAAGGAGAATCAAATCAATGTTCCAGAAATGTGGATTCCCAAAATATTCCTGGGATTTTAAATGGGATTTTCCTTGTAGTTGTCAAAAATATTCCAAAATATTTCCAGCACTGAAAATTTAGGGAAAGGGGATTTTTATTTTTTTTCCTGTAGTTTTTGTTGGATTTGTTCCAAAGAAGAATTTTGAGATTGGAGTAGCCACCAAAAATTTTAATTATGGATAATTCCAGGTGGTTTAATTCAATGGAAAAGTGCCTGAGACGGGGAAAAAAATCCAAAATTTTTAATTATGGATAATTCCAGGTGGTTTAATTCTATGGAAAAGTGTCTGGCACAGGGAAAAAATATGGAAAAAATTTAAAATATAGCTAATTCCAGGGGTTGTAATCCTATGGAAAAATTCAGAAATCTTTAACTAGGCCTAATTCCAAGTGGTTTAATCCTATGGAGAAGTGCTTGAGATGTGGAAAATTTGGGATTTGGGAGCCCAAAGCTGCCTTATCTCTCATCTCTCCCATCCCTGCTCCCCAAAGTTAGGCCTAAGCTGAAGTCTTTGTATTTGCAGTTGTTGCTTTGTGAAAATTCTCCCCCTTTAAACCCAACTTTAGGCCCCTTTGGTGTCCTTAGGCCGAGTTAGGTCCCATCCCTGATTCCCAAACTCCTGTTTAAACTGAAATTTTTATGCTGTTTAACTGTTTTTGTACCAATTCTCCCCCTTTAAACCCGACTTTAGTCCTCACTGAGGTCCTTAGACCCCATCCCTGCTCCCAAACTCGAGTCTAAACTGAAGTTTTTATGCTGTTTACCAGTTTTTGTACCAATTTTCCCCCTTTAGGCCTCACTGAGGTCCTTAGACCCCATCTCTGCTCCCAAACTTGAGTCTAAACTGAAGGTTTTATGCTATTTACCTGGTTTTATACCAATTCTCCCCATTTAAACCCAACTTTAGTCCTCACTGAGGTCCTTAGACCCCATCCCTGCTCCCAAACTCAGATCTAGACTGAAGTTTTTATGCTGTTTACCTGTTTTTATACCAATTCTCCCCCTTTAGTCCTCACTGAAGTCCTTAGACCCCATCCCTGCTCCCAAATTCAGGTCTAAACTGAAGTTTTTATGCTATTCAATTGTCTTTGTACCAATTTTCTCCCTTTAGGCCTCACTGAGGTCCTTAGACCCCATCCCTGCTCCTAAACTCAGATCTAAACTGAAATTTCCATGCTATTTACCTGTTTTTATACCAATTCTCCCCCTTTAAACCCGACTTTAGGCCTCGCTGGGGTCCTTAGGCCGGGTTAGGCTGGGCTGGGGTGAGCTGGGCCCGGGACTAATCCCTGCCTAAAGTTTCCCCCCCAGCCGACCAGGAGACGCGGAATTCCGCGGAGAAGCTGGCACAGTTCGTGGCTGCTGGGGGGCCCGAGGTGGAGGCCATCGCCCTGCAGAACAACAGGGAGAACCCCGCCTTCAGGTACTGGGAATTAGGGAATTCCTGGATTTTGGGGGGCTTTTTTTCCAGGGAATTCCCAGGGAAAATCGTGGGAATTCTGAGGTTGAGGTTTTGGAGCGGTGAGAGTTGAGGGGCTCAGGTTTGAGGTGCAGAGGGGGCTGAGATTGGAGCAATTGGGCTGAGATTGGAACAACAGGGAGAACTCAGCCTTCAGGTACAGGGAATTCCTGATTTTTGGGGCTTTATTTTCAGGGAATTCCCAGGAAAAGTCGTGGAAATTCTGATGTTCAGGTTTTGGAGTGGTGAGACCTGAGGGGCTCAGGTTTGGGGTGCAGAGGGGGCTGAGATTGGAGCAGAACAACAGAGTGAACCTGGCCTTAAGGTACAGGGAATTCCTGATTTTTGGGCCTTTTTGTCCAGGGAATCCACGGGGAATTCCCAGGGAAAAGTTTTGGGAATTCTGAGGTTGAAGAGGTTTTGTGGTTTTAGGGCACTGAGAGTTGAGGGGCGCAGAGGGGGCTGAGGTTGGAGCAGAACAACAGGGAGAACTCCGCCTTCAGGTACAGGGAATTCCTGATTTTTGGGACTTTTTTTCCAGGGAATTCCCAGGAAAAGTCCTGGAAATTCTGAGTTTATTAGGGCAGGGTGCCAAGAGTTGAGGTACTTAGGTTTGGGGTGCAGAGGGGTCAGGACATTCCTGCTTCTAGGGGGCTGTTTTTCCTTTATGGAATTGTGTTTATGTTCCCTGATGCCCGTGGGAGCTGCAGTGGCTGCAGGGACACACGGGATGGTGCTGGAGAGCTGGGAATGCTCTGGGAATGCTCTGGGAATTGCAGGAAGGAAAAACCCAGTGGTGGATCCCAGCCCTGGAGAGCTTGGAGTGCCCTGGGAATGTTCTGAGCATTCCAGGGAGGAAAAGTCTGTGGCTGGATCCCAGCCCTGGAGAGCTGGGAATGCTCTGGGTATTCCAGAAAGGAAAATTCCAGTGCTGGATCTGGAAAGCTGGGATGTGCCTGGGAATGTTCTGGGCTTTCCAGGCAGGAATTCCATGGCTGGATCCCAGCTCTGGAGAGCTGTGAATGCTGTGGGTATTCCAGAAAGGAAAATTCCAGTGCTGGATCCCAGCTCTGGAAAGCTGGGAAGTGCCTGGGAATGTTCTGAGCATTCCAGGCCGGAATTCCATGGCTGGATCCCAGCCCTGGAGAGCTGGGGATGTTCTGGGAATTGCAGGATGGAAAATTCCTGAGAAAACTGTCCTGGATCCTAGCTCTGAGACTGACTGGAGATCTGGGAATGCTCTGAGAATGCTGTTAGCACTCCAGCAAGGAAAATTCCAGTACTGGATCTCAGCTCTTGAGTAGGGCTGGGAATGCTCTGGGAATTTCAGGAAGGAAAATTCCTGAGGAAGCTGTACTGGATCCCAGCCCAGGGAAGCTGGGAATGCTGTGGGTATTCCAGGCAGGAATTGCACAGCTGGATCCCTGCTCTGAGTAGGGTTGGAGAGCCAGGAATGTTCTGGGAATGCTGTGAATGTTCCAGGCTGGAATTCCCAGCTGAGGATCCCAGCTCTGAGTGGAGCTGGAGAGCTGGGAATGCTGTGGGAATGCTATGAGCATTCCAGGCTGGAATTCCTGGCTGAGGATCCCAGCTCTGAGTGGAGCTGGAGAGCCAGGAATGCTCTGGGAATGCTGTGAACATTCCAGGCTGGAATTCCCAGCTGAGGATCCCAGCTCTGAGTGGAGCTGGGGATGCCGTGGCCGTTCCCTGGGGATGCTGGGGGCGTTCCCGGCCGGAATTCCCGGCTCAGGATCCCGTTGTTGTCGCAGGTTCCTGTACGAGCCCCACAGCAAAGGGCACCGCTATTACCGCCAGAAGCTCGAGGAGTTCCGAAGGGCCCGGGCTGCCCCCGGGAATCCCCCTTTCCCCGGGAATCCCCCTTTCCCAGGGAACTCCCCTTTTCCCGGGAATCCCGCTTTTCCCGGGAATCCCCCTTTTCCCGGAGAATCCGGCCTCAAGAGGAAGAGCAGTCCCGAGGCTTCTCCCTCCCCCCTGCGCTTCCCACCTCTCCCGGTTCCCTCCCCTCTCCCCATTCCCATTCCCATCCCGGCGCCTCCGGCTCTTCCTGTTCCCTCTCCCGTTGTTCCCGCTGCTCTTCCCATTCCCTCGGCCTCTCCTGCCCCATCCTCATCCTCCACCTCCCCTCCGGATCAGCCGGCCCCAAATCCTGCCACGATCCCAAATCCAGCTGCAATCCCAAATCCTGCCGCCATCCCAAATCCTGCCACGACCCCAAATCCAGCCGTGACCCCAAATCCCGGCCCGATCCCGAATCCCGCTCCGGGCAGCACCAAAAAGAAGAGGAAGAGCCGCTGGGGGCCGGAGGAGGAAAAGGTGGAATTGCCTCTCCCACAGCTGGTGCAGCAGCTGGATTCTCCCTCTCCCCTCTCAGGTGAGTGGGATTGGGGTCTCTGTCCCAGGGATTGGGTTTTCCTTGGAATTTTGGGTGGCTCCGGAGTTGTTTTTTTTTATTCCCTGAGGTGGACATGGATTGAGTTTTCCAAGGAATTTCCGCTGTCAATCCCATTTTATTTCCCAGTGGTTTCGTTTTCCCTTCCCTCTGGGGGAATTAAAAACAGAATTCCTTTTTTTTTTTTTCCTTTTTGCACCCTTTTATTCCCTTTAATTCCCTCTCTGAACCAGAGACCCGAGATCACCTTTTCCATCCTGGGAATATCCCATTCCAGGCTTTATCTGATCCAAGAGCCATGAGAATTCCAAAGGAGGCTCTTCCTGAAATTTCCCTCGGGATTTGCAGCATTATCCTGCCCCTGGATTTATTTTCCTGGCTTTTTTTGGGGGGGTAAAGCTGCTGTGCAGAGTCTTGGGAACTCGGGAATGGCTCCTGGAAAATTAATTCCCACTTTTTCAGCTGGTTTGGCTTTGCCTGAGGAGGGAATTCTTCTGGAAAAAATGGATTTTTAAAGCAGATTTTGGCACAATCTGGGATTGGGAATTCTCAGAGCAGGAATGAAGGAGCTGCTTCCTGCTTGTTTTCCCACTCCTATGATTCCCAAATCCCTTCATATAGATACTAAAATGCTGGAATCCCTTAAATTCCCTGGGAATGGCCTCACCCCATCCCTGAAATCACCCCACAGCCAAGCTGGGATAAGGGAAGGAGGAATGGGATGATCCTGAAGGTCCTTCCCAAGCTGGGATTTGTTTTTTTTTCTGATCTCCCAGGTTTTTCCAAAGGTTTTTCCCTGTTTTTTTTTCCCTGCAGTTCAGGACCTGAAGGGGCTGGGATACGAGAAGGGCAAACCCGTGGGATTGGTGGGAGTCACAGAGCTCTCCGAGGCCCAGAAGAAGCAGCTGAAGGAGCAGCAGGAGGTGATTCCCAAAAAAATCCTCCCCCAGATTCCCTCCTGTGGGAATAACCCAAGATTTTCCATCATGGAATCCCTGGGAACAGCAGGAATAGCAGAGGGTTTGGGGAAATAAGCAACTTTCCAGCCCTGAAATCCCAAAGGAACTTTCCAGCCCTAAAATCCCAAATGAGCTTTTCCCCTCCTGGGCTGGGATTCCCTGGCTGAATCCTGTTTTTCCCTGTTCTCCTGAGATTCCCAGGCCAAATCCCACTGTTTCCAATGCCCAGTCCTGTTTTTCTGAGGACAAATCCTGCTGTTTCCATGCCCAATCCCGCCGTTCTGAGGGCAAATCCCTTTTTTCCAAGGACAAATTCCTTTGTTTCCCATGCCCAATCCCATTGCTCCCATGCCCAATCCCATTTTTCTGAGGACAAATCCCATTTTCCCATACCCAAATCCCCCTGCCCCATGCCCAATCCCTGTTCCCCATTCCCAATCCCCGTTTCCCCGTTCCCAACCCCGTTCCCGATCCCCAATCCCGTTTTTCCCGATCCCAGATGCAGCAGATGTACGATATGATCATGAAGCACAAGCGGGCGATGCAGGAGATGCAGCTGCTGTGGGAGCGCGCGCTGCAGCAGCACCAGCACGGCTACGACAGCGACGAGGAGGTGGACAGTGAGCTGGGCACGTGGGAGCACCGCCTGCGGCGCATGGAGATGGACAAGACACGGGGTGGGTTGGGAATGGGGAATTCCATCCCTAGGGGGGAATTCCATCCCTATGGAGCACCATGAAGATGAGCAAAACTCAGGGTGGGTTGGGAACTGGGAATTCCAGAGGGGAATTCCCTCCCAGAGCATTCCAGAGGGGAATTCCATCCCTAGGGAGCACCATGGAGGTGGACAGGACCCGGGGTGGGTTGGGATCAGGGAATTCCATCCCAGAGGGGAGTTTCCATCCCTATCCCACTGGAATGGGAGCTGCAGGGACAATCCCTCCTGGGATGCTCCCCAAATCCCAAGGGATTCTCCATGAGCATTGTTCTCCATGATTTTCCAGAGTGGGAATCTTGTGCACTCCTGGGACGTTTTGTGCTCTAGAAATCCCTGGGATGCTCCAGGAATTCCCAAGGGATTTTCCATGGTTTTTCAATGTGGGAATCTTGCTGTGCATTCCTGGGGGGGGGTTGTGCTCCAGAATCCCCCTGGAATCCCTGGGATGCTCCACAATTCCAAAGGAATTCTCCGTAGTTTCTCCAAATGGGGAATCTCATGCTTCCCTGGAATGCTCCAGGAATTCCCAAGGGATTCTCCGTGGTTTCTCAGAGTGGGGAATCTTGTGGTTCCCTGGGATGCTCCAGGAATTCCCAAGGGATTTTCCATCTTTTTTCAACGTTGGAATCTCGCTGTGCATTCCTGGGGGGTTTTGTCCTCCAGAATCCCCCTGGAATCCCTGGGGTGCTCCAGGAATTCCCAAGGGATTCTCCATGGTTTCTCAGAGTGGGGAATCTCATGCTTCCCTGGGATGCTCCAGGAATTCCCAAGGGATTTTTCCATGACCTGGGTGTTGTTCCTGCTTTTCCAGAGTGGGCAGAGCAGCTGACCCAGATGGGCCGAGGGAAACATTTCATTGGGGATTTCCTCCCGCCCGACGAGCTGGAAAAATTCATGGAGACCTTCAAGGCACTCAAGGTGAGGATTCCTGGGATTCTGGGAATTGCTCCAGGCATTCCTGCAGGGGGAAAAAATTCCCACTCTTTGCACAGAAATGGGGCAATATTTGGGAAAAATTCCTTCCCTGGGAGGGAATGGGGTGGAATTCCCAAAGGATCCGTGGCTGCTCCGTCCCTGGAAGTGTCCAAGGAAAGTTTGGAGCATCCTGGGATTGTGGGAAGTGTTCCTACCTGTGGACTAGATGGGCTTTAAGGTCCCTTTCCCACTCTGGAATTCCAGGATTTGGGATTTTTCTGGAATTCCAGACAAACCTCCCACTCAGTTCCTCAGTGGGGGTACCAAGCCGGGAAAAAAAAAAATGGGAATTTTCCTCCAGCTGATTTTAGGGAAGTGCCAACCCCAAACCCACAACTCCAGCACCTTCCAGTCCTTCCCAAACCCTGGAATTCCTGGAAGCTGCCTCATCCCTGTTTTCCAGCACAGGGCCTGACATTCCCTGGGATTCAGCCTTAAAAAAAGAACCGAATCTGAGACTAGATCCAGGGAAACAACCTGGAATTCCGGAGCTGTCCTTGGAGCTTCATTCCCTCCTCAGGGCTGGAATCCTTGGGGGGGGAATCCCAAAAATCCCAAAATCCCAATTTGAGGGGGGGTTGGAGCTGCTTTTCCCCCTTCTCCTGTGATCCATGGAATTAAAAATCCCTTTTTTCCTGATTTTTTTCCTGATTTTTCCCACTGCAGGAGGGCCGGGAGCCGGATTATTCCGAGTACAAGGAATTCAAGCTGACGGTGGAAAACATCGGATACCAAATGCTGATGAAAATGGGATGGAAGGAAGGAGAAGGATTGGGATCAGATGGACAGGGAATTAAAAATCCTGTCAGCAAGTGAGTGTTCCTAGGGATTATTCCTTCCTTTTTTTTTTTCCAGGAATTCCTGCTGGAATCACAGCCCCGGGTGGGATTCAGCACCTGAGCATGGGGAACTCAGCACAGGAAAAAATTCCTGATTTTTTGGGGGAGGGAATTTTCTCCTGTGTTTGTGGCTGTAGCTGGAATTTTCTGAGCCCCCCAAATCCTGAATTTCCAATCCCAAATTTCCATAGGGAAGTGCAGCTCCAAGAATTCCTGTCTGTACCTCCCCTCTCTCTGGATTAAACCCTTAAAATCAGAAATTCCTGGGAATATTCATTCTCCTTGGAGTCATAAAATCATGGAAATTAATAAACAGGGGAGGATATTCCAGCCAGGATCCGAACTTCATGTGATCCTGAAAATCTTGATTTCATTCCATGCCCAGAAATGTTGGGATTTGATCCCACTTTGGATATTCCAAAGCTTTTTTTTTTTTTTAATGGATCAGGTTCCATCCAAATTCCCAGGGAATCTGGGAGATCAAACCAATCCCTGCTTCCATCCAAATTCCAAGGGATTTGGGAAATGGATCCAATCCCTGCTTTCATCCAGCGCCAAAGCCTGGGAATTTGGGAAGGAGATTTGGGAATGTTTCAGGGGGAAAATTCCCATAGGAGTTCCCGGGATTTGGGAAGGAGCTTTGGGAATGTTTCAGGGGAAAATTCCCATGGGAATTCCCAGGATGTGTGAAGGAGATCTGGGAACATCTCGGGGGGGGGACAATTCCCTCGGGAATGCCCAGGGGAGTCGGAGCCACCCCATTCCCGGTTTTCCCGCAGGGGCACCACGGCCATGGACGGGGCGGGATTCGGGATCGAGCGCCCGGCGGAGCTGACCAAGGAGGACGACGAGTACGAGGCCTTCCGCAAACGGATGATGCTGGCGTACCGCTTCCGGCCCAACCCCCTGGTACTTGGGATCACGGGAATGGGATAACGGGATATGGGATCGGGATATGGGATAACGGGATAACGGGATAACGAGATATGGGATAACGGGATAACGAGATATGGGATAACGGGATAACGAGATATGGGATATGGGATAACGAGATATGGGATATGGGATAACGGGATATGGGCTAACGGGATCGGTGAGCGCGAGGCCTTCCGCAAACGGATGATGCTGGCGTACCGCTTCCAACCCCCTGGTACATGGGATAGTGGGATAACGGGATAATGGGATTGGGATCATGGGAATGGGATCATGACAATGGGATTGGGATAATGGGAATGGAATTGGGATAACTGCAATGGGATAAAGGGATCATGGGAATGGGATGGGATCAGGATCATGGGAATGAGATCATGGGAATGGGATGGGATCAGGATCATGGGAATGAGATCATGGGAATGGGATGGGATCAGGATCATGGGAATGAGATCATGGGAATGGGATGGGATCAATGCTGATGTGTGGCTTCCAACCAAACCCGCTGGTATGGGATTGAATTGGGATCATGGGATTGGGATTGGATGGAGCCAGTGATGAGGGAGAGTCCCAGGAATGGAGCAGGGACGGATCCCAAGGGATGGAGCAGGGACGGATCCCAAGGGATGGGGCAGGGACAGATCCCAAGGGATGGGGCAGGGCCGGATCCCAAGGGATGGGGCAGGGCCGGATCCCAAGGGATGGGGCAGGGCCGGATCCCAAGGAATGGGACAGGGCCGGA
>JAWWMU010000105.1:976935-990864 GCA_035048155.1 Cinnycerthia olivascens
CGCGCGCGCCCCCGCCCCGCCCGCGCCGCCGCCGCTGCCACCGCCACCGCCACCGCCACCGCCGTCAGCAGCCGGCTCCGGTGCGGACACCCCCGCGGCGGCAGGTACGGGGAGCGGGCGGCGGGGATGGGCTCGGGGAGGGGAGCGGCGAAACCCCCCGGGCGCGCTCTCCGTCCCGCGCGGAGGAAGGGGACGGGGGAAAAAAAAAAAAAAAAAAAAAAAAAAAATTTAACCGCCGAGAAGCAAAATCCGGCCATTTCATCCCAAAAAAAGCGGCGGGAGGGGCGTGTCCCGGTGCCGGCGCCCCGGGGCTGCGGCAGCGCGAGGCGCGGCCCCTGCGGCGGCGCGGGCGGCCGGGGCAGGTGCGGCGGGCGGGGACGGACGGACGGACGGACAGACGGACGGATGGATGGATGGATGGGTGGAGAAGGGCGGATTTGGGGCTTCCTCCCCCCGTGCGCCGCTTTCGGCCCCGTTCCTCCCGGCAGGTGGGGCCGGGGCTGCGGCAGGAGGGGCGGCAGCGCGGGGCCATGTTCTGCAACCGCCTCGGGGGGGGAGGCAGCGCTGGTTGAAAGCGGTACATTGATCAGTAACGGGAAACCGTAAGGAAAAAGCGTGTCGAATAAAAAAAAGGGGGAAAAAAAAGGAGCTGTCCACGCCCAGCCCTGAATTTTGCGAGGGGGAAGCGTTATTGAGGTCACGGCCCCCCGGCGCTGCCCGGCTTTGTTGCACCCCCCGGTGCCCATGTCGGGGGGTTTGGTGTTTAAGGTGAACGAGGTGGGTCCCATCCTGTTGAATCCCGGCTGTTTTCCAGCCGGGATGGGGGTACTCGTGCCCATCCTCGTGGGTTTGGGGCTGGGGTGGTGCTGCTTGGTGTCGCTGGTGGTCCCTGGATGTGCCGTGCACGTCCCAAGCATCCCAGTGCCATGCTGGGATTGCCCTTGTTGTGCTGAAATTGCACCCTTGTCCCTTCCATCTGCCTCTTCCCATGCTCTCTCTTCTTTCTCATCCCAAAATCCCACCAGGCGGGGCGTGGGGCTGCCCCCCTTTCTGGATTTCACCCTTTTTTACCTATGGTTGTTGAGTATTTCTTTATTTTAAGTCTAAGTTAGCTGGGAAAAGGGAAGTTTCCTTGCCAGGTGTTTCTAGGATTGCACACCTGCCCTCCTGCCTTGGAGCAATTAAACGTGCAAGGAGCAGAAACAGCTCATTTCAGATGAGGGATGGAGATTTCTGCCTGCATCCCTGCCTGCCACATGAGCACAAGGCAGAGTTGGCTGTGGGAAGATGGTTTTTCCTGGCGTTTTTGAGCACCTAGGAACGCAATCCTACTGCTGCTCTCAGAGGGCAGCTGCCATCACTTTAAAGGGAGTTTCTCCTTCCATTTGCTGTGGTACCACCACGCGAGGTGCAGCTCCATTTGCAGCGAGAGGCTGCTCTTGCCTGGAAACGTGCTGGAAGGAGCAGCTGAGATGAGCTAAGCTGTCACCATTTGTATGCAGAGTATTCCCGAGCTTCCCCGGTGTGGATGTGGGCAGATGTTGGATGCGTGTCTGAATCAGTGGAACAAAATTTGCTCCGGAGCATCGTTAATTTGTCTTGTCGAGCGATGGCTGCCCGCTTCCGTCCATTGAAGGGTTTTGGCTCTGCTGCTAGTTCCTCACATTTGGGGTGTTTAATGGCTTTCCTTGTGGAGTTCAGTTTTCTTGGCATTATTTCTCTCAGGGCGGTCAATCAAAACAGGTCTCGGTTGGGCGTTTGCAGGCTGCTCTTGGGGGGAGAAAAATTAGACCCTCATTCTCTGTAGGAGTAAGAAATTGTCGAAGCCAGTTATGCTTTGTTCCCTCTTGATACACAAAATGCTTGGTTTGCACCCCAAGATGAGCAACTGAAGAAGAAAAGCAAAGTGTTGGCCGATGTACCTGTAGTTTTTTAGAGAATTTGAACCCAGAATCATGGAATGGTTGGGGTTGAAAGGAGCCTTACAAACCACCTTGTTCCACCCCCTGCCATGGGCAGGGACATCTTCCATTAGACCAGGTTCCTCCAACCTGGCCTCGACCACATCAGGGATGGGGATCACTGGCAGATGGTTCACACCTGATCGAAATGTTGCATTGTCTCATTCTTTGAACAAGATGCAGCTGGGGTTCCGTTTTTGAGACCTGGGGGAATGTGGTGCCCATCCCACAGACGGTGTCACAGATCAGATGGGGATGTTTATCCTGCATCAGCGGGGATTAACTGAGGGGAGAAGTGGTGGGAGCTCTTCGTGCCCTGTGGGAAGCTCTGTCAGGAGGGGATGGGTCCAGTCCCTGCCGGTGGCTTTTGGACACAAACACAGGTTTTGTGTGTCTCTCTCTGTCAAGCACTGTGTTAAGTATTTACAGGTCAGGCTTCTAATTTGGCCTTGCCCACCCTTCCCTCTCCTCGGTATCCCCTGGCTGCCCTCTGCTTCCAGCCTCTGCCCTTCCCAAGGTGTTCCATTCAAACTGTCTCATTCCCTCTGGCCTCGGAGTGCTGCAGCTTCAGGAGGGCTGAGCACACGTATTTATTTCATGTATTTTTTATATGAAAAGGGGGTGCTGTAGCTTTGTCATTTCCTTCTCGAAAGCCGTGGGGAATTCTGCTCTCCTGGCCAATCCTCACAGGGTAAAAATGAGGAAAATGTGACATTGTAGCTGTCCTTTCTCGGTGAGGAAGAGCTGGGTGTTGTCACTCTGGGATGCTCTGAGCGTGCTGGTGAGGTGGGTGTTTTATCTTCTGCCTTTTATGTTCCTCTGCTGCATTTTGGAGAGCCGTGTTCCTCCAGAGGGGCTCCTTGATCCGTGTAGCACCACAGGCTTTTTTCCAGTGTTTTTCCAGCGTGGGGTTTGGAAGTGTTTGGGTACCACTTTGCTGGGCTGTGCTGAGCAGTCCTGAGGGTGTTGCAGCAGGGATGGAGCAAATTGCTCCCTGCTCACCTCTGTGTCCCCACGGGGAAGTTGGGCTTTGCAGCATTGTGGGGCTGTTGGAAATGTTTTTGAGGCAGGAAAGCCTGCCTTCATCAGCACAGGAGTGACAAATTGTCCTGGCACATCTTGCAGAACATCCGAGTGTCCGTGTGGGCCTGTCCGGCTGCCCCGGCCGGGGTGGGTGCCGGGTGTGCCCACCCCAGGCTTCCAGACAAATCCCTCTTGGTTGGCAGAGCGTGGAAAATTGGATCATGAGGCACTGTCTGAGGGGAAGTGCTCAGGGTGGCCAGTCCCTTTCTTCCCAAAAGCAAGATTATTCAAAAGCTGGAAGAAAGCTGTGGATTTGAGTTTGTCTTGAGCAGAATAATCTTGTTTTGTCAGCCCAGTGTGCTGATGAGGCTTGGCTGTGGTGCTGGTGTCCTTTGGGGAGTGCTGCTAATTTAGCTGTAGGAATGCTCTGACACTTGATGAATGAGCCGAGGAAGAACCAGGGTGCTGGTTTCCACCTGGCTCCCAGTATTTTCCAGTTTGCTCAGCTTGCTGGGCTGAGCTCAGTTGGCTTGTGGGTTGGCTGGTTGACTCCTGGGCTGTGTGCTGAGGTGTGGGGCTGGACCGAGAGGGGGAAGCTCATGCCTTGCACTGGTGACAGTCCTGGGTGATGTGCTGGGGCTGCTGGAATGTGCCAGCAGCCTTTGAAAGGAATTTAGGGGGGTTGTGGTTCTGCACACAAAAGTAAAGCAGCCAACCCTGAGCAAAATGGTCGTGGCTGGTGCTTTCTGGCTCCTTCTGAGGTCTGCCAACCCACGAGTCTGTGGAAAAGCACTGAGAACCCTTTCCTGAAGCAGAATGGGTCTCTCTGGCTGTATGAGAGCAGCCAGGGCTGTCAAACCCCAGGGTGATCGTTTCCCTTGGGTACCTGTAGCTGGGGGAGGCAGAGCCCCAGCTCAGCATCCTGGCTGTTCCCAGCCCCAGTGCCGAGGAGCAGCAGCTCTCTGAGGGCCTCTCCCTGCTGCTGCAGTGGCAGCAGAGCTGGGCTGGCTTTCTAGGTTTTTCTGCCAATGCAGTGTAATCTCTTTCTACCTCAGGGCCTTGGCTGTGGTGTTCAGACTCCAGAGCTGGCTGGATGCTGCCTGGGGCTCACCCCAAGGGCACATCCTTGGCGTTGGGGTTGCTCCCCATTAAATTGGGCAGTGCTGGATGCCGTGGGGCTCTGCCTGCCTGCGGGGATGAAAAAGGAAGCAGTTGCAGAAGTCACTTGGGCTGCTGATCTTGCAGAGAGCACAGAGATGTTCCCACTCACCTGGCAGCAGTCCTGGGAAGGGGATTAGGGTGAGTGGTCTGGGGCAGAGGGGGGTGGGTTTGGCTCAGCCTTGCCAGAGGTGCAGCCCCCACGTTGGATCACTGCTCCTTCAGGGAGGTGTGGAGCTGCTGCTGTGCTGTTCTCACCTGGCTTTTTAGCATGAACAGCCCTCAACCCCAAGCTGACTTTGCAGGTCAGCCTAGGGTGTGCTGGATACCGCAGAATTGTGGCCCTTTAGGTAACCCCTTGTGAGGTTTTTAAGGTGTGCACAGCTCTGCTGTGAGGGACTGAGTGAATCTGAGTCTCTCTTGCAGCAGGATGGATCTCCCTCCTCCATCTGTGAGCTGGAGCTTTGTTTTACACTAAAATCTGCTGGTTGTAGGCTGTTTTTTTTTAAGTGCCTGTGGAAACCATGTGTGGTTTACACTGGAGTCTGGAGGAGAAGTATCTGTGCCTTTAGACTTGAGTGGGTTTTCTTTGCAAGTCTAATGAGGTTTTCTCTCCTCAGAAATCAATCCACTGGTTTTTCCCTTTTCTTTCCTAGCAGACCAATTAGTAAAGGTGGTCAGAACATAGTGTGGCTCCCGTTTTCAGCGTCTCTTCTTTAAATATCCAAGGAAGGGGAGCATCAGGGGATACCTTCTGTTAAGCTAAAAGGATTATTGCTGCAATTGGGCTAATTATTTCCATCTTTGCAGCCTCTGCACTCTACCTGCCCTGACCTCTCCCTCTCGAGCAGGTCTGGTGTCGCTGCCTGTCTGTCCTTGGTCCCTCAGTGCGTCCTGCAGAGCAGTGGGATTGTGCCTTGGGAAGGCAGAAGGGTTTGTCCCCAGGAGCTAAGGTGTGTCTGGACTGTGCTCTCAGGCACGGGCTGGGATTGTGGGGGTGCCCTGTGCAGGGGTGGGGGTCGGTGATCACTGTGGTCCCTTGCAGCTCTGATATTCCATGTCTGTGATCCCGGGTGGGCTGGGGCTCGCTCTGTGCTGGTGCTCCAGGGCACTCGGGGAGGGCAGAGGCTGGTGTGGGGTATTGAGGGGTCAGTCCTAAGGGGCAGGAAGGGCTGTGTTAACTCTTCAGCACTTAACGAGAGGTGATGAAACCACTTGTACTGAGGGGTTTGAATAGCACGTGTGACACTTTCGAAGGGTTTTCTTATCAGCGTTGCACTTTATGGCTCCCCCTGAGCTCCTGCTCCGGCTGTCTGCCTGCCTGGATGTGCCAGATGTAATTTCAGATGGATTTCATCAGTGTCTCAACTCAGTTGCTGCAGAATGAAATTCCATGAGGTGTTTGTAAATGACTCAAAAAATCTAAAGAAGCCTCTCCTGTCCTTCCGAGGACATCCAGCTCAGCCTGTTTGTGGAGGGCTGCAGATTCACTTTTTGAGATAAACCTACTGTTTTCTGTTCACTTCAAAGAAGTTTGCAGGGCTGCGCTTTTGAAGCTGAAATTGCCCAAGTAGGGGAGATGTTCAGAGTGGTTAAATTGTTCCCTGTCCTAGGAAACATTTTATCTTCTCTTTGATTAAAGGTTGCTCAAATCCCGGCTGCCTTAGCTCGGTGTCAGTGCGGAGCGTGTGTGCGGCGCTCTGACCCCGCTCTGCTCCTTCTCTTACCAGGTGAAATGTCATTTAACGCGCAGGGAGCACATCTGGCCAGCTGTGCACGTTCTCAGTCAAACCACAGCAGACCAGGGCTGTCACACTCGGGATGAGAGGCCAAGTGATGGGCAAACAAGGCTTGTCCTGGCTGGGGACTGTGACTCTCCAGGTGTCGGGGAGAGGCAGGAGGGGGCTGTTCCTGCTCTGCAGGGCTCAAGGTGAGTTCACTCTGCTAGCTGGAGACCACGGCGATGCCAGAAGGGGTGCCAGAGGAGATATCTCCAGGGAAGGGATAATCCGGAGGGATTCCTTCCTGGACGCTGGTCTGTATTTGTGTCCGCTCAGGGTTATGTGAGATTTTGTATAAAAATGGCATTTATATCTGGAGCTGTGCTTGACTTTGGTGTGGCCAGAAGTGAAGGAGATGTAAGATTTGGAAATGTGTCTCGTGTTCCTGCCCTAGTGCTGACTGCTCCCTGCAGGAGCCGAGTGTTCCATTACCCTGCGCTGCAAATCCTGCAGAGATGGGTGAGAATTGCTGGGGTTGAGTTACCTGTGTGCTTTAAGGTGACACCTGTGAGGAAACTGGGCAGTGTCGTAGAACTGGAGCTTCTCGTGCTCTGCTGGTAGCTGTAGTTTGTGGTGTTAGTGAGCCCGAAGCTGGGATTTAATCCAAAGTCAGAATTGCCTTTTGTGGTGGATTTTCAGCTCCCACTGACTCTGAATTCAAGGGCAGACTTTACCCTGAGCAAATTCTGCCCTCTGAAGTTACTGCTTATGTGTGGTTTTACCTCCTGCCTCATCGGCATGACAAAGGGTGCTGCCTGGAGCTGCCTGGAGGGATTTGTACAAGGAGCTTTTAACAATGGACGTCTCCAAATTGGACAGAAAACTACACGGTTTTCCCTCAGCATTTCCCGGTGTAATAGTGGAGAGCCTGGCAGGCGTGAATAGGCAGAAGTAATAAATGTTGCTGCTGGGGGCAAAAAGGAAAGCAGGTAAAATCTGAGCTGTGGCATGGCTTGGAGTCACTGCCTGGGAGAACAGATTTAGAGAGGATGGGACCAAAATGAGGGTATTGGAACCAAAATGAAGATGTTGGACTTACACTGTGACAAAGGCAGTGACTCAGGGGTTTGTGGAGCCCTGCAGGGTTGTGGTGGTGGGTGGGTGATGCAGAAGGAGCAGCTGTGAGCAGCAGGAGCCCACGGTGCTCCCTGGTTTTGTTCTCATCCCGAGCAGTGTCTTGGGCACCTGCCAAATCCGAGCACCCTGCACACCTGGGCGTGCTGTCCTGCCTGCTCTCCTGCCCCATCCATCCCTCCTGTTCCTCCCTCTCGCCCTCCCATACCCAGCCCTTGCCTTGGGCAAGAGCTCAGGGCCCGGCTTGCCGAGAGCAGGGTGGGGACCCAGCCCCCTGCAGGATGCGGAATTCCAGAACCGGAATCTCTCATCACTGCTGAGCTGCATCCTTATTTCACGGTTGTGGAGCTCACTTTGCACGAGTTCTGCTTTTCCCCCGTTTCAGTGGCAGCTGGATTACTTTGCCAGCTCCTCCCTTCCCCCAGGTTCCTCCAGGCAGGAGGTGAAGAATGAATATTCTTTAACGTGAAGGCACTTATTAATGCTTAATCTCTCAAATATGTCACTGCTTTTGTGTCTAATAATGGGGTTTATTGTCACGGCTGTCTGAGGTCCGTGCTCAGCTCCGGAGAGGTTTCATGAGCTGCTGGTGCTCTCATTAGCAGGGGAGTTTTGGGCTCCGTGGGCTTCTTTGCTCTGTCAGCATCCAGGAGCCTCCTGGTGCCGAAGCTGTTTAAATGGAAAGGTCCTGCTCGGGGGTCGCGGTGTTTGTGTACAGGTGAGCAGCACCTTCCCGTGCCCGCTGAACACCTTGGGAGGGAGCTGGGCGCTCCCGGGCGGGTGTGAAGTGAATTTTTGAGCGAGGATTGCTTGGCACCGAAGGGCTGCCGTCAGGGGAAAAAGCCGTGAATTCTCCTCAGTGAAAACGGGCGGTTCTGGGAGCTTTGGGGCTCCTTTGCTGCTGGGGGAGCAGAAGGCTCCTGCCTCCCTCGATAAGGGGTGACAAAGCCGCGGCTTTAGGTGTGGTCAGAGCCTCTCCAAACAGGCTGGCTCCATTCATGCACGATAAAAACAAGCAGTGCTGACACACCAGCAGCCCTGTGTCTTCCAGCCTTTGTTTTAGTGATTGAGAGAGAGCCCGTGACCCTACGGACATGAATGGAGCCCTGGCAACCCGAGAGCAGGAGTGGGATTATTTATTTTAAGGCAGAAGTGAGGCTCTGGGGCGGGCGGTGCTCCTGTACATGTCATACATGTGACAGCAGAGCTGCATTTAGAGCTGAAAGAGGATAAAATCCCCGAGGAGACTGATTGCACCTCGTTTATTTTTAACAAATGTATTGGGGGAGATTGAGCTGGAATTCTGAGACTTGGGGCAGGCTTAAATTTGGACAATTTCCCTCGTCCTTGTGAGAAGAAAGATTGGCACCAACTGGGCTAATTCCTGGGGAAGATGAAATGCATGTGGATTATGGATTTTTTTTTTTTTTTTAAACTTTCACTTCTTTTAGCCTTTGGGTTAGGAGGGGAATAATGGTTTTACAACTCTTTGGCTGAATTTATGGTCCGTGTTCCCGTGTGGACTGTCACTTAGTCACACTGCCTGCACCTGCTTGTGCTGCAAATCTGCTCATCGGCCCCATAAAGCTAAAATCAAGACAAGACAGATTGCTGCTTGATTGTCATCCCGAGTGGCCCAAACTGGGCAAAGACCAGCTGGGGAGAGACATCCAAGAGCTCAGTAGAGATGTTTTGGTATAAAGGTTTTTATTTGCTGTTCATCCTTACTGTAAAATCCTCGTTTGTCTTGTGCCTCAGCACAAACTGTGCTCCCTTGTTAGGGGAACTAAAGGTACAAATGCAGCTACTGTTGGGTTTTTGTGTTAGAAGGAAGAGCTCTGGCTCTCAGATTCTGTGAGCTTGTGCAGGCTGTGGGGAGACACAACCATCTCCCATCACAAGTCCCTCGCTGTTCATGGTGTGTGAAACATGAGCAAAACAGGCACCAGTGCCTTACCAGCCCCTGGGCAGTGGGATCAGCAGCTCCTGGGAGCAGGGCTGGAGCTCCCAGGCACTTGGGGGGCTGTGAAGATGTTGGGGTGCCCACCTGCTTGCCCTGGGCTGGTGTGTCCCAGTCCCTCCCCTCCCTGTCAGGAAATGAAGGATTCTCTCATCCCTGCGCTCAGCTCTCCTGCTGATGTTTGTTTGTTTTCCCTCTTGAGCTCTTCCAGATTAGGCTTTTTTTTTTTTCCCCTGCATTTATCGTCTTACTGACCTGATACAGATTCAATAAAAAAAATGGAGCTTTTAGTTTTAGTAAATATAGTTGTGAACATTTTAGGGAGCCGTGTTTTTCTGCTGTTACGCAACAACATAAAAACGAAGCAGAAACACTTGATGAATGTCCTATTGTTTGTTGTCTTTTGGCATTAAAGAATGAAAGATGATGTTCAGGAAACATGCTGTGACTTTTGACCTCATCTGAAGAGCCTCTGAGTCACGAAAAACAAAAATAATTCAGCAGAGCCAGACAGAAGCTAAAAGAGGCATCGCAGAGCCTGCTCTGGTTTCGTGGGGTGAGATCTGATGTGTTTGTTGCTTTCTAGGCTAAGGAGCCAGCGTGTGGACAAGGCCTGACTCTGCTCTGTGTTTACAGAGGCTGTGCTGGTGGGGCTGAATTCCAGCCCTGGCTGTCACCTTCAGCTGAGCTGGGCACCGTGGGGCCAGGTGCTGCCTGGTGCCCAGTTTGGTGCCAAGTGGGCTGAAAGTGCTGGCTTGGTGAATGAGCACGGGGTGTGAAGAGTGTGGGGACACTTGTGTTCCTCCTGCAGGGTGGGCTGGGCTTTGTCAGGCTGGTAAAGCTGGTAGGGGCTGTTCCTGTGGGCACTGCTGCTGGACACCCTGTCCTTTCCCTCTCTGGGGAAGTGTCTCTGCCGTGGCACGCTGGGATCCACTTCTGCAGTCAGACCTGGATCCCTGGGGAGCCTCACCTGCCCTCCTGCTCCCCTGGCAGAGGCTTTCTGTCGCTGCCAGAGCCATGCCAGCCATGGTGGCGTGACAGTAGCTGGAGCAGATGGTGCCGTTGTCATCATTTTATTTTCTATCTGTGTGCTGAAACAGCTCAAAATAACTTTAGAAATGATGGCCCAATCCATTAGTGAAGAATGTTTTCCTTGCCCTGAGAAAATCTCCTGCAGCATTAGTGGCCACAAGGCTCTCCTGGTTCTGTCACATCCGCTCTGACTGGGATCACTCACTAGATTGGAGCTGTGGCATGAAGAATCTTTCATATTTAATATCTTCATTACTGTGCCAGCACTGAATATTCACAGAACTTCTGTCAGGGTGCAGCAAATGTTGTCAGCACTGTGAAATCAAAGCAAGAGGAGCGGCTGAGATCAAAGTAAGCAATAAACACACACCTTGTGTCTCGGCAGTGTCTTTTTCAAGCCTGAGGCAAAACTTGGAGGGGCTCAGGTGCAGCTGGGTGGTGGCTGGTGCTGGCAGCATGGCACTTTCCCCCTCTGTCATGTGGCTGCTCCTAAATCAGCGTGAGGTGACCCATAATGCTGCTGTCACATGCAATTGCTGCTGGTGAGGGGCTCAGTTCTGTTGGTTTGGTGCCTGGAAGCAGCTCCTGTTAGGGCAGTGCTGGTGGAAAGAAGGACCAAGCACTGTGATCTGAGCCTGGCTTGGCCAATTGCAGCCTTGTCCTGGCCAGTTCTTGAGGACCTCATTCTCTTGCTCTGTCCACAACTTCTGTTCTGAAGTTGAAGCTTGTTTCAGCATTAATTCTGATGCTGCAGCACACAGACATTACTGACTTGATTAAGGTGATGGGCAGTGCCAAGTACCCAGATCTTCAAGTCCTTTTGCAGATCAAGTGAAGTTTTCTTCTCATAAAATTCTCTTTGATTTATGAGGCTTCTGTTGCACCTTGATCTCATCTGGGTGTCAGCATCATTTGAGCCTGGCACCACACACAGCAGCATCGTCTGCCTTTGCCCTCGGGGAGCCTGGGGGGAAGCTGGTGAGCATCTCAGGATCTGGTGGCTGGAGCAGCTCCCTGGGAATGCAGGATGGCCCTTCCCAGCACAGGGAGGCTCAGTCCTGTCCCTGGGGGCCCAGCTCAGACTTGGTGGCAGTTCACCAGCCTGTCCCTGCCTTGGGAGCTGGTTTGGTACCCACTGGAGCACGAAATAAGTTCTGTCAGCTTGTTCCTGGCCTCATATTAATGAAGGAAATTGTGATAGTCATTAGACACTGCTGGCCACACAAACTGTCCTGTGTTTGTTCGATTGCAGTTGTCCCCAGAGCAGGTGAGCCCTGCCAGGCTCTGTCCCCCCAGTCCTCTGCTGCTCGCCCTGGGCACATCCCTCATGATTCCATGTGAGCCACGCAGGGGAGCCTGGAGCTGTCAGTTAGATGGGGGATGGATGCCTGCTTTTCTTTCTTCAGGCAGTGCAATTCTCAGAAAAGCAATTTCTGCCTCCTCACGATGTCGTTTGCCAGTCAAGGTAAAGCAGTCACTCGATGGGGCAGAGCAGCTGTTGTGCCATCCATTGTCCCAATTCATTAAAGACTCCAGGGGCATTTTCTGGGAACTTTATTTCCCTCTTTCCCTTCTCCCCATCATTTTTGGTGGCGGTGGGCAGGCTGGGGGAGCAGGCTGTGACACTGTCCTGCACTCTACCTGGCAGACACATCTGGGCATAAGCCCAGCCTTTGAAAGACAGTGCTGGGGGAATATCAGCCTTCCAGCATTTTCTCTTAAGTAAAAAATGACTGCTACAAGCCTGAGAGCTGTCAAGCCCACCTTAAAACCTGCAGCAGCAGGGGAGATGCTCTGATTTGCAGCAGGTTGGGCTCAGCCTGGGATGGGAAGAGTCAAAGAGAATTAGCTGGTAAATAAGATCTGCCTTCCCTTTGATCCGCTCTACGTGTTCAACTGCTTAAAGGCTTCCCATGCAAGCAGGATTTTGGGGAGGAAGAATTTATCCCCCCATCGACCATCTCGGGGCTCAGTGAAATGCATGACTGCAAGATTCTGTAGCAGGGGGTGGGAGGAAATCCGAAGGCAGCCTGGTAAATCCCTGCCAAAGAGGCTTCTCTCCCAAAGAGCCTGCTGGGCATGCAGGGCAGCCTTTAAAACTGCTGCTGCTTCCTTTCCTGCTGCCACCTAAGCCCCTCTGATCAGAGCTCTAATCTAGCTAAAGTTAGGGGACTTAGGGACAGCCTGATTTTTGGATGGTGTTATGGAATGAGCTGGGTGATCTGGGGTGCCAGCACCTCCCTGGGCTGAGGCTGCCCCGAGAGCTCTGAGAGCTGCCAGGGAAAGCTGGGCTGGGAAGGGCTGGGTTTGGCTTGGCCACATAAACCAGGCCAGAAGGGAGAAGGAAAGTCAGAATGGGCAAAAGATCGAGGGAGGAAAATCCATTTAGTGACAGGAGATGCTGCAGGTGGAAAAGGAGGCGCTCAGGTGAAGGTGGGGCAGGTCACAGGTGTTTTGTTTTGGCAGAGAGGAGATGTGCAGACATTCCCCCTCTCCTGCAGCCGGGGTTTTGTGTTGGATAATCTGGTCTCTAATTGCTACCCTGCTCTGAGGCAGCTGCTGAACTGGGCCTAAGCTGATTTGGGATGGCAAATTCTGTTAGTTTAATTCTCAGCAGCCCTGAGGAACTTATCAGTGTGTGAGTGTTCCTTGGCTTTCTCTGGCCACGAGGCTGCTCTGGAGACCCCCGAGGTGACCCCAGCAGCAGCTCACAGAGCTCTTGGCTGTGCACAGGTTTGGTTTGTAAGGGCTGTATTGCTCTGAGAGGGACTTTGGACAGGGGAATGGAGTCACAGGAAAGGAAAATGGATATCCATACTGCTGTGATGAGACTCCTGTGCCCCAAAAACTGTTCTGCTGTGAATCCAGACCCCTCTCAAGTCTCTTTGGAAAGTGTCCAGCCCCTGGAGAATGGGGCAAAAGTTTCAGACCTCCAAGGAGTTACTTGAACTATAATAAATACGGAAAAAATCGTAAAAAGAAAAACAAAACATGCATTTTTGAGACTATTTCTTTTGCAACTCTTTCCTATTGCTCCAAGAGGTATTTATCTGTCTTTGAAACTAAAAGAAGTTTTCTGTCCTCTCGACTAGCTGTCCTGAAATTCCATGTAATTTCTCAGCTCGCTGCATATTAGTGCCTGCAGTTAATGAGATCATCGTCCATATTCCTTCCTCTGTCTGCTTCTGGGAAAAACAGTACTTGGAGAAGTACACAAAGGAGATGAAAAGGAAGTTGCTTATGAATTATGAACAGCCTTTCAGGCTGGTGTTGTTTCACGGTGCTGTCACTCTGTTTTAATTATGTAATTCAGATGGGATGATGCTTTTTTTAAAAGCCCTGTTTGTGTTTGATCACCTTTCAGAGGTAACACTTAGCTCGTGTTTGTTGAATTTTCATTTTTCACAACAAGAGCGAGTGCTTTGTGCCCTGTCTCATTAAATAACGGAGAAGGAAGATGCTGAGCACAATACCATAGCCAAGAGGCTCTGCTTGGCCATGTCTGGGAGTTACCTGGGTGATGGCTTGGGTATTTTGTGGGTACTTTGGGGGTGTTTTGTGGTTGTTGTGAGGGGTGGAGCTGCTGTGTTGGGGCCATTGCTGAGTCCCAGGCTGTGCAAATCCAGCATCTTTAAGGCGTTGCACTCTCCTGCTGCTGAAATGTTCCTTTTTCTGTGTTTTCTTACCCGTGTGCACCAGGAGCCCCCCGCACCCACCCGCAGGCAGCGCTGCCAGCGCCGGGTTTATTTTGGGCTCGGGTGTAAATGGAGCCTTGGTGCCAGCCCTGTGATCCTGGGATCGCTGGGTCCGGCCAGGATCATCCCTGCCCTGCTCAGGGACAGTCCCTGCCCTGCTCAGGGATTGTCCCTGCCCTGCTGGGGGACAGCCCCTGCCCTGCTGGGTGACAGTCCCTGCCCTGCTGGGGGACAGCCCCTGCCCT
>JAWWMU010000105.1:990964-1003200 GCA_035048155.1 Cinnycerthia olivascens
GCCCTGCTGGGGGACAGCCCCTGCCCTGCTGGGTGACAGTCCCTGCCCTGCTGGGGGACAGCCCCTGCCCTGCTGGGGGACACTCAGACTGGGTGGTGCTGTGGCTCCAGGGCTGCAAACACCAGAGGTGCTGCTGGGCTGAACTCGGGCTCTGCCTCCTGCCCCTGGCAGCCAAACCTTTGCCTCCAGGTGACTCCTGCACGGCCTCTCCTCCCACCCCTCGGGCTTCAGGTGTGGAAAATTCGAGTTTTGGAGGCGCTGTTAATTATGGGATAGGCTGTTGCTTTTTAGATAGTGTCCCTGGTTAAGGAGAATAGTCCTGCTGGGGCTGGATAAGGTTCTTTGGAGGGTTTGTGCTTTATCTGCCATGCAGAGGGTTCTGTTCAAGTTTATCTCTGCGCAGCTTTCTTTGGTCTAATTATGCATCACTGAACCGTTTCTTCAAGGCGGGGCTGGTTTTACACTTTTAAGAATATTTTAGAATATTTTTTTCCTTGATGTTATGTTTTTCCCTAAGAGGGATTTCCCCTTCCCCCACTCGAAAGGAAAAACAAAGAGGATTATCATCATGGACTTTCAGAATTTTCAGTCCATCTTTGAGAATTCGAATCTGGAATATGTCGTTTCAATAAGATTTCAATTCTCTTTGGTTGTATGAATTCATTACTGGAGTGAAAACCCAGGGCAAAGCTGAGGCTTCCCTCCCTCCCTCCCTCCCTCCCTCCCTCCCGTGGCAGTCGGAGGTGGTTTTGTTCCCGGCACGGATGCTGCTCACGGTGGCTCAGGGACAGGGGCACTCTGCAGGAGCAGCAGGAGGATGTTGTGCTTCACCTGCTGGGAGATGCTTCTGCCCTCCAGAGCCATCCCTGGGTCCGAGTGCCCTCGGGCACTGCAGCCGGGTTTGAGGCGCTCCCGGGTTCCCCTGAGCGTTTCACTGATGCACCCCCGTGGCTTTCACTCGTGCTTTCCCCCCTCTAACAGAAAGGCAGCTCTTCCCCTCTGAAAAATTAATGTCTGCCGCCTGCCGGGTCCCCCTCAGCCGCATCGTGCCGTGCCGGGAGTGGCCCTGGCTGTCCCTGAGCAGCATCCCCAGCTGCTCTGCACAGCCCTGGCCACTCCTTTGTGCTGGTCAGTGCGAGCAGGTGACCGCCAGCCCTGCCCGCAGCAGCCTCTGCCTGTGCTGCATCACGGCGCTGCTGCAGCCCTGCATGCCCTGCACAAGTGCAGGGACTGCCACGGAGCCAGCAGATAAACCCCCTCTGGATGGTGCCCCGGGAAATTGTCCAGCGGCAAGAAAGGACTAAATGTGGGGAGGTAATTAACTGCTCTTCTCCAAAAAACCCGTGGAAGGAAGAGAGGAGGGGAGGCAGAGTGAGCAACAGCCTGGTGTAAATGCAGCACAGCAGAATTGTGAGCGTTTTGCCCTGGATGTGCAGCTGGGAAGCAAAGGTGTCACTGCTGGCAGGTGTGCAGTGAGCAGAGTGTGGCTGGGAGGGGGCACAGGCTGCTGCTGCCATCCACATTTTCCTGCCAAAGGCAGGGCAAGGCTTTGGGAAAGCTGCTGCACCCAGTCCCATGGGTGTGTTTGGGACACAGAGGTCACTCCTGCACACACACCAACACACCAGAGCAGCACATTTCTGTGTCATTTTACACTCATGTTTGTGCTAGATTGCTTTTGTGACCCCTGCACTAGGTTAACACTATATTTTAGTATTTCAGTGCTGTAAATAATATCAGTCAGATGAGGCCTGGATATAATCAATATGATCCTTTGAGCACTGGGAGGAGGGCAGCCATATGTCCAAGTAATTAGGGCCCACCAATTACAGAAAAAATTAGATACTTATTTCTTTCCTATTTTATACCTCCATTTTTATGGGTGATTTCATTCCAGTGCAAGTTCTCCAGCTTCCTTGGCTCTCCTGTCCTGTCAAATGGTTCTGTAGCTGTCTAAGGCAGTAATTAAATTGCAGAGTCATCTTGCTAAGGCTTAAAAAAAGCTGGGTGAGAGATCTGGTTACTGGCCCTGGAGTTTCTCTCGTGTGGTTCCACACATGCAGTTAATTTATTGCCAGCAGACAAAACCACAAGTTTCCTCCTTGCTGCTGGTAACCCAAGTTCCAGTGCTGGATTTGCCCGTCCCCGGTGGTCACAGCAAGCATGTGATCACACTAATAGCTGATTATTAATCACTGCCAATGGCTGTAATTATATCAGCTCTTAGGAAGCCAGCTAAAAGCGCTGTCTGTCCATCCAGCACAGGGAGCAGGGCCCTGCGCCCTGGGGCTGATAATGGTTGTTGGAGACTTCATTTCCTTTTGCAGATCGATGCAGTTGAGAAAAGCCACTGTGAGATTTGGCACCTTTCTGCTTCCACACAGGATCCAGAGCTGTTTGCTTTGCTCTGCACCGTGGTGGGGCTTTCTGAGCCCTGCAGGAAGGGTTTGGGGTTAGAGCAGGGGTTGTGCTGTCCTCTCACAGCCACAACTGAGTGAGACCCTCTTCTCTAAGGGTCCAAAATCCATCTCTGGATAGTCCTGGTTCCCTCCATATGTCATTTTTGGATGGCTTTTAAGGTGATGAGTGTCTTGTGGTAGCTGTGTATCCCTGCTGGGTGTATCCACAGGGATGGAAGGATCCCTGCCCACACCAGCATCACACCTCACCAGCAAATCCATCTCTGGTTAAAGTGGGAAATGCAGAGTTTGGAGCGTGCACCAGGAGTCAGTCAGCACTTAGCCTGCTGCTCACAGTGATGTCCTGGGGCAGAACGTGTCAGAGCAGTGTCCTGGATGCACTAGGGTGGTCATTTTGCTTGGGACATCTCAAATACCCGTGGAATTTGAACGCAACTGGCAGGAGTTGCCTCTGTGTTTGTTGTGAGGGCTGTGGTGACTGGCACATGCTTTTGCTTGAGCAGGAATGACCAGACCTTCCCTTTGCTCCTGTTGGGTCAGGTTTTGCCTAATGGCTGTTAGTTTTCACTCTTGTTTTCAGGTACCTTTGCTGAGAGGTGGCAGAGCAGCCTCAGGACACCACCATGATGGAGGATCACGCACCTGGCCAGGAAAAACCCTTCTCATCAGGTGAGCATGTCCAGGAGGTGATGAAGGACCAGCCTGGCCCACTGCTGAGCTGAGTAGGGAGAGGAGCATAGAGTGGGGGTGTGAGGGGTCTCTGGGGACAGCCTGCTGTGCTGGAAGGACACTCTGGGTCACTGGCTGCAGCCAGGGCACCAGGGGCAGCCCACAAGATGCTCCAACGTTCACAGTCATAGGAAAATGCTGCTGTGGATCTCATTGTCCAGCACGAGCAGAATAAGCCCTGGTACCCAGGCTAGGGGCAATCCCACTGCTGCAGCTTTGCAAGTGTGTGTTTGTGTTCACTCCTCAGTTTGCTCCAAAAACACAGCACTGTTTTTATTTGGGGTCACAGCTCAAGGATGCTGCTTGCTGCCTGCTTTCCTCACCTGCACAGGGACCTGGGGACAGCTGAACAGAGAGCTCTGGGAGTGGGGGCCATGCTAGAGTCTTCCTCACCATATTTCAGACCTGCATTTCTCCAGAAGCTTTTCCTTTCTCATTTCACCATGCTCCACAACTGAGCTTGGAAACTCTCACAGCACCAGCGAACCTGGTGGGACTCACTCCTGGCTATGCTCCATGTAAACATCATCTTAATTTCCTTTTCTTGAGGTGCTTTGGACACCTCTTACACCAGATAAATGGATGGCCTCTGTCCTGGAGACAATCCACAGCATCCATTCATCCCGGGCTCTGTGGTCTGATGGCTCCTCTCAGCTCGTTTCACACCTCACAGCTTCCCAGGGATTTCGCTTCTTCTTTTCCAAATCGGTTTTTCCAGCTCTCATTATTTGATTTGCCCGCACCCTTGCTGAGAGGAGACTTGTGCCTCTTGCCCTGCTCTTCCAGAAGACTTTTGCCATTGTTTCTTGGCACAGTATGTTGTCCTGCACACGGCTGGTTTGCAGTGCTGGGAGTGCTCAGCCTGCTCTGGGAGGGAGAGGACAACAGTGGCTCAGAAGCTGCACATCTTCCCTCCTTAGTTGCTGAGATCTCCTTGCCTGCTTGTGCCATGCTTTGCTGTTTCTGTCTGTCCAGTCCACTGGGCTTTTCTTTTGCTGATGGGTTTCTGTTTGTTCCTTTTGGTGGTGGCACTGGTGCTTTTGGTTGGCATTTTCACGCTTTGCTTGCTTTTAGTTCAGGTGGTTTTCAGTGCCCAGCTGCAGCTTCTTGCTGCTGTGGATCTGGGCAACCAGAGTTGGTAACCCCCAGGCCCCAGTTCATAGCCAAGGACTCGTTGTAAGTATTTGAATGTTTTCCAGGCTATCCCCTTCAGATCCCAGTCGATGATGGATCGGATGAGCCTGTTTCCGAAACATCTGACGCTAAGAGCACCCCAACTACGGAAGGTGGGAGCTCTTTGACTTTCTGCTTTGGAACCATGGTGGATGGGGTCGTGGTAAACCTTGCCACAGAGTCCCCTGCTGTGTCCTGGTGGTGTTTCTCAGGAGGAGAAACCTTTGTTAGTCTCTTCACTGGTGGTGTTTGCTGTGCTGCTGAAATGATAATGAGATAATGAAATAATGAGCTTCAAAGGTGCAGAGTGAGCTGGAAAGCAAGAAAGGTGAATTGTTCATTGCATCTCAGGAAGCTGCTTGTGGTTTGTTTCCTGCAGACTTTACAGGGGCACTGCACGGTGCTGGTAGTGCCGCTGTGTTCTGTGACACAGGGTTGTGTCTCTGGGCTCCCCAGGTCTGAGTGCCTGGTGGGTAGAGACACTCCGATTCCAGAGTGGTCTAGAGACTTGTTCACTATTGTAATTACCTTCACTTCTTGTGTTCCTCTGGCTGCTTTAGTCCCAAGTATCTGCCTTTGGAGACTTGAGGTCGAGGCTCCAGCTTGCAAAATTGTTCTGAGAGGAAGGAAGGGTGGGCAGACATGCTGAGCAGTCCCAGCCCTGTCCCACTGGAGGCGTGGGCTGAGTGATTGTCGGGAGAGTGCCTCAAGAAATCAGGACATAAACCCTGTCTGGTGCAGGAGGGGATATTATCCTGCTTCCCACTTGGATGGGGGCTGTGGATGAGCAGACACCCCTCTGGTAGGTGGAGCCAGGTGCCTCTGTCCCTGGGGTGTTTTGTGCAGCTCCCACGGGAGCTGTTCTGTCTGCTCCAGACCATCCGTGCAGGAGTGTTGTGCCTGTGCTTCAGCTGCTTTTAGTGGTGGATTTTTGGACGAAGAGGCAAAGCCTTCAGAGGTGTAGGCAGGGTGTTGTGGCACGTTGTGTGGCAGGGGGCAGCTCGTGGTGTCCCTGTGGTTCTGCCTTTGCCGTGTCCTGCTTTAGCTGTTGCCTCCACTGGCTCGAGGGAGGGAGCCGAGTTCTTCTCCGAGCAGAGTTCTTCAGGCACCTCCTGGCCTCCAGAGGGCTGTGCCCCCCAGCAGCTGTGTGAAGGCTGTGTTGTTTTTCAGATGCCACAGCACCTTTAGTGGAGGAAGGAGACCACGAGGATCAGGGTGGTGTGGAACAGCACGGGGAGATCCCAGAAGGAACCACAGGTGAGGGAGACCAAGGTGCAGCTTCATCTCTTGCTGCAGACAGAGCAGAGAGCTGGACTGGTCAGTGCTGTGAGGCAGCAGCAGGAAACATCTCACAGGGACACTGCTCCCCACGCTGCTTCCTTCTTCTCCAAATAATTCCTCACTCAGAGTTGTCCTCTTGCCCTCCCCATCCTGGGGGAAACTTGCAGCCTTTTCTTCTCTCTTTCTCTGCTCCACATCTGACAATCCTTCTGTCTGGTGCGTCTGTGGTGGCTTTGGCTCCCACCTCCAGGCTCCCACCTGCAGATCCGGGTGTTCCTGCCCTGTGCCAGCAGCCCCTGGCTGCCTGTCCTGCAGCACTTGGGCTCTGCCCAGCCCTCGCGGGTGTCTTTGGAGTGGCAGGTGAAAACCAGGCCACTGCAGCAGTGCTTTTAAGGATAATGCAGAGGAAGTGAAGTGACTAATTCAGCCTGAATGCCCTGTGGGCAATCCCTGCACCTGGGCCTGGTTTTCCAGGGAAGGATGGGGCCTTTCAGAGCAGGGGAGTGACTGTGGCAGTGCTGTGTGTGAGAGAGCAGGATCTGGGAGGGCAGGTCTGTGCAAAAATGAGGACGTGTCCCCTGTGCCATGGCCAGTGGCTTTCCCTGGAAGCATCAGGCAGGACCTGAGAAGAAAAGCAGTGGGTAGAAAAAGGGCTTCTGCCAGTGCCAAACACTGAAACAAACTCACAGCAGTGAAATTTCTGTGCTGCATCCAGTCCCTGAGCTTCTGGTGGAGCCCTGGGCTGAAACATGGAGGCTCTGGTGCAAGATCTGACTGTCCCAGGGATCCAGTGTGTCTGAACTGCTCAGAAAAAATGGGGAAAACAGAAGTCCTAGTTTGACTGGAGAACTGTGGCATACAAATGTAATTGTTTAAGCTAGTTTGAAAGTACTCATAGAATAACCTGAAAAAATGCTGGTGGAGACAAACCATCACCACTGCAAGGAAAACCATGATTCTCTGATGTGCCAGTAGCCCTAAAGTTCAGGATTTCTCTAGGTTTGTATCAGGCTTGGAATTACTGGTCTCACACAGCCTTGGCAGGGTTCAAGGTTGGTCACAGACACCAAGAAGGTGAGCTCAGGTAAGAGACATTCAAGGGAGTGCTGCTGGCCATGTAAAGGCCAGGTGGAGGTAGAAGAAGGATGTAAGTCCACAAGTTTGCTTGCTCCTTAACAGCCTGTTTTCTGCCTGGAAGAGCTTGTTCTAACCTGCCATTTAGGATGTGGAAGCTGGTGAAACACTCCTCTGGTCTGTACAGCACAGGCTGCACAGATCTACCCACATCCATCGTTGCTGTGGGGAGATTTCCTTCCTGATGCTGCCCTGCTTGTGGCACAGCAGAGATCCTGCCCATTCTGCTGGGCAGCCTCAGCAGGGAGGTGATTTCATCCTCCAGGCACTTGCTTAAACTTAACTCTTATTTTGATCATGTTTTTCCCCTTCTTTCTCCGACCTGGGAGCAGCTGAAGAGGCGGGCGTAGGGGCCACTCCCAACCTGGAGGACCACGCTGCAGGAGATGCCACTCAAGGTGGGTGAATCTGTCACTGGGACCAGTTCTTGCTGCCCACGTGTGCAGCTGGTTGGTGGTGGCTTGGGAAGTTTGTTCAGTGAGGAAATGCCGTGCCCTGCACAGCAGCTGTGCAGTTCTCCCTGTCCCTGGCAGAGGAGGGCCACACACACTTGGAATGTTCCAACATACTCATTTCAGGGAGTTGCAGCTTCTCATACACCAGATTTCTCTCTCAGATGGCCAAAGTCATGGTGCTTGTTTGTCCAGCTGCAAAACCAGGGCGTTCTGCAGGCTGGAGAAGCTGATGGACAGAGCTGGGATGTGCTGTGGCCAGAGGAGCTGCTCAGCTTGAGCAGAGGCAGTGCAGGCCCTGTGTGTCACACGTGGCAAATTGTTTAATTACTGTGTCTTTCGAATGTAGAATAGGACCCAAACCTACTCACTCATATCCTGACTTCAACATTAAGGGATTCTCTCCTCATCCCAGTCTTGTGAGTGACAAAGACAGACACAGTGGGCAGCAAGTGTTCTCACAGCATTAATTATGTGTCTGCTGAGATGGGCTGAAAATTATCCAGGGACCATTTGGCTACCTGGAAAGCTTCTCTTGACTCTCCTCAGTTCAGACTTGATGGAAAATTGGTTTTCCCAAAGCCCCCAGTGCTGGCTAAATTCCATAGGGCAGACTTAGGGGTTGAGACTCCCCGTGATGTTTCTGTCCTGCCTGCACTGTACACCACAGCACTCATTTATTGTGCTGTTTAAACTCTTAGTGAAAAGCCATTTTGTGAAGCAGCAAACATAACAAATCCCTCCAGTTGGGCAGTGCCTTTCCTCATCCTGGCTCCATTAGTGCATTTAGACATCCATGTCTTTTACAGCAGTAAATAGGTTTTGCCTTCTCAGCTCAGGGCAGAATTCAGGTTGTTGTTGCTTTCCACACACAGATGAGCACAATTCTGTGTACTCTGCTCCCTGCAATTAGAATAAAACCTTTACTTGCCTGGCCAGTGGTTTTTGGACTGTCAGCTCTTCTGTATATGAAATAGTGGCACCACTATAAAAAAGAAATCAGGATTGTTAGTAGAGGGGGATGAAGTTCTCTCTTCTCTGTGCCCTGGCTTTAGTGCTGTTTCTCACCAGATTTTTACTAAGCCCTTTCTGCCTTGTCCTGGGATCTTCCAACTCTCACATACGAGGTCTTTGGGTTGTTTCACTTAGCTGTGATGAGAGGTGGGCACTGACCAGCAAACTGATGGTCCAGTGGTGATGGTAGGGAAAGTGGGAATGTTCTTGGTTTCTGGAAACTTCTGCAGCTAAACCAGCTCATGGGGTGCAGGGTGAACCTGGCCACCTCCGAGCCAGGTCCCGGCAGGAATCTGGTGTCCCACGTGCTGTGGCTGTTCCTGATCCCTGGGGATCAGATTTTCTTTAAAGGCAAAAGCCACTGTAGGAACGAGTTGTCTGTTCAGTGGGGTGGGGTGGGACTTGCTTTTCTCTCTCGATTGCCAGTAGAAACCCTGAATCTCCCACACTTGTGTGATGTTTGACATGCCTGTGCTAATTTCTTGCCCATGCTTCACACCCCACGTCTTCACCTCCAGGCGAGCCGAGCTCCCCAAAGCTCCCGCCTGGCCCCCAGGAGCGTGTGGGAGAGGCAGTGAAAGGTGCCAGCCCTGAGCAGGCACTGGGGCTTCAGCAGCTTCGTGAAACCAAGGCTCCAGCAGCAGCTCCCACCAGGATCGAGGTCACCATCCCCATCCCCCTGGACATGTACCAAGGCTCCGAGGGCAGCAGTGAGTTGTGGGGTCAGGGAGGCGCAGACGGCGGCGGCGTGGAGCCCGAGCTGGGCCGTGGCGTGAGCACGGAGGGCCTGGCAGGAGCAGGTGGCACGGGTGACCACAAGGATGGGCCATCTCCTTTGTGTGCCAGAGCCCCGCTGAAAGAGGATTCTGGTGCACGGCAGAGAGACGAGGACCGGGACGTTGATGAAAGCTCGGGACAGGGTTTGCCTTCCCTCGTGGATCAGCGTGCTCCTGTGGGGCCTGAGAAGGGCTCGTGTCCAGCAGCTGTCCAGGAGACTCGTGAAGAGCATGAGGGAGAAAACAAGTGCAAAGGTGTCCTCAGAGACACCCCAGGAGAGGCACTTCTGGTTGGAGCTGAGCCAGATAAAGCAGGGGAGGACCAAGAGGAGAAGCCACAGCTGCCGGGGGGAGAAGGAGGCCCAGATGTCACCCTGGCAGAGCCTTCTGGAAGTGTCTCCCAAGCAGAGGCTGAGCCCAAGGAGGGAGAAGATTCTGGGCCCGTGCTAGAAACAGCCAAAGTTGCTGCTGAGGTAGAGGATGATGTGAAGGACAAAGGTGCTCCTCTGGAGGAGGCTGTGCCGGATGCTGGGGGCCGCCGGACGCCCAGGAGGAAGGCTGGTGGCCTGGCTGGGGACAAGGCCAGTCGTGTCCCTCTGCTCAAAGGTGTGTGCTCCAGCTGGGCTGGCCTGGCTCCCGACGAGGCTGCCTGATCCAGCACTGCAGCTTGCTGCCACCGGGACTCCTGCTGCTTGGAAATGGCCTGGGGCTGTGCTGTGGCTGACCCACAGCCTGCTGCTCCCTCCCTACCCTCCCTCTCTGTTTAATCCTGGATCCGATTGCCAGAGCCTCCCGCTGCCCTTCTGCGTCCCTTGCATGGTGCTGGCGGGTCCCTAATAATGCTTTTTTTCACCTGTTTTTGTTTTGATTTCCTTGGATCTGTCGGGTGGGTGCCATAGCTCCCACCTGGCACCTTCCCAGAGAAGAGGAGGACGGGCTGGACATGGCTCTGGCACGTTGGAGTGGGGCTCACCTGGCGTGTGCAGCTTGTTCCGGCAGGACTTGTGCCATCTGGTTTGCATGTCTGATCCAATAACTCTTGGAATTGGCTTTCCTAAAGAGGAGGGAGGAGGAAAAAGGCAAGGATGGCAGGTCTAACCATGGAAAAGCTCCCACCCTGATCCTGTTTCTTGTACTTGCCCCTTAAATATCCGCCACTGACTGCTGCTGGAGGCACGGTCTGCAGCCAGCAGGACCTTTTCCCACTGCCAGGCATGTCCACTGCTCTTCCAAAGCATCCTGTTGTGATCCCAGCTCTGGATGGGTGTCCCTGGGTGTGCCAGCTCAGTGCTGGCTTTGGGGACAGCAGGAGCTGCCTGTCTGCCTGCTGGCATCTAAACAGTGTGTGGGGCTGGGAGGGCAGCCCTGGGGAGAGGTTTGAGTTCACCACTAAATGCATGAGCATCCCTTAGACCTTTCCCTTCTCTTTCCCACCTCTCCTGGGTTCAGGGATGTCCTGAGGGCAGGTGGTGCTGTGAGCTGTGTCAACAAGCCAGGGCAGCAGGACACATGCTGCTGTCACACCGTGCTGTAGCCCAGCTCTGGCTCTCCAGGGCATGTCCTGAGGGGAGCTCTGCCTTCTCCCCCAGCTCCACATCCCAAAGGCTGGCTTGGCTGCTCCCCTGAGCCTGGGAATGCTGCTGGGTTTGGGGCTCACGGGGAAATTGTTGATGGAGCTTTTTCCACTGGAGCTAAAGCTCATAACACATTTCTGGCTGCTCCCTCTGGGATCAGCAGCGGGAAGCTTCGCTCGTGTGCTGCAGGGCCCTGGCATGGCTTGCACTGGAGCCTGGGTGGGGATGCACTGCCCAGAGCCAGCCAGCTTCGGGTTCAGTAGGAGGAGTTTAATTATTTAATGGTCTTCCCCTTCAAAGAAAGGAGAGCTCTCTCTTCGAAGTGATCCTTGGTGTCTGTTCCGCTCCAGCCTTGCTCCAGTGTGCAGTTTAACTGAATTTGGGAGGGCTGGTGCATCCAGCAGCTCTGGGATGGTCAGTGCTGCATTAACAGCATTGTCCATGTCCTCGGGGAAGGGCTGATCCCCCAGGACAAGTTTCCCAGCACTGGGGAGAACATCAGCAGCTTCTCCTCCCAATTAGCTGGAGATGGGGGGAAAAGGGCTTTGTTGTGAGCGCCTTGTAGTACAAACTTTATCTCTTCCCCATTTCTAATCTCCTAATCAGACTGACCCAGGTGGAAAGGCCACCGTGCTGGGAGGCAGAGAGCAGCATGGCAGGGGAAGTGGGAATTACCAACAGCCAGGGATAAAAGTGCTCTGCAATGCCAACTGAACAACCCCTCAAATGAGATCAGAGTGCTGCTGGGCTGGGGCTTCCTTCAGAGGGAGTCTCTATTTATATGATTGTCAGAACAAGTGGGTGTTCCAGAGACTCGTGTGTAGGGCTGAAGGGAACTTTCTGTCCTGAACTGGATGGGTGCTGCAGGAGCTGGGTGGAAATCTGGGCGAGCAGCTCTTGCACAAACCTCCTTGGTGTGTCTGGTCTCCAGTGCTGACTAACACAGATCATCTGCCAGCACAGAAGGGATGTGTTTGTGGAGTGCTGGAAGGGTTTCTGCAAGAAATGGAGACTTTGTCACATTTCTAACATCAGTGTTGAGTCTGAGGGAGAGCAGGGACAGGGAACACCCCCCAGCAGTGTGTTGTCATCTCTGGAGTTTGTGACCAGTCCCAAGAGGTGTAACTGTGTGTTTCCGTCTGTCAGGTCGTGTTGACAAGGAAGGGACTGAAGCTGATGAAAAGAAACCCAAGGTAAGCTAAAAACCAAACCCAGGGCTGACACCTGTCCGTCTTCCTGGCTCCTCTCCTGCCCTTAGGAAACCTTCCTATTATGTTCCATTTTTCCATTTGTTTTCAAGGGTGTTTTTATTTTTTCTTCCCTCTCCTGGGTTTGGATGGTGCAATCCGTGGGTTCTTTGAGGGTGAGGAAATGGTCCAAAATTTAAATCAAGCACATGGCTTGTGGGGTTGGGTAGGAGGTTGGAGAAATCATATTCTCAGCCCAGGACTGAAAAGCAGCAGCTGACCTTGGGGCAGGCTCAAAACTGCACTGAGGACAAGCATAACTGTGAAAAGAGCAAAACATGTAATTAGAACATTAAATTAAATAATCTAGGCCTTGCAGATCACAGAATATCTTGAGTTGGAAGGGATCCACAAGGATCATTAAATCCAGCTCCTGGCTTGCACAGGACAACCCCCAAAAAAGATGCTGTGTTGTGTTGTGTTCTGGGTGAGGAAC
>JAWWMU010000105.1:1009179-1019411 GCA_035048155.1 Cinnycerthia olivascens
CTGTTAACCCAAAAATGACCCCTAACAAGTCCTGGACATGCCTGACATGGACAGAACTAACTGCCCCGTGTCCAAACCACGGCTGTAACAAAACATCCCAGGAACTGCAGGGTTTGGCACTGCCCTGAAGGCTGAAAGCCTCCTTGCCTGTGGGATGGGGCCTCTGGCACACGCTGCTGCAGGAGATGGGTAGATTTATGAGCAGACCCCCAGTCCTCATTGCTCAGTGTGCTGCTAAATTGGACACGATCCTGCCCATTCCCACCAGGCAAGTATGATCCATGCAAATATTATCAACGAATGTGTCCGGCAGCACCCACGGAGGCTGAGCCCAAAGTACTGGTGAGTTAATTGATTTGAACACTGGCATTTCCAGCTGTTCTGCATAAATACCAGACTCAGCTTTCAGTTACTGTGCCAGAAACCTGGAGAAACTCCACAGAGGTTGGTGGATTCACAGCTGGAGACAGTTTGTGTCCAGGAAAGATGCTGGACGGAGGAAGGCACATCCCTGAGACCCCAGACACTGACTGGGGTTTGTGGGGGCCTGGTCTGAGATATTCCCTATGGATTTTCCTTGGGCTGTTTTTGATCTCTGTGGATGCTCTCCCTGAGAAACTGAGCCTTGCAGAAGACTTGGCAGGTGAACACAGGGACACAGCTGGCTTTGCAACCTCTGGCTTAAATTTGGTGTCACTGCAGTAACTCCACAGGCCAGAGGAGCTGCCCTGCCCAGCTCAGAGCCCTGTGAACAGTTCTGTGGTTGTTCCTCTTCCTTACTCCGGGGTCCTGCACTGCCTGGGCTGCCCAGGGTGTGGTGGACCAGGAGTTGGTGTTGGCCACGAATCCTCTGTGCTGTGGCTGGTGATGAGCTCGTCCCCTCCTCCACAGAGCTCACCCCGTGGCTGTTTGCAGCTGCACTGGGTTAAGAATTCCCTGGGTTTTCATCTGGGGGCTGTGACCCCTCCCCAGGCCCTGCCAGAGCTGGAATCCCTGTGCCCTGTGCCTGGCTGGGAGCAGAGCCTGGCAGGGGCAGAGAGGCTGCACAGGCAGACCTGGGGAGCTTCCCTGGGAGAGGGGCAACGAGAGACCCCAGGGCTCCCTCCAGTGGCCTTTGGGACTTAAGCCCCCACGACAGCAGCCCCCTGCTCAGCCACAGGTGCTTCCAGAGGGAGCTGTCCCTCCCTGGGGCTGCTGCTGGATTTTTAAGCCCATGGATGCTCTGACCAGGTATTGCTGATGCTGAGGGGTGGGATCCCCAGGTCTCTGGCACTGGTTTCCCAGGCAAACAACTCTGTTCCCCTTTTCCTTTCTTGCTAAAATGGGGAGGATCCTTCTCTGCTCCCCAGCAGGATGGGAAGGGATGACTGAGTCCTGTCTGACAAAAAAGGACTCGGGAATGAGAGCAGAAAGTTCCAATTGCTGATTTCTTGTTCTGGAAAAAGGAGGACTTTCAGTCCCAGATCTCAGTGGTGCCTGAGTTGCTGAGAGACCCTTCAGGGTCACAGCTGGGCTTAGAAAGGCACCAGCTGCCCTTTTTGGGTCTGTTTCCTGCTTCCCAGCCAAATCCAGCTCCTTTCCTGCCCAAGTGCATTAAATGTGTGACCTTTCCTGACGCTGTCTGTGTCCATGGTGTGCTCCCAGGCCCTGGGGGCTGCTTCTCTCCCTCTCTGTCTCCTGTCCAGAGTGCCTTTTGGTCTGTGTGAGCATCGGAGGCAGGGCAGGTCAGCTCTGTGCTCTGAGCCTCTGTCCCCCCTCCCCTGGCTCCGTGCTGGGGTCAGGGCTTTCTCAGGGCTGTGATGATCACTGGGGGTGCTGAGAGCCAAAGGATGCACCTTCCCCTGGGGCTCTGGGGCAGCCCCGGGTGCCCAGGTGGGGGCAGAGGCTGCTCTGGGGGCTGAGAGCTCCTCAGCACAGCTCCCTTGGGTGCTGACACATCCTCCCAGCTGCTGCGCTGCCTGGGGCAGACACGGGGAGCAGCAGATGCTCCCGGGAAATCCAGGCTGTGCCCAGAGCCAGCCTGGGGGAGTGGATGGTGCCATTTCTCCTGCACAGCCCCAGCAGCAGCTGAGCCACCCCCAGGGTGAGTCCCAGCCACGCTCCAGGGTCACTGTGGGGCTCTGGGGATGTCTGCTCCCCCCTTGTCTCCTGCTCCTGCCCTGGCTGTGTGTGTGCCTGGCCCCAGGCTCTGTGTGGCTGCTCTGGAGCCCTGCAGCCCCCGTGGGTTGTCCCTGTGTGTGTCCCCTGTCCCCCTGTCTGTGCAGAGAGCCCCTGGCCCCACGGGGCTGGGCACGGGGGGATCCCTGCAGCTGCTGGAGCCTTCCTGGGCAGAGCACGTCAAAACACAGCCTAAAGAGCACGTAATGCTGTTGTGCTTCAGTATTTTAGAATTGCCATTTTGATTTCTATGATGTGAACTCCAGATATTTAGACTTTGCTTTGCTTTTTTTTGTTGTTTTGGTTTTTTTTTTTAACCCTTATTTCCATTACAGCATTTTTCAGAAATGCATATTTTGGTCACTCTTTTAAAAGTTCTGTGCACATTGATCATTTCTGTTCTTTCAGTTTTTGTGGACATAAGCTTTATGTTTTACACCAGAAAAGGTATTTATTTTTTACATTTTCTCTCTGGTATATCTCCTCCTTTTGGATGATGTGTATGCAAATCTTAATTAATTACCACTCCACTCTCTCTCTCACTTGAGCACTTTAAAATTGCCTCTACTCCCCCCTCTGTGGAGAGGTGATCTCGTGCATGCTGACATGTTAAGAGGCTACTGCACACGGGCATTAATGATCTCCCATTTCTGATGACAGTTTCTTTGGTGTCATTAATCCTCCTGGGCTTGGAGCTGTCCTTTCCCTCCAGTCCAGCTCAGGTGCTGCTGTGTGTTGTGCTCCCCCTCCCCACCTGCCCGTGCTGGCCCCCAGCTCATCCCCCTTTCCTCTCTCAGGTGCAAATCGTTTACAAGCCAGTCGACCTGAGCCATGTGACATCCAAATGTGGGTCCCTGGGCAACATCCACCACAAACCAGGTACCCTTTCAGGGCTGTGCAGAGGGGCAGGGGCTGGGGGAGGCAGTGCCTGCAGCATCCCAGTGAGCCATGGGGTGCTGTTCCCAGCTCCTGACCCACCCCTCACTCTTCTCTTCCAGGTGGTGGCCAGGTGGAGGTGAAATCTGAGAAACTGGACTTCAAAGATAAGGTGCAGTCGAAAATCGGGTCCCTAGATAACATCAGCCACGTCCCTGGAGGAGGCAATAAAAAGGTAAAGGGGCCCTGGGGACATGAGGGGGTCAGGGGACAGTGCTGGGCAGAGCTGTGGCTCTGCTGCCAGGATGGCTCCGTGTCCCTCTGGGCCTGTGCCCACCTGAGTGAGCACGAGTGTCAGTGACAGCCTCTCCTGTGGTTTCCTGCTCTTTCTGCTGCCTCTGAATTTGTGTTTGTGTCTCAAACCCTTCCCACGAGCAAGGGTCACCATCAGCGAGTCCTGTGCTGTGACAGGGCTGGCAGCTGGGCAGCTGCAGAGGTGTTGGAGCCCCAGTGAAAGTGGAGCATTAAAGGCTCAGCTTTATTTAGAACAGGTGACTTTGCAGCAAACTGGCCCTTCAGAAGGTGATCTCTCCTTCCTGACCGAGGGCTCTGTGAAGGGAGGGGAGTGTTTGGGGGATTGAAATTAAAAGACAAGAGGCACTCGGGTCAGGCAAGTACTGAGCTCAGGCTGAGCTGTTCCCACCAAGGCTTTGATGGTGGCTTCAGTGAGTCTTAGCCAAGTAAAAGAGCCCCACAGCTGGGCTTCAAGGCCACCAAGTCCCCAGCAGACAGGGGGGTGATGACATCAGGTAAGCACAGAGCTGAGACTCCAGCCTGGCCACATGCAGAGTTCAGCTTCCCCAGGGAAAGGCAGTTTTCATCTTGCTTGTTTTTGCAGCACTTTTGTCTCAATGGGAGGGGAAGGTTCTGTTTCAGCTCCTGTATTTTGGCACTTTGTTCTTGGCCACGTGTTCTCTGTGCAGCTCCAGCTCTCACCTCCAGCTGGCCTCTGGCTGCGGGACCGCTTGACTTCCTTACCCTTCTCTCTGCCGTGCATCAGCCTCCCCTGTGCTTCACTGAGCCCTGTGCCATCAGCTTTGTCCTTCCAGTGATGGCTCTGTCACCTCCTGGCACATTCACTGGGCCATAGTTTGAAGAACTTTGCAGGGGAGTTTCTCTGCAAGGCTGTGACCCAGCAGTGGCATCACCACCTCAGCCTTCCAGCTTGGAGGAGGGTGTGGGTGTAACTGAGTCCAGCTCTGCTGCCCTTTCCCATGTCCCCAAGCCCCCTCCTTGCTCTGTGGCACACAGATCCACATCTGGACTCACAGTCCACAGCTCTTTAGGCTGAACTCTGGTTCCTGTGCCGAGGCTGCCCTGGGGGATCTGGGTGCCCCGTGCTCTGCCCAAGTCTCTGTGCTCTCTCTTACTGTTCCTGGAGAATTTTCCTCCCTGGCTCCAAAGGCAGCCACTCTTCTTTCTATGAGTCAGTGAATGGCCCCATTTTTCAGATCTTTTTCTCCCCAATTTTCTATTTCTTTTCTATATTTTTTGTCTTTTTCCTTCTGGCTGACATTTCTTGGATCATGGTTTTTGTTGCTGATGCATTTTTTGCCCCCCACTGCCCTGGGTGGGTTTCTTCACCTGTAGAGAGAGAAAGGCAAGGAAGACAAGACCTGGACCCCGAGCCCAGACCCCGCTGGGCTCCAGGCCCTGGTGCTGGAGCCACTCAGCCCCACGGAGAGCCAGCCCCCAGCCTTGCACTCGGCTGGGGAGGGCACCTGTAAGTAGCAAACCAGATCCAGTTCACCGGGAGAGGGGTTTGGCTCCTGGGAGCAGCTCCGTGGGCTAAGGGGAAGCTTCATGTGCCACGTCCCCCCATAATCTCTGCCAGGGGAGTGGGAGCAGCCCAGGCTGTGCCCTCTGCGTTCTGGGACCCAGGACCTCACCTGGGGAGGATTTGGCAGCATCCAGATGCTCAGGTCCTGCTGTCCCCTCTGGTGCCTGGGACATTTCCGAGGACACCCAGAGAGGTTCAGTGCTCTGAGCTCTGCTCTGGACACCTGGCAGGTCCCTGTGTCCCCGGCCGTGCCCCCTGACCGCCCGGCTCTCCCTCACAGATTGAGACTCACAAGCTGACCTTCCGCGAGAACGCCAAAGCCAAGACCGACCACGGCGCCGAAATCGTCTACAAGTCCCCCACCATCTCCGGAGATGCCTCCCCGCGCCGCCTTAGCAACGTCTCCTCCACCGGCAGCATCAACCTGGTGGACTCCCCCCAGCTGGCCACGCTAGCCGACGAGGTGTCCGCCTCGCTGGCCAAGCAGGGCTTGTGATCGCGGCGCGGCGGCCACCCCGAGAGAAGACAAGGAAAGGAAACAAAAAAGAAAAGAAACAAAAATAATAATCTGGCCTTCTTCCTCTGTTCCTTTTACAGCTGCTTCCCCGTCCCTAACTGGTTAATGATTTAACCTGCTTTTACTGTTCATTCAGCTCTAGCTCCAGGACTTCAAAATCAGTGACACTATGAGGTACAAAACCTCCTCTCCCCCTGCTCCTCGGAGCGCACAGCCCGTCCCCGTCCCCAGCTCCCCCTGCTCCTGCCGCGTCCCTCGCTGTCCCAGCCCCGCCCGGGGCCGCCCGGGAAGGCGGGGAGGGGGCCCGAGGGGCGGCCACAGCACCACGCTGACCCGAGCACCCCAGACCAGCGCAGGGCAGCGGGTGGCCCTCCCGGGAAGGGGCTGTGACCTCGCCCAGCTCGGGCCCTGCCGCTGGCCGAGCTGGCCCGCGGGCCGGATGCGTCCTGGATGCGCAGCCAGGGCTGCGGGGAGGCGCCCTCCCTCCCTCCCCGCGTTAAATTTGCCTGCCGATTTGGAAGAAACCTTTTGTTTTTATTTCCGAAAGCCGAGATGTGTATGAAGATAACGGCCAGGTACCCCCTAACCCGCTCTCAGCTCCGGCAGCTGGAGTTCAGGCGACGCCGGGTGCCCGCCCCGAGGGGCCCCGGGCGGCCGTTCCCCTCTCCGTGGCTGTGCTGGAACCGCTGAGTGGATGAGTAGAGGCTTTTCCCCATTCCTTTGGCAGCCCCTCGTGTCGTAGAGTAGATTTGTCTGTATATGCTTGGACCGTGCCAGGGTGATTGTTTTCATAAACGAGCATGTGTTTAAAAAAATAAATGCTGTAAGTAGTTTTGAGCTGCCCCGCGCCGGCTCCGCCGCAGCCCAGCCCCGGTGCCGCAGGAGGAGCCCGGCACCGGCACCGCATGTCTGCCGGGGGGCCGGGGCTGCCGGGGCCGGGCACCGCCCCGGAGCTTGGATGAGGGGCACTCACAGCTCCAGGGCTGGGATGGCTCCTGGATTTGGGTGCAGCTTGTGACATTTTTGGGTTGTTCTTTTTCTTTCCCTGCAAGGTCAGCTCAGCGATGGCGGAGGTGGCAGCTCCATGGCTCTGCTGTGCCGGTGGCAGCGGTGAGACCCCGGCAGGACGCGGGGGAGGCGGCAGCAGCTCCCCCAGCCCGGGGCCAGCGGCTGCTTCCCGGCACTGAAACCCCTTCCCGGGCACTCCCCGGGTGTGAGTTGGCAGCGTCCCACCCCTCCCACAGCACCGCTCGGGGACAGGAGCCAGTCGAGTTTATTTCTTTGGCTGCTTTTGTTCCTGTGGCTCCCTGGGGAGCACGAGGGGGTCCCGTGGCTGTCCCCTCCTGCCCCTTCCCTCTGCAACCAAAGAGGCCGAGATGCCACCAGTGCAGCTCCGTTGTGTCCTCCCGCCCTGGCTCCCCCAGGCCCCAGCCGAGCTCTCGGGGTACAGCCGGAGGTGGGAGGGCAGGGGGAGCCCGGTGGAGCTGCAGCCCCTGCACCCCCAGGCTGTGCTGCAGGGAAAGCCCTGCTTTCCCAGCAAGGGCTGGAATCCTGTCTGACAGGGCTGGCGGGGGGTCAGGGCCCCTGGCTGTCCTTGGGGTGGTGGCTGGGTGCCACCAAGGCTGTCAGAGCAGCAATTCCTCCAGGACAGGACTTGCTCCCATCTGCGGGGGCTGTGAACCCCGTCCCTTTGCAGGGCTGGGCTGCCGCAGGCCTGGCTGTGGGTGGGGATGGTTTGGGGGGGTCCAACCCTTCTCTCTGCAGCCCCAGGAGCTGCTTTATTGCTGGGGAGAGGCTGGTCCAGCACCACCACCATGTCCAGCTTGTCACTCGCTCCGTTCACTTGACTCCATGATTGTAAGACTCTGTGCTCCGTCCCCGACTCTGTAGCGCTGTAGGAGCCGCCGTGGTTTTTGTCCTTTGTAGAACGAGCAAGTTGGGAGAACCCTCAAAGCATCACCTGCTTACCCCTTGTGGGCTGCAGGACAGGGTAGCTGAGCTCGCCCGTCCTGTGCCACCCCTGTCCCCTCCGTGCAGCCCCTGAGGGACCCAGCACCCAGGGCTGGGATGTCCTTTGCGTGCCCCGAGCTCCAGGGAACAGCCCCTTCCTGCCCTGAGTGTCCCCAGCCCCGGCTGTTGTCCCCCCCGGGGGCTGTGGGGTGCCAGGACAGCCCTTTACATCCTCCATGTCACCCGCTGTCCCCTCCAGCAGCCTGAGCCAGGTCCCCTGCCCCTACCCTGCCTTCAGACCCAGGCCTGAGGGGCCCCGTGAGCAGCCAGACAACCTGACCCCCAGCTTTTCCTTTACTCCACACACATCTTGGGTCTGAAAAGGGTTAAAACCGGCACTAAAAGAAAAAAAAAACAAAACTCGTATTTCTGCACTCCAAACGATTCTGCGTGTTAGCAAAGGTCGGTGCCAGCCTGTGTGGTGTTGGCAGCCCCGGCCCCGCCGGGGAGGGGAGGGAAGGTTTGATCTCAGTGTATCATTCTAGCTTAGCTTCTGTCTGTGGGTGTCCATAGTGTATCGTGTGTTTAACAACTGGTTTACACTGTTGCCGTACAAGTGAATTTGGAAATAAAGTCATTACTACGATAATGATAATTGGCACCTCTCTTGCATGGGGGGCTGGGTGGGGGATCCATCCACGGAATCGTCGACTGGGGCAGCACAGAGGGGCAGGGACTGCCTTGGGGTTTTTCTGTCACTTTTTTAGCTCCCACACTCCTTCCTGGGCACAGAGTGGTGCAGGAGGGGTGACCCTGCCTGGTGGAGCCAGGAAGGATCCAACAGTCCCTGGATGAGAACCAGCAGCACCAGGTTAACCCAGAAATGTAAAATAACCCCAGAAATGTAAAATAACCCCAGCCTGGGGGTTCCTCCTCTTGCTGACAGTAACTGCTGGAAAACAACATCACACAGGAAAAAAGAGGCCACTGAAACGCAGGAGGGAAGCAGCTGAGTGCACTGAGAGCCCCTTCCCTGTCCCAGGCCAGCATTTCACACTCATGAAATGGAATATTACATTTTAATTTTTTTTTTAATCTTTTCTTCTTTTTTTTTTTTTTATAAGCACATTCGTGCTTTGCCAACAGAATCAAGACATTAACAAAGATCAGCTTCTCGGAAGAAAAGCATTTCTATATAACAAGGACATTACACAGCTCAAAGCAGGAAAAGAAAATATTTACAAAATACAAGGTGGGTTTTTTTCTTTTGTGTGGTTTTTATAATGCTAAAAGGGTTATTCAGAATTTTCAACCTTATAAATAGAAAAGCACTTCTGCAGAGGGATATGGTAGCGCCGTTGTTTGTTGGGTTTTTGTTTTAAAGAAACGATGACGGATCCTTTAAACTACAACAGAACTAAAACCACAAGATCATGTTGAAAATTGTGAAAACCCCGACCATGAAGCAGTTCAGCGACTATTTCTTTACGATTACAAAATGGAAAAAAAAAAAAAAAAGTCCTTTGTATTTTTTTTCCCGTTTTTTTTGGTGATGTGATTATACATAAGACAGGCACGATGCTAGCAACAGGACAGGGCCCAGGAGCCGCCCGTGGGGAGCGTTCTGGGCGGGGACGGTGTGCGGGGTCCGGGATCGCTGCGGGGAGGGGAGGGGAACAAACGGCTTCAAACTCAAATACCTGTCAGGAGGGGCACGGCGGGAGCCCCGGGAACGGAACCGGCACCGGAGCTGGGATGGCGCGGGAGTGGAGCGGAGCTGTGGTGACCCCACCTGGGACCGGGATGATCCCGCGGGAGCCGCCTCCATCCTTCCCTCTCTGATCCCCCCCCCCCCCGTGTCTGACACAAGCCCACCTGCGGGATCCCCCCCTGCCCAGCCCCGCGGCGAGGGCAGAGCCCCAGCAGCGGCCACAGCCCCGCTCCAGCTGAACAGCCTCTCCCCGGAGGGCATCCAAACGCCCCGGGAATTCTGCTGCTGCTCGAAGAATCGGGGGCTCTCCCCCTCCCTGCCCTCCAAACACACCCGGTGAGCACAAGGTGCTCCCCAGCTCCCACCCCTGCCAGGCAGAGCCGAGTGTGGAGCAGCCACAGGGTCCCTCCTTCCCCCTGCTGGGAACGCGGCCACGGCTGCTCCAAACCAGGGGAGAAGGAAGGGGGAGGCTAAGGAGCAGAGGGAGGATCAGGGAGGGACAGAATCCCCCCTTGGGATACCTGGAACTACAACCTGGGGCAGGAAAACGCAGGAGGGTGGAAGTGCAGGTGCGCACTCTGCAGGTGAGGACAGCCAGACAGTGAAGGTTGCAATCCCAAGACATCACTTTTCACCACTAATTTCACTCCACTAAAACCTTTCAGGGTGGGGGGGGCAGTGGGTTAAGAGAAAACGACACCCTTTTGTTGGGAAAAACTATCCCCGAAATCTGCTAGTCAGCTAAATCCTGTGCTCTAGTTTTATACACCTAAAGGAGGGAGGAAAGAGGAGGGGGTCTGGTGGGCTGCTCCCCTCCCGAGGCTTCACTCCACTGGGAGGAATCTGGGGGCTCATTCATGTGACGAGGAAACATGGAGAAGGAAAAAAAAAAAAAAAAAAGAAAACAAAGGAAAAAAAAAAGAAAACAAAAAACAGTTTCTAAACTCCTTAAATTCACTAAAAACTGTGAAAATTCCCGGCAGGATGTTTGAATATCAAACGCAGATTTTGGAAGCTTTAATGCCAAGAGTTAGTTCTGTGTGTTGGTTTGCTCATGTCCCCACGTGTGTCTCTATCTGTGCGCCGGCCGCAGGACTGCGGAGCAGGAGGAGGAGGAGGAGGAGGAGGAGGAGGAGGAGGAAGAGGAGGAGGAGGAGGGAGGGGCCAGCGGGGTTCGGCTC
>JAWWMU010000105.1:1019511-1070841 GCA_035048155.1 Cinnycerthia olivascens
AGGAGGAGGAGGAGGAGGAGGAGGAGGAGGAGGAGGAAGAGGAGGAGGAGGAGGGAGGGGCCAGCGGGGTTCGGCTCTTGAGGCTGGCCAGGCCGGGCGGGGCCGCGGTGCCGTCGCATTCCCGGGATTTGCTGCCCGAGGTGCGGCGGGTGCAGCGGGACAGCCGGTCCTGCGGGTCGGGCTGCTCCTCGCACTCCGTCCGGGGGTCGTAGGAGAGCGGGAAGGAGCGGCGCTCCCAGGGCTGCACGGCCTGGGGGAGAGAGCCCAGTCACGGAAACCCCGGACAAGCCTCCTGTCCTCACTCCGGGCCAGAGCTGCTCCTGGTGCAGAGCCCCAGCAGCTTCAGCAGATGTGGGGAGGGCACGGCGGCTGCACACGGGGCCCGCGGCTGCCAAGGCTTGCCCTGCCCCTGATCCCACCTGGCCCGGCGCTCTGGCACTGCCCACAGGCAGCTCCCAAGCTGCCTCCCCATGCCAGGGTCACCTGCAGTGCCACACCAGAACCCACCTGCTCGTCCAGGCCGGCCTCGGGCGTGGAGCAACGCGTGTCCTCGCTGGACAGGAGCCGCAGGGAGTCCCGGGACAGGGGGGTCAGGGGGGCACAGAGCAGTTCGGGGCTGATGGGGCTGCGTGGTGAGTGGGTGTGGGACAGCTCCAAGTGGGAGTGGTAGTTGCCCACCTCAGGGGATGCTGGCTGGGGAGTCGAGGGGTTCCCCAGCTGGGGAGTCGTCCGTCCGTCTGTTGATCTGTAGGACCTGAGACAGGAGCAGGTTTGAGAGCCCAGCCACGCTCCCTCACTGCTGCCTGACCCCTCCCCAGGATCCTTTTGGCCTGGTGGGAACACGAGCAAGGAATGGCACAGCCCAGAGACAAAACCCACCCAGGCCCATTTCCACTGTCTGGGTGCATCACTGATGCTGCTCTCCTGAGGTTCCATGTCCCACACATCTCCTACACCCCCAAAGCTGCACAAGCACCATGTGAGGAACTCCCTATGAAATCAAGACACTTCAAATGTCTGCCCCTCCTCACACCAGGTGACCCCTGGGAGCAGCTCAGCAGTGTAAGAACCAGCAATGCTGGAAATGCAGCAATTTCAGCAGTTGGAGGAGCACAGTGAAACCCTGAGACCTCAGATTTCAACCAAGAGTTATGGAAGTCTGAGCCCTGACACAGAGTCCAGATAAAAACCCACAGGCTACAAGCAAAGAAACAAAACTGAGCCCCCAAATCCATCTGCAACTCTCCAAGATGAACTGCAACAGCAGGTGGCCATCAAGGACTTCAGACATAAGAAATGGGCTAAAGAAACAGCAGAACACCCCACTCTCCAGGAGCACTGGGAACTGCAGCTGCAGAGGAAATAGGGCAGCAGCAGCAGCACGAGTGGGGTTTGGCACAGGCCAGGTCTGCACCTGCAGAAGCTCCTGCAGGAGCCCCCACGGTGGCAGGCACCGAACCGAAACCAGAACGGTCCAGGGCAGTGACAGAGCTGAGGCTCAGTAGCGTCCCTGCCCCAGAACAAAGTGATTCCAGGCAACCAAACTCTCAGTGATGAAACCCAGAAGAGCAAATCTCTTCTTGTGCAGGTTTATGATGAAATCAACAGCTGGAAACAGTGGCAGTTTTAGACACCCACTCAGACACAGCAGAAAGGGAATTCAGTGTCCAGTGACAGTGCCCCTGATCCTGCAGGAACGATGCCATCACAAGCCCTGTGCTTTCTGCAGGACTCCCAGGCTCCCACAGCATCTCCCACGCTCCTGGAGCAGTAGAAGTGCTTGAGAAAGCAGATGGTGCAGCTGTCCGCAGCCAAACTGGGCTGCAGTTTCACCCTCACCTAAGCAGGACCGTGCCCCACTCCCACACGGTCTCCTCAAGCTGGATGGCACCAAACCTTTCCACACCAGCAGCAGCTTTCAGCCATTTCCATGAATGCCCAGGTGCTCCCAGGAGCATCCCAGTGCCGGGGTGTGGCCCTGAGGGCTGTGAGGGCTGTACCTGCTGCCCCGGCGCTGCGGGGGCACGCTCGTGCTCCAGAGCCACCGCGCCCGCTCCATCTCCTCACACTTCCCGTGCCGAGCAGCAAAGGCCGAGTCTGACAAGTCCTCAACCTGGGAAGGGAAGGGCACAGGGCTTGGTCAGAGCTTTCTTCTTTAAAACAACCATCTCTGTGCAGTTTTGCCAGCACTAGCTGCAGTGAGAATTTAAATGGTTATCATTGAATTGTAGAATGAGCTGGAAGGGACCCACAGGGACCATCCAGTCCCACTCCTGGCCCTGCACAGACACCCCAACAGTTCCCCCTGTGCCTGAGAGCATTGTCCAGAGCTCCCAGAGCTCTGGCAGCCCTGTAAAGGAACCAACACCAGCTGTTGGTTCCCTGCTGAGGTCCCTCTGTTCCCTCCACAAACACTGCTCACTTACCACCAGCCTCATCCCACATTAACTGGGAAATAAAATCGTTCTTACCTCCTCGTTGTCCTCCTCAGGGTTGGCTTTCAGAGCACTGATATCAACTTCACGCCAGCTGCAACACAACCACCAAGGGTATCACTCAGGGCACACCAGAACCAGCTGCACACCCCCCTCTCTCCAGCCAACCCTGGCTTTTGGGAAAGGGAAATTCCACCCTGCCACGGGCAGCAACACACACAGGCTCAGTTTGAAGTACCAGACCTGCTTGGTGGTCTGCTAGCACAGCTGAAGCTTCCCAAGGACAGGGGAAGCAGAGCAGAGGCTGCAGCATTTTCCTTCTCTTCCCCCACAGGCTCCCTCCTGCCCTGCTCTGAAATGGGCCAGGGAAGAGCACAGACAACCCAGAGAAGACAGAGGGAAGTTGGGAAGGGCAGAACTGCAAGGTTAACCCAGTCCAGGCACCTGCAGAGCTGGGAAACCACTGGGACCTTTGGACTGACTTTAAATTGAGCAGACACTGAGCTGGGCAGTTGGCTTTGATGGCCAAAGGACGCTCAGAGAAAACTCTCTCTAACTCAGCCAGTCTCCAGCAATGGTACAATCAGTTTTCTAACCCTTCCTTTATTCCCAAAGGAAGAAGGCAAGCACTTTGCTTTGCCCCTGGGGCTGGGCAGTACCTGGGGGTGAGGATCTCCTTGTACTGCAGCTTCTCCACGCGGGTGGTGGCAGCCACGGACATGGGGATGACGATGTTGTTTATGTCAAAGGAGCTCTCACCCCTCCTCCTCCTCGGCTGCTGCAACAGAAGAACCAAGTGAGAAAAGGATGTGGGGTCTGGCATGTGGCAAAGTGATTGATGGAAAGGGGACAGAATGGCCTTGTCTGACCTAGGGACACTTCAGAGCCAACAGCAATTGGTATCAGACTAGACCTCCCCTACTGTTTGCTCCATCCAAGTCCTCTTCCCAACCCAAATTCTACTGCCCCAGCAGCAAGGAAGGCCAAAGCCCAAGGTGTGGCTGTCCAGAGTGAGGATTGACCCTTTGCCTGGGGGCACACACAGACCCGCAGCTGCCTGGGACGCTTGAACACAGGAGCTCCACCCTTGAGCCTCGAGCGTGGAGCCCACGGCCTGGAATCCTCTTGCTGGGGGAGGGAGATCTCTTCATATTGCATTTCTGAACAAGCATGTGAAAGCACAGCAGGAAAAGCAGCAAGAGAAAACCAGGGTGGGTGTGTAGAGCCAAGGAAAGGTCTCCTTGAGGTGTCAAGAGCTGCTGAGATGGGCTGGTCTCTCCTCCAGAACTGCAAGCACACTCAAGCTGAACCACCACTGTGCTCTTCTGACACTATGATGTCACAGTTGGTGATGGAACAACTGAATTCTACAGTGAGGGAACCCAGTGGGGACACAGAACCCCACAGCAACAAGCCTGGAGCAGGGGGTTCAAGGAGTCCTGTTCTGCTGTCCAGCTCAGGCTTTGGCCCAAACTACCAAATGGGGTGGCCAGATAGAAGCCAAATTCTTCACTGGGACACCTGTGAGCTCAGCAGAATCCAGTCTTTCACTGAAAGGATGGGCCTGGGAGGATGGCGGTGTCTGGTGGAGGAGCTGTGGCCTCGCCCTGCCTGGAGCACAGTGGGACAGAGTTTTGTGTCACAGCTCAGAAAGGTCCCACATCCTGCCATCCTCAAACACTGTGGCAGTCTGAGTGTGTCTCAGGAGATGGTCTGAGCTCTGTCACTGCTGTAGATCGTGTGCAGGTGGAAGATCTCCCCCACCACAGCCCAGTGACACCCAGGCCAGGGGGCCCTGCCCCAGTGCAGGCAGCACTGCTGGGGCTCAGCTCTCCTGGCAGCCCCACACTGCTTCAGAACCCAAAACCTGGATGTGGACCAAAGCCAAGGGACTGCTGGCAACAGGAACATTCACCAGCAGTTGCTCAGCTGATGGTGAACCTGGAATTGCAGCTGCCTGGCTCTGCACAGCCAACATGTCCAACATCCCCCCAGCAACCCCAGCAGCAGCTGAACCCAAGGGTGCAGCATGGCAAGAGGAACACTGAGCCCAGCCCAAACCTGCGCCCCACGATCGAGCTGAGCCCAGAACCCCTTCGGGGCAGCAGATACTCACGGCAGAGCCAGAGGTGCCCTGGGAAGTGGAGCTGGCGGGAGCAGAGCCCTCAGAGGAGGTGGAGAGCTGCCGAGCTATGGGGCTGTGAGGGGTGGGGGTCACAGCTGCTGACAGGTAGCTCGGGCCACCGACGTCCGTGTGATGCTTCAACACTGCACAGGGAGGGGGAAGAAAATGAACAGCAACATTAGCCAAAAAACCCGAGCCAGCCCAGGGAGTGCTGGTGGAGAGGAAAGGACCATGTGCACCAGGAGCTGAGGAGCACTGTGCAGGAGAGAGAAGCACCTTCTGAGGGGCTGCCTGGGGGAGAAGCAGTTTAGAGCACACGAGGCATTGCTGCGCTGGCGACTCGGCTCGAAGCAGTGCGTGCCCCCTTCTCTGGGGCAGAGAGGCTGGGGATGCAGCAAAGCCCAAGCTCCCCCCGAGACACCTGCCCCTGGGGGCCTACCTTCACTCCTCTCAGATGAGCAGTCTCGCAATCGCTTTTTGTCAAAGGCAGGAGGCTGGGCAGAGCGCTCTGGCGCTCTCTCGGCCTTGGACACGGCCGAAAAATCGTCTAAAGGCGGCCTGTGTGCCTTGTCTGCTTGGGCTTTTTGATGGGAGCGCTCTGAGGAGGGGAACAGAGAAAGAGCTATGAAATGCCTGTTTTCACCTCTCTTTCTGCTGGCACAGGAGGCTCGGGCAGAGTTTTGCAGCTGCACAAATTGTCCCCACCACGGGGGTGCTGGGGAGGTATGCTCAGACCTGGGGCACTGCTGTGGGCATGGCTGACACCGAGCACGAGGAGGTCCCTACAAACCTGAGCTGCACCTGCACACACCTCACCTGCAGCCCTGCCATAGCCCTGCCTCACCCCTGGGAGTGGGACCTGAGAGGTATCATACTCCTCCTCCTCCTCCTCCTCCTCGTGTGGCCCCGGGCAGGGGCAGCACTTACTGGCTGCAGTGAAGAAGGAGTTGACCAGCTTGTGGCGGTCCTTGCGCACGGGGTCAGCCAGGCTGGGGGGCACGGGGGCTCTGTGCTTCAGCGACAGCTTTTTGGGAGCTTTAGTCTTCTCGTAGGGTTTGTTCTGCCACTGGGACTTCAACATGCTCTGGAAGTGCAGGCTCATGGGCACATCTGCAGGGGGATACAGAACACGGAATCCAAATTAATCATGCCACAAAGAGCTGTGGGTCCAGCTCCCCGTCCCAGTGCCCCCAGTAAGAACAGCCCTTGATGAACGCGACTGTCACACTCAGGCTTCCATACACTCTCCTCACGTCCAGGAAGGACCTGCAATAGGTCCCAGCGTTTCTAATCTGCAAGTCTTTGTGAAAAGGACATTCCTACAGGATTCACAGACCAAGAATATCCTGGCAGGAGAACAAAGTTTTCTTTGTCAGAGAACTCCTGTGTCTTCAACTCTGCAGGTCTCTCATGTGGTGCTACCTCAGATCTGACTTCCAAAAATCTCAGCACCAAATCTGGGCTGGAAGAGAGAAATTCAGCCTAAATCCTCAATTTCAAGTCAAGCCAGAAGCCAACCAGGTACTGCAGCATGTTAATCTGCCTGATGTGGCACCTGAACCATGAGAAGTTGCGTGTGACCACACCTGAGTGGCCCCAAGGGCAGGAGAAACTAAGAGCTGAACCCCTGTCCAGGATTTCCCTCCCAATTTCAGGGACTGGAAAGCCCCAACAGATACAGGCAGGCAAGGAGGATGGAGCTGGCAGAGCATGGGCTGGAGCTGGTGGGGACTTGGCTCCCTGGAAAAAGCCAGGACAGCCTCATTCCATGATGGTTAAAGCTCTCAGCCAACCCCTTGCTAAGGAAGGGCAGTCACACGGTGATGGCAGCTCTTTGGCCACCACTGCTGGCCTGTGGGGACATGTCCCAAAAAACAGACAGGGGCCAGGCCAGTCCTTTAGGGATGCTGCCAGCTCCTGGAGTGGTCAGACTTGGGGAAAATGGCCTCTGCTCTCCTCTCATCTTCTGCTTTCTCCTTCCAGTGCACATCCCACACCATCTGTGGAAGGAGGGCACAGGCTGAGGGGAGGGGGAGAAGGCCAAGACAAAACGCTGTCAGCAGAAGTGAGTTCTGTGCTGGCTGGCAGTTCTGCTCTCTGCTGGCAGCAGAGCCTGCACCATCCCTCCTCCCCTGCTCCTGGGAGGCAGTGCAGGGCTCCCAGGGACCGGCAGATGGCAACCACAGCGAGCCCAGCACTCAGCCTCCCTCCAAGGTTATTACATCATCCAAAAACTCCCAGCGAGAAACCAAACCAGGAAAAGAAACCCAAAAACCTCACAGCACCCTGAAAGGAAGGGGACAAAAGGGGACAAAGCTCTGGTGGAGCACAGGCACAGGGGTTAAAGGCATCCTTGGTCGTGTCCTGAATGCCAGGGGAATAAGTGAATAAATGATCTTTTCCTCTGCAGTGCCTGGCAGTGCCTGGCAGTTTTGCCCTTGGCAAACCGCTGGCACCGGAGGCACGGCTCAAAGTGAAAGTCAGCACATGCTCCCAGCTCCAGCCCGGCCCCAGGAATCCAGGAATCCCCAGGGAGCCCCTGCACGTGCCCCAGCCCTGCAGCACCCTGCACTCACAGACACCAACAGCACCAGGGGCAGCAACTTCCCCACCACCTGAACACCTCACCTGGCTTTTCTTTGGGATAGGAATCACCCACATCCCAAAAACCAACCCTAGCAAACTGCATTAAGCATTAGTGAATAAATAAACTCCACCACAAGGGAAAAATAGGTATTTCTGGACAGGTGTTATAAGCTTTACACCAATTAGTTTTAAATCGAAAGTTTTTTAATCTCACGTAGCATCTCAGAATGGATCTTCTACTCTGTGAGCCAGATACAGGGAGCCCTGAAAATGGGAAGAGTACGGGATAATCTGCCTGGTGCCTCTGCTGCAATAGCACCCAACAGGTTGTCTCCCTACTTCCCAGGATATTTGATTTAGCACTACAGAGTGCTGTAAATTCAGAAAATAAATTCCTGCTTCAGGAGTTCATTAAGTTCCTTGAGCACTCCTGATCAGAGCTGTGTCTTTGGGAGGGGAAGGATCTAGTTAAAAATAGCACCAATTTACTATTTTAGTCTGGTTTAAATATAGTGCTAATGAAAGAGGCCACATTAATTGCTCCCAGACACTCCCTGCATTTCCTAGTGTCACATGAAGTTTGTGAAAAGCTGGGATTTAAACCCAAGCACACACATTAGCCCAGTGACTTATCCCAGACCAGCCACTTGACACTCCCTGGCCTTGGACACTTCCAAGGATGGGGCAGCCACAATTTTACACCTCAAGCAGCCATGAACTCCCACCAAGGGAAGGAACCACTGTGCTCCATGCACTGCCCAACTCCCAACTCCCTGATAAAAGCACCAGTTCAAGAAGGCTCTGGAAACTGCACTTCCCTTGGGAAAAATCCCTACCCATGAAATTTGTGAACAGCCCACGGTCAGGGTTGGTTAATTATTCCTCTTAATGATGATTCACCCTGAAGCTGTAACACAGGAAATTGAGTGTCCTAACGGGAACATCCCTTCTTGCTGTGCCTACCAAACCAGGGAAGATCATTTTCAATTCCTCATGAGGTCAAAAGGATTTCCTGCGACAAACCAATCCACAAATCATTTTATACAGACGGACAAACTCACAGAAGCAAGTATTTCTCCAATGGTTTAGAGCCCCAAAGACCCCAGAGCCAGGTCCCAGGAAGGACTCCCAGGCACTGCTTGGCTTCCCCTTCGCTGTGAGCCAGGCTCCAGCTTGAGATCCCCAAATCACAGCAGAGCCCAGGTGTGACACCCCCCCAGCCCCTCCTGCTCCAGTCAGTGCTCTAACCTCAAAAACACCTGCAGATGAGCAGGTGAGCAGGTGTGGCTGTACCCAAGCAGCTCTGCATCCCCCTGGAGCCCCTCCAAGCCCCCCTGTAATCCCCCAGAGCCCGCAGGGCCCGTGCTCACCGTCTGGGAAGGACAGGACAGGGTGGATGCAGGAGTCCAGCTGGGACAGGCGCTCCAGCAGAGGGGCATCATACTGCATGTCCAACGAGGAGGAGCTGCGGGTGCCACACAGGGCACACGAGGGGTTCACGTCGCAGCTGCAGCGCGCCAGGCTGCCACGGTGGGCCTGCAGGGACACGGCACAGTCACAGCCAGCCCTGGGACAGCTCAGGGACAACGCCCCAACAGCTGCTGATTTTGTAAAATATCCCCTGTATATATATCTATATATATATATTTATATATTTTTACATTTATAGATATTTATACATTCCTTGTACATTTACATATATATACATTTATATATATATAAAAATGCATCCTGTATATGCATACAAAATGTCTAAAATCAAACCTGCATTTTATGTATCAGCATTACATTTGATTATCAATAAATATATAATAAATTCATTTTATTTCTATATAGTTTATTATATTAAATAGCTGCTATGTGAAATTTATAAATATTGTTATAAAAGTATACTTATTATGCATAATATATATAGTATAGTCAATATTAATTATATTATTATATAAAATTATAATGTGTATATATATATATACACACACATACACCCGTCTTTTTTTTTCTCTCCCTTGTACAGAACCTGTTAATTTAGCCTGGCCTCATGAGAGGATGCTTTCACTTTGCATAAACACAACTGAAAACTGACTTACCAGCACAGACAGTTTAACAGCTACTAAATTTGACTAAAAGTGTTTCATTTTATTTAGGTTGAAACCTCATTTATAAAAACCATGAGGCAGCACAATTGTGCTGTCAGAGAAGGGGGAAAGAAGCCGTTTTTAGTTCCAGTGGGTCAGAGCCATCATTACATGCCAGGAGCTGACACTTGCAGGGACATCTACAGAGTGACAAAGGTGGTTCTCAACCTCATTCCTTAATCCAGGACAGAATCTCAATTCACAGATTTATAGACTTGATACAGACTTCATTTGCGTGAAACCACTGCAAGTGTACACGCAGCTGCGTATAAATCCCATGCAGAGAAAGCAACCCCTGATTCCCCACCAGAAAGGAATGGGTCAAACTGGATCCTGCAGAAGTCTGAGTCAGAATATTCAAATAATTTCCATGAATGACTTGAAGGATGGGAGAGAATATCCACAGCAAGTAACACTACACTGGGAAGGGCTGCTTGAAGGCAAGGGCTGGAAAATGCAGTGCCCAGAGAAGAGGAGGAAGGGGTAATGGAGCAGGTAGGCTGCTACCTCTGGAAGCTGCGATGGATCCAAGAATGAGCATGAATCAGCAGTGCTGTACCACTGTTGGGAATTAATGAATTAATAAAAAATAATACAGATTAAGCCCACATGGTATTCTAACCAGGATGGCTGTGCAAGGAGAGGGGCAATCCTGCCACTCTGCCAAGGTGTGAGCTGGAGGGCTGCCCCAGCTTTGGGCACAAATTCCCATCAATGTGTCCGCCAAATTGTGAGGGAAACAATAAAACATTGTAAGATCAAAAACTTCACAATGCATGTGTAAAGTTCAACCCACAGCCACTTTGTGCTGGGCAGGAGAGTGGAGGCAAGTGGACGTGGTATTTCTGGAGGTAATTCTGGAGCATGACTTGGCCATGACTCAGCTGTCTCTGGAATGACTGGAGGAGGACTCAGAAATCCCCTGCTCCCTGGCACTTCCATCCCTGGAACTGCTCTTCTGAACCAGCTCTGATTACCAAACGTATTTGATGACAACAACAAAGATCTAACACAGAATTTACAGCAAATTCTTCAGGCACTGAGTGCACAAGGCAGCACCCACCACAAGAAAGTTCATCAGCTTCCAAATCATTGAAGATCTGGCAAGTAATCACTGCAGAGCTCTCCCCAAAATACCCCAGATAAAACTGCAGATAAGTGATCACTTAAAGCTGACTCAGCTGAGCAAGAATCTATTTTGCTCAAAAAATGCTGCTTTTGGAGCTTCTCTTTAAAACATCCGCAGAGTGAAAACTCCCCAACTTTTGGGGGAAAGTTAGACTCGAAACAATTTGTCTCAAAGGTAAGCAGATTTCTGCCATTACAGCTCTGCATGCACAAATAAAGGTCCTTATTTCCTGCATTTCTCACTATTTTCCCTCCAACTGACAGTTTATGGTATTCCTGAGAGAAAATAAAAAGAATTAAACATGGCTCTTCCTCATACAGGCAATAAACTGCATTTCCATTGAATGAATTCTGCATAAGGGAGAGGAGTATAAAAAATAATAATAAAGAAAACAAAACAGGAAGAGACAGGGCATTCATCCCACGTATGCCTGGGCGAACAGCTGTGCTTTCCCCTTGAGCAGGAGCAGTGAGTTCCTGGGGCTTTGCTAATTCCTGTGTCAGAGTCAAGGTTTCCTGACACTCAACTTCACAGGGCTTCTTTCTCCTGCTCAGACTGTGCCACACTGACCTACCTGGCCTTGAGTTCACCTCAGGCTGGCTGGCTTAAGAAAACTCACGAGTTCAGCACCTTCCCTGCCCAGTGACAGCGAAGGAAAACCTTCCAGCCCATCACAACCTTCTCCTTCACTTCTCCTTAGTTTTTCCAACGGCCTTTAAAGCCCCGCTGTCCTGCTCTTCCTTCCTGCTGTTTTTCCCCATCTTTACAAGAGAAGTAAGAGCAGAAAGTGCCCAACTCACCTTTTTGGAGAGGGGCATGATGGTGCTGGGTCGGACGAGCCGCCGCTTCTTGCAGCTGAGGACGGGGCGGGTGCGAGCGGCCACGCAGGTGCCGTCGGCGGGGGCCAGCGACAGGCGCTGCTTTTTGTGCAGCAGCTCCTCGGCCTCCTGGCCATCTCCCTGAGCGTGTTCTGCCAGGCCAGGCTGCAGACTGCCCCAGGAGAGACAGCAGAGCAAGAAACCCCCAGTTATTCATGCAGCACTACCCGCAGGTTCATGGGTCACACCTGAGCAAACACTCCAAGCTGAGTTTAAAGCTCTGCAGTTCATGGCACAACAGGTTTTATTAAACCAACTCCATTTTTTGCTTTTACTTCAGTCACCTTCCACTCTCCCATGACTTTGAAAAAACACCTTTGGGAAGCTCTGAACAAAAAAAACAGCACTGAAAGCCACAGAGCAAAAGCCACTCTAGACCTGACCATCTTTAACCCTAGAATTCAGCTTCCTCCAGAATGAGAGTTTGGGGATTCTTAAGACAAGAGGTTTTCATGAGTTTAAATGCCAGAAAACATATAATTTTATAGAAAAAATATTTAACCCTGATGTAAACTTGGTTGTGATGAATATTTGAGATGTGTACCCATGCCAGCTGCCAGCAGTGACCCCAGAAAGGTGCAGTGTGAACATGAACCTCTCTCAGGCACAAAGGATGCAGCAGCCCTGCACCAATGCCCCGAGCAGATCCCAGCGCAGCAGTGCCTCACCTACAGAACCTTTTTATGTCTATTCTGCAAGTGTTTCACTTCTAAAAATGCAAAACATTAAAGCCCTGTGGTCTAAGGCTGTGCAGTTCAAAGGCTACAGGGATACAAAGGGCTCTGTTACAGCCTGCAATGTTCCAGCTGCAGCCAGGAGCTCCTTGATCTGCTCGCACTACATCAGTGCAGGATCCATCCCTCCCTCCCTTTCCCCTCTCTTCTTCCCTGCCTCCTTCAAGGCACTGAGCAAGTGCAACGTTTTTCAAGGGTTTTCAAGTGGTTCAATCCTGTAGCATTGAGGAATGTCTGTCAGTCGTTTTCATTTACCTACTTCAGGACTTTGTCGACAAAAGCAGCATGGAGAAATAAATAATTAGCAAGTTTTACTCCCTAGATCAATGGGATTCCTCCCTAACTCCAATAAAGTGAATCGGTGGTTACAGAAAATTCTGTGAGCAGGGCATTAGTACCTTTGAATCACACAATTTGCAGATGTATTAAAACTACTCATAAAGAAACAAGTTTTGCCCATGCTCAGTGCACAGCTGGCTGCAGGGCTTGTTCATGTAAACACAGCTCAGCTTAATTCCATTTTCAGAAAAACAATGCAGCAGAAAACCTCAAGCAAGCAATCTCCTCCAAAATGTTTCCAGGCATGATCTACCATTGTACTTTGTTTAAAAAGACACCATCGATACCATCACCAACCCAGTTAAACCCTGGTTTCCAATGGGACATTGCCAAGATCACAAAAGCAAACTGTTCCAGAACATCCAATAAATTCACTTACGTGTTAATAACTCCATTGACGGGTCTTGGTGCTCCACAGGGCTTGGCGGGATGGGATTCAGGAGTATTTGCAGCAGAAATACCCAAGTTTTCTAGGGGCTGGGATCCAGACACACTCTAAGGAAGGGTGAGAAAAATATAAATTAATAAAAGCTTCTTAAATAGCCACAATTTTTATTCCTGGTTTCTAGTTGAGGATTCTGCACTGCAGCCATGGATTTCCACACAGGATTTCAAACCAGGGTTCAGAAGTCACTGTGTGAACAGGAGACCAGGGACGAAAGGAGATCTTAGGGAGCAGCAAGAGGATGGAGCTCTTTCATTCCAAGATCCAAAGGACTTTAATTCCCCTCAGGTAACCAGGAGCATGAAAGGCTGAGGGCTTTAAGGAGATTTTAGCATTTTGTCTCTATGGTGCAAACAAGTTCATCACCACCTGTAAACCTCTGCAGGGTCTCCTGCAGTTTGGTTTCTGTTCTGAGCCATGTGGGTGAAAGCTCCTGCCTAAGCACTTTGGGGGAAAGCAGGGAGGGAGGGAGAGGGGAACTGACTTGCAAAACTGAATTTGCATTTTAACTTACTACCTGTGCAAACACAGTCCAAACAGCATTTCAGGGAGTGTTTTAAATGAGTGTGAACCCAGGCTGTGGGGTTTGGGTGGGAGCAGGGCGAGTCTGTAAAGCTAAAAAGTGCTGGATAAACACAAAGCTGGAAACATATTTCTGGTGGAGTGAATAAAAACTGGGTTAAAAACACTGTGCTCCCCAATCCCTTCTGCCTGAGGTCTGAAACACAACCCCCCTGGCTCTGCAGGGAGCAGCAGGATTGTCACCAAGCCTCCAAGGACACACTGGCTTTGTACCTCCCACCAGTGACATTCCAGCTGCTGGACCCATCAGTGTGTCCATACCTCTGGCATTCATCACCTTCAGCCCCATCCGTGCAGCCCCCTAGTTTTGAGTCAGCAGTTTTGCTCCTGCCTGGGGTTAAACTTTATTTCTTGCTTTGTGCAGCACTTCCTACACTCCCTGCCCTGTCTCCTGCTGGGGTTCCCCCTTTGAGCACACACAGTGGTGATGTGGTTCAAGTACCAAGAGAAAAGGCAAAAGCAGAGAGGTTGGACACCACACAGATGGTCAGCCAAGCCCCCTGCTTGGCCCTGACTCCATCCCAAACCCATCCAGATTGTGCTTATTAAATCTTCCCTGCAAACACCCCCAACTCAATAAACAACAAAACCAGGCCATGGCAGTGCTGGATGAACACTTTCCAGAAGGGCAGAGACCTGAGTCAACCAGGGACAGGCAATTTCTAGCAACTCAGACAACTTCTGCCTGGGCCTGTTTGAGGAACTTTGCAGGGATTTTACACTTCTGCTAAAAGAGACGTTTCTCTTATGGGGGAGCAAAGATAAGATGAGGCCATCTCTGCCACCCAGAGAGACAGAGGAGCAAGATCAGATCACACCTGAAACATCAGGTAAAGCCAGCACCCCAGCCAGGTGAAGTCATGCAGGAGCTGAACACTTTCCCTCTGCTTTCCAGAGGCTTGGCAAGGCTGAGCCTCCACATGACACCGCCCGAGGCACCGCTGGGGCAGCAGGGCGGGTACTCCTGACTCATAAGCTCTTTGGAAATCGTTTATTTTCTTCTCCAGGAAGGGACCCAGAGGAGGAACTTCTCCAGGAGCTCGCTCTGTCTTGGTGGCTCAAGATAGGAATAGAAGGACCCAGCTGCTCCCTGTGGAGGAGCTGGAAAGCATCAATCAAACGTGTGCTTATCAGGAGCAGCCCAGGCTCCCGTTATCACCCGGAGATGGGTGTACCCCACACACGAGCACAGCCAACACCTCCTGCACTCTCACTCTGCCCAGCTCCTGGTGCATCTCCCAGGCTGTGCTGTCCTGCAGGGCAGCATCCATCGCCCCAGGATCACAGCCCTGCTCCTGACTGAGCTCTTCCACGTGTTCTGGCTCTGGAAGTGCAGGTCCTTTGGGTCCCTGGGACTCTCGGGGAGTGCCAAAGACTCAATTGTAGCACATCTGCTGTTGCCAATCAGGGCAGCAAAGCAGTTGTGTGCAGACAGGTAATCATGAGCCAACACCAGGGATGTCCCCTGTACTCCCAAAAAACCCTAACAAAAGCAGGCAGGTTCAGACCTTCACCTATTACTAGATACTGCCCCTCACTGAAATAAAATATTTCAAGTGCAGCCCCTCACTAGACAAGCAATCCAAGGAACCAAAATCAACAGCCAAGTTATGTCTTCAGGGCTTCATGTTATTTCCATCTTCAGGCAAAAATATTTATTCACCCACTGAGCTTCCATTTCTCAGAAGATATTCCCAGGCCTTATTTGCAAAGCCCTCCCCTGCACGGTGATAGGATTAGCTCCTCCTGGGGATTATCAGCCCCATCCCACGTAGGAAGCCGATGCCCAAGGACACGGATCCGGCCAAGGGAGGCACTCACGAGAGGAGGAGATCCCAGGGAGCTGGGGATGGGACAGGCTGGATTCCTCCCTCTGCTCCACGCTGCAGATGTGTCTCTTACTCTGCCAGTTTGGGGGGGAAAGGCCTGGAGGGTGCTGAAATGATAAGCACCTCTCCAGGAAAGGCCCAAGAGATCCCTTTCCAGTAAGAGCCCTCACACACCAGCGAAGGTCTCTGGGTAATCTCTGGCTCGGAGCAGATCAAGGCTCTGACTCAACACTCCACCCTAATGAGCAGCCCTAATTATGCACAAAGCCAGGGGCTGGTTGCCCGAGGCAGCAGTTCCAGGGGTGACATTTCCAGCACTGTCACAGAGAAGTTGGGAGTGTGGAGCAATGTGTGAATCCCTGTGGAAGGGGAATAAAAACCCTTTTCAGGAGCAGGCCAAGAAGGCACACAGGGCTGCAGAACAAGAAAGTGCCAAGAAGAAGCTGCAGAAGTTTCTGGGACCACCCCTCTCCTCCTTCTACTCCACCACAACTTCCAAACCCTCCATTTTAATACATCCCCCAGGATCCAAAGCAATCACAGGCAGGCTGAACAGTACCATCAAGCCTTTAGTCTGTGCCCTACATTTCTGCATTAAATAATAAATACCTGGCACTCTGCATAGTTTCCAGTGCATCTCACAGCAATCATTAGTGCCCTTTCCAAGGGGGAATGCTCAGGCAGATATTAAATAGCCACATCTTTAGCAGCCTTTGCTAATCATGCTGCTCTCAGTTTGAGGTACTTTTTTGCTGGAGGGAAAGGATTAGTTAGGATTTTAAAGCTTCACAAAATGCTAATGCATATTACAAAGGTGCCCCCAGGAGCTCAGTTCTAAAAGGTGTTCAAACCCCATTGTTTATTAACCCCAAAATAACGCGGGAGGGGGCCAGCGACAGATCAAGATCAGTGATTCCCCCCTGGAGTCACAGGGAAGGGCTGCTCCACGAAGCCGGTGCCATGGTTTGAGCAGCCCTCTGCCCCCCAGCTGAAGGGATGACCCTTCCCTGCCCAGAGCTGGCGCAGGTGAAGCACCTGGGGCACTCAGTCCCACTTACCAGGCGGTCAGCCCCGGGCTCCAGCTTCACCTCAGCTCTAATGGGACGGGAGGAATCATCCACTGTAGGCTCAGGGGGCGAAGCTTCACCGAGAACTATCAGCCCCTGGAAGAGAGGGAACAGGAATTAACTGCAGATCCTTCGGGGAGCTGCACACCCATTGTCCCCCGAGCCCCAGGGCTGCACAGCACGCCTTGAATTCCCAGCACAAGTGATGCCAAACCCAACGTCCTGCAGCTGCCTGGCCCCTCCTGACATCCCAGCTGAACTCAGAGAGGGAAGGACAGTGGCTGGAGCAGCTCCCAGGCCCCTCAAGCACTGCCTGTCCCTACTGCCACCCCTGCCCTGCTCCCCAGAGCAGCTCCAGGGGCACCAGTGCCAGCAAGAGACTGCTGCCGTCGCACCCAGGGGAACTGCCACCACAGCCAAGCAAACAATGCTGACAAAAATCTACGAACCTGCTACTCTGAGCAGACTTCCTCCCCACAAGAAGTGGTATTTACAAAAATTCAGTAAGGAAAGACAGCTATTGCTATAAACTTAGCAGGACAAAGCACAGTGGCTGAGCACTGTTTTATCAGGTTTAACATGTGCTGTTCTGTTTAACTGAAGCTTAATCTAAAGGCAGGACTGCTTTGCTCTCAGAACAACACAGTGAAATAAAATCACTGTAATTATGCATATTCTGAGCTGTATTCTAACAAAGCAGGACAAAATGTGCAAGGGATTAGGGAGCTGGTGGAACCTACAGGCCACGCACACAACCCAGGACAAAGACAAGCCCCAGTGAGCTGCATTTGGTCCAACAGGGAACTGTGAAGGGGCTGCTCAGACCAAGAACGGGCAGATCAGCATTGAAAACAATTCTGGAGGTTGTACAGTGTGTCACAGCAAGGAGAGCCTGGAGGGGAACCTGGGCAGGTTATCTGGAGGGAGGACAGACCTACAAGGCCTCCCTCAACAGCCTGCTATTTTTAAGTGCCTGCAAAGAGGGTGTTTTACAACCAGCTCTGAGCACACGCTCCCTGGTTTGGTGTTTTCCTCCACATCTCACCAGGCTCTGACTGAGCCGAGAGCACAATTCCTGCTGAGACACCCAGGCTGCAGTTTACCCCCAAAACACAGGGTTCTTTTTGACTGCCTCGTCCTTCCCTTGCTTTGATCTGACACACCAATGTGTCTTTCTTGAAGGGTACCCTTGGAAGTAAACTCAAACACAGAAAGGTAATTAACCTAAAAAAGAATGAAATAACATTTCTTTGAACTTTAGAACTTGCAGAAATCTGAATTCCTGCAGCAGCTACATTTTAACCTCCTTACGGCCAAATCAGCTGGAGTTAAGTTATAATTATAGAAAAAACAAGGTGTTTCCAAATTCTTTAACTGTTTTCCTTGTACAATTTGAAGCCAAATCCATTCCAACGAGCTTGTGTGTTACTGAAACACAGGGTTGTTTCTCTAGTCTCCTATTCTTGTTCCAAGCCCTTTTAAGACACTCTCTAGTTTTTCATTGGTACAAACAGTGTTTTACAACCATCCCAGAGCTCAATGACATCAAGATAACGACAGCTGGGTGCAACAATAATCTCCAGCAAGCCCTATCAGAGATGGGGAACGTGATACTCCTGGTTCTGTTTTCTTCTTCTTCAGGCAGAACAGCCACTACCCAAAACACTCCAGTTCGGAGTGCCCCTGCACCTTAAGCAACATGTTTTATCTTAAATTCACGTATTGGGTTATCACAGTTGAGTTTTGGTTTGAACAAATCAAAGAGGATGATCCTGTTGGCCAGAACCTCCTTTCAGACCTTGAGGCTGCAGCCTTAGATAAAAACACAGGGGATGCTTGTAACCATTATCAGGCCACTTCATGATCCTGTCAAGCTGTGGTGAAAGCCCTGAACCTTCCACATCATCACACGAGTTTTCTCGTTTCTCCCATTACTTAACTTTTTAGCATATAAATGTTCAGCTGGTTTGCATTTTGTACTTAAAACCATGCTGCACTGTCAGCTTTAAGACAGAAGGGAGATGATTCGTTCTGAAGAATCTCTCATTTGCCCACTTCCCAGAAGCCTTCTGCCCTGCTCTCAGTAATGGATTCTGCTCACAGGCCGTGCTCTTCCACCCACTCATTTAGAGCCCTCACTCACTCAATTAAGCCTGTTTTTCTGCACAGCTGCATCAAAGTCCAGTCTCCCTCCCCTGCTTTCTACCCCCTGGAAGCCTCTCCCCACCACCCCAGAGCAGCACACATCCTGGGAAAGGCATTTGCCAGACTGAATTCCTGAGGATCTCTCAGTTGATGCAACACCAGGAGCCTTCTCGCCACAAACTCCAGACATTCCTTCCTGCAAGGCCTGACATTTAGATGTGCATGCCTGAACAAGTCTCCATAACAATCCCTTCCTCATCTCTTCCCTGCTCTCCCCCATTCTCCCACCATCTGAGAGATATGCTAAAAAAAAATTCCTTCCACAGCGAAAGGTCAGCACCAAAAAGTGATCTTTTTTATGGAATTGACTCAATTTTAAGCCTGTTCAGATAGTATCTGAACTGACTTCCTCCACAGGCCACTCCCTTTCCCACTCTGTCTCAGTTGTTCTTATCCCCATCTCCAGTTACTCCTAAAAAAGAAAGAATAGGAAGGTTTTACAAAAATATCAAGGAAAAGGAGAAAGGCCTGAGTGATGTGGAACAGCATCACACACACACCAGCACCAAAGGCTGACTCCAAAGCAAGGCACTGCTCCCTCCAGTTACCACATTGAACCAGGGACAGGAGGTGCACTCAGCCCAGGCCAAACTGCATCCCAGTCAGTCCCAGCCCCGCAGAGTGCCCTGGGAGAGGGGCAGGGGGAAAGCACCAGGCTTGGCATGGGCACCCTGGGGTGCCAGAGAGAGCCAGGGGAGGCAAAGCAGCAGCACAGGGCCCCGGGCTCCTGCTCCTCACCTTGGTGGCTCTGAGCTGCCTGTAGATGTCCGTGTGCTGCCGGATGCGGTACTCCAGGTCCGACACGTGCGCTTGGAGCCAGTTCCAGCGGCTGACGATGGCGGCACGGTCTGCTGCCCACCTCCACTCTGCCCTGCGCCTCCTGCAACGACACAGTGTTATTGTGAGCCTGGCAAGCCCCGGGAGAACACACAGGCACATCAAGGACTCCCTCCTGGATGGCAGCACTGGTACCACCTCACTGCTGCTGGCAATTACCAAGGAATTACCGGCGCGCTGCAGGGGCCGCGTCTGTGCAGAGCAATATTCCAGCATCTCCTGGTACCCAGAGACTGAAGCATTCAAGAAAAGTCTCTAGCATCAGCCCCCAAACCCACCTGAACAGCAGCTCATACCATGTGGCCACAATTAAACCTCACTTTCACAACCACCAGTGCTGGGGTTTCAAAGCTGGGGAGGACCAACAGGGCCAGCCCTGCACAAGCTGCTCCCTGCAATGACGTGCTGCAAAGGACAGAGCAGGCAACAGCAAATCCCCCACTTCTGCTTCTGAGGGATGGAGCAAGTAAATAAGAAGCCAGGAAATAACATCAGCTGCCATCAAAACACTCTCAACCCCTACTGCTGCACTCAGGATCACAAAGATGGTAAGGAATGGATAAATCCATGGCCCCACTCTCCACGTTAAAAGCCACAATATCATGAAAATATGCCCCAAGCACCCTGAATCTCATGGATAAATATTAAGGCTGTCCAGAAAGGAAAAAAACCCCAGCATGGTGTGGAAACAAAGCACCAGCAGAAAGTGCTGACAAATCCAGCACTGCTGCACAAAGCCTTTGCCACATCTGCATGCTTAGCAATTAAGAAATTAATCACAAAATAATTCCCTTTGCCCATCTCCCCCTCCTTCTGTGTAGCAATTTTGAACCAGCCAGAGCACACGGGGCAGGGGAGCCACAGCAATGTCCAGATGTTTCCTCCAAAATCAAACCAGAAAGTCTTCTGCTGAGATTAACCCATTTCAGAGCTGAAACCAGCAACGGCAGCAGAAGCAGCACGTGGTAAATGGGGTTTTGTACTGAGGCAGCCCCAGCTGCAGAGATGGGAAGGAGCAGAAATCATCAAGTTCTTAAAAAAATCTGCACCTCCTGGGCCTCTCCCCTAATTTAGGCATAACTGCTACCAAATGAACTTGCCTAAAAATGAAATAAATACAAAAAATTCCCAGGGTTATTACAAGTTTCAAATCAACTAATAGGAATAGCCTGAAAAGAAGGAATTGGTTGCTTCAAACTGCAAGTGAAACCCAAGCACTTAGAACAAGCCACGTTATCCACACTCCTGCTGGACCTCTGGGATGTCCCTGTAGAGCCAGGGAGCTGAGGCCACCTTCCCACAGAACAGGTAAAGACATCTGCTGCCTTCTGCCCTCCCACCTTCCTCCAAGCCCTTCTCCAAAACACCTTAGGAGTTCAAGTCCTCCCCTCTGGAATATCTCCCTGTGCAAAGCCAGATTTCTGCAGTTTGCCCTTTGGAGACCCACAGAGACCTGGGAATTGGTTTTAGAAGTAAGTTTTTAGAATCAAATGCTGCTGAGAGTACACCCAAAGTGCCAATTCCCTAGTTTGCCTCTCCCAACATTACAAAGCACCTCTGCCTGCTTGAACACTGGCCTGTGCTGTTAAATACAGCCCATTCTTTTGCTCAGATTACACAGAAATTGAGATTAAGCATGAAAAAAATAGTTTTAAATCTATTTAGTATCTTAAGTGACACGGTAGCACAAGCAGCAGCAGACCTGCTCCTCACCTTAAAATCAGGACACATCCTACCCCAGAAAAACCCACTGGATTTGAACCAAAAATAACTCAAGAAAGCGAAACACAGTAATGTACACTTCATCCTCTGACACCCTGCAGCAGCAGGGGAGGAGGGGAGGAACAGAATGATGGCTCAGCCACACTTTCCAAAACAGCACCAGCGTAGTGTGACTCTAAATTTAGAGCTGAGCCTTTCCCAGCTGGGTCCCACCCTTCCCTGCGAGGTGCTGGCAGCAACATCAGGGGATGGACGTTCCCCGTGGGGATCAGCTCTGGGATAAGGGACACTCTCCAGCTTTAATGCCTCTGTCAGCATTTTGTGAAAATGATTGTTTTCTCCTCTAGCATTAGAAAGGAGCAACCATGCACAACACAGAGTGTGATGTCCTGCAGTGACCACTGGGGATCTGAAACCTTCACTTGTTCTGAGGGAGAGGAAAATCCTCTCCTTTCCTTCTAAACCTGAGGAGAGTCTACAAGGAAGATGGAGAGGGACTTTTCACAAGACCATGGAGTGACAGGACAAGGGGGAATGGCTTCAAAGTGACAGAGGGAAGGGTTAGACTGGATACTGGGAAGAAAATTCCTCCCTGTGAGGGTGGTCAGGCTCTGGCACAGGGATCTCTTGGTTCCAACCCCCTGCCACGGCAGGGACACCTCCCACTGTCCCAGGTGCTCCCAGCCCTGTCCAGCCTGGCCTGGGACACTGCCAGGGATCCAGGGGCAGCCACAGCTGCTCTGGCCACCCTGTGCCAGGGCCTGCCCACCCTGCCAGGGAAGGATTTCTTCCCAATATCCAATCTCAGGCTCAGCTTCAAGTCCTTCAGTCAGCCCATCCGCCCACCAGTCCATGCTGCTTTCTGCTGAGTCCAGGCAGCTGAATTCCAACCAGGCAGACAGAGACAGACCCAACAAACTGAGGGAATTAGAGATCAGCAGACTTATTTTTCACCAGGAGACCGTCCTACTAAAGGCCCAGCTGCAAAGTGAGCAGAGCAGATCCACCAGCTGCTGCTAAACCATGCTGGTATTGACACGGAGCAGCGCAGAAAAACGGAGCTAGAACTGATTTCAGATTGGAAAGTTACAGGCTGAAGAGGAGCTACGTTATCAGAACCACTTCTAGGAATCAGCAGAATGAATGAGAAACAGCCACCAGGGTCTGGAGGGAGTTTGTTTCTGCCACTCCAAGCACTTGAGCAAACCCAAACGATCACGATGTTAAATGAGGAATAACAGGTCATGCCGGAACAAACAGCCAATGCCAGAAGAGAGAGAAACACAACACAGAAACATTGAGAAACTCTGCAGGCAGCTAAGCAGGCTGAGAGCTGGAACAGCCACGGAGGGATTCACTGGGAACCAGAGAGTGCCCGTGGCAGTGATGCACAGCCCAGGGCACCCAGCAGCTCCGACACTCACACATTAATGCCACAACACCAGGCAATCAGCTCCAGCTTTTCCCAGGCACTTTCCTAAGGTTCCCCTCCTCCACACTGCACCTTCCCAGGGGCTTTGCTGTCCCCAGGAATGCAATCAGTCACCTCCCAAAGCACCGGCCACGCTGCATTTACTGCCCTCTTTCCTACACAGCTTGGGACAGGAGAGTGGTTCAAAGCTCCAGGGTTTGAGACTTTTCCCCAGGGACACACAGCTCAGTCTCCCACACCTTCCCGAGGCAAACTGGGGAGGTGTCAGTCCCTTCCACAGAGGAGCCTCACCGCAGCACTAGGACAGAGCCCAGGAGGTACAGGATGGGACCTTTCTTCAATAAGACAACCAGTACAGCTGCTATTTTCCATTTTGTTCCTGTCCCCATATATTCTTCACATTCATTCTTCAGCTTACCAAGCTTTTATTCTCCTCCTCCTATTATTATTATTAATTATTATTATTATTTTGGTTCAACGTAAAACCAGATCAGTGTGTGGTGCAAGAGTTAAAACTCTGCCAAACCCACTCTCATGATGACTCTGAGGGAGGAAGAGAAAACCCCACAAGGCTCCAGAACAATCTCATTAGCTGATCGTAACATTTCTGCCTGCAAAGAAGCCAAAGTGAACAATTTGTTCAGCTGAACACCCGCCCCCATCCCTGGACAGAACCGTCAGCTTTGAAGGGCTCTTCTATTCCCAGCATGTGCCCAGCACTCTGCTCAATCTTCCAAGCTGCCCTCGGCTCATTCATTCCCGCATCCACACAAACCACGGGCTGGGAGTAAAGACTCATTTCCACTGAAAATCCCCCACTGCTCAGGGAAAACTTGGGAGCACAAATCCTAGAGCATGAGCAGGGCTAAGCCAAGCTCCAGCCCCAAGACAGAAGTACCCAGCTCCTCACCAGTAAACTAAAAACCACCACTTTATTTACCTGCTGGTTTTAGCTCAGAGCAACAGCGCTGGCTATGAACGAGCAACCCCAGCCCCTGCAGAAATTGTGCCATCCGTGCCACGCTCGGGGCTGAGATCCTGCAGCAGAGCTCCAGAGCACTGTCCCAGGCTGGACAGGGTGGCCTGAGAGGGCTTTTCTAACCGAAAGGATTCTCTGAAGGTGAAACTCTGCAGCCCCAGGTGCTACACGAGGCTGGTGGCACAGCATCCTGTCCCATCACCAGGATCAGGATCAGGATCCTGCCGTGGGGCACCGCAGGTGACTCAGGGACACGCAGTCACTCCTACCTGTGCTGCCCTTCCCCAGCCCATCCACAACCCCTGTGGGAAGCTCCAGAGGAACAGGCAGCAGCTCCCACCAAAGCCTGGGAATGGCAGAAGGGTGCCCCAGAAGTACTTTTGTGCTGTTTCAAATCCAAGTGCCCCAGATCTTTACACCATGACATTTATGCACTGCCCCGAGCATTTATTCAGCTGACTGCCTGAAAAACAGCCATGCCCAGCTCCAGCTGCTCTCAAGCCCTCAGCAGCGACAATTGTTCTGTGACAATAGCCAAAAATTTGGATTTTATTCTTCCAGCTATGCCAATGCAAGAACTTTGGGCCAGGTCTGATCCCTGCTGAGCACCCACAGACAAAGGTGTGAGGAGAGAAGGGGAAGGTGGAGGAGCAAGGTGTGGGACAGGAGGTATGGTCACCACAAGCTGCCTGTCACACCAGGAAAAACAACTCTCCAGAGGCACAGCAGAGCAGCCAGCTGAAAAATACCATGTTTTAAGAGAATTTATTGGTCCCTTTTTTCAGTATAGTACCCCACACACTTATGGGCACCGAGGCAGGCAGAGCAGCCTGAACTGCCCTGTGCAGATTCTGCCTGGTCACCATCACTCCAGAAATTAAGGCAGCTCCTTAGTCTCTTGCAGCTAAATCCAGGAACGAGAAGGTGACACTACACCAGGCACCAAAGTTTCCTCCAGCTGTGTTCAGTTCATCGGGAATTCTTCCCTTAAAACTCTGGTTAAGATGCCATTCTCATCATTACAAACTATGAACCAAGAATGCCCACTTTTCCCTCAAAATGCCTAAAATACAATTGCTCAAGCTTACAGCAAACATGTTCCAGGAGCACATCCTTCTTCTTGCTAAGTAAGTAAGGCCCTTTATCAATATTATAATTTGCTTACAGCAGCTTCCCAGTAGGTCAGAGGTGTACAGGACAATCACTACCTTTCTTAGACTCAGATTTTTCACTAGGAGTTAAAATTCTTCTACAAGAAAGCACAAAGTGGCAGGAACACAAAGCCAGTGGAAATTGTGTTCTTCATTTTTTTCTCCTCTTCACATTAAAGGTGGGATCTCACCAAGGGATTTAAAACTTTCTTCTGGCAAACTCAAGAGCTGGGGGCCAGTGACTCCTGTTCACTAAGAGGATAAAGGAAGTGATGACAGAGGTTTGACATCTTCACTAAAACATCAGGAGCACAACCAGCAACCAGCAATCACATTATCTCCAATATTGCAACTCCATCCTAAAGCTCTGCCTGCTGCCAAAGCAAAGCCCCAGAAGAGCAAAGCAGCCACTTCCCAGCTCCTGGAGTCCCCTCAGCACCGTGGGATCACCTCACACTCGGCAGCATGGGACCATGTGGCTTTCTGGATTGCTGGAAAACAAGCCTCCCCGAAAATAATGCAGTTAAAACATCAAAGAAGAGAAGGATGGGGGTGTTCAGTGTTCTAAGTTCTTCAAACAAAACTGAGAGCACAACAGAGAGGAGACAATTATAGCACAGAGTAAACTGTTTGAGAAGTTCTTACACTTGTTCCACAGCAGAGCCCTTTGTATGTGTGCAAATAGAGGAGTTTGGTGTCCAAGTGGGGGAGCGCTCCTGCAGCCCATTAGTGCCACAGTCCCCGGGGAAAAAGAATAGAGACTATGCAAATCAGGATCCATTGTTAAAAGGGAAAATTTATTTCACATTCCTGAGCAGCAGTGTTCCTGGAGCATAACAATTGGAGAGGCCCTTCTGCTGAGCACGGCACATTTTTATGCTCCACAGTAAATCAATATTCCATAATACAGAACTACAGGAAATGATCGCCAGGGTGAGGACGGCAGCCCCGAGCTTTGGTGAGCAGCACTAACACAGCACCGTGGCAGAACAGGACTTATTTGGGACACGTTTTCATTGTTCAGGAGAGTTACTGAAGGCAGAATTTATGGCATGATTCTCCAGGATGTTAAAAGCTTCCAGCTCATGGCACCAACAAAGGCGTTTCCTGACTCTGCTGCTCTCAGTTTGATCTCAGCAAGTGCCACTACAGCTGTGCCAGTGTCCCAAAGCTTCCCCACCTGGGCAGCACCAGCAGAACAACCTCACAGTGAGATAGCCAAGAAAAAGGTGGAGTTAATCTCACAGCAAAGAACTCTTCCTTGCAAAGGGGAATTGACTATGCCTTCAGTATTTATCCAACTTCCCAACAACAGAGCTCACTACACGCTGACACAGGATGCAGAAATTTGTTTTCAGCTCAGCCACTTCTGATCACTGTTGCTCCAGGATGGAAGTGAGCAGGACAACAAATAAAACCTGCTTTCATTTTCCTCTTGGTTTATCTCACAGGAGATAGAGTCTTCCTCTTCACCCCCACCCAGTAAACACCAGCAGAGGAGTGAGCAGCACTGGATACTCCCATCTTTCCAGGGATGAAAAAGCAGCTTCAGCCTCTTCATTTCTCATTATGCAGCCGTTAAGACCTGAGGTCAAAGGGTGTTTTGTCATGGCTCATGGGGACCAGGGGGGCTTTTGTTTAACTCCACAGGTTCTGCAGCCCAAGATCAAAATGAAACTTCAGGATAAGTGATTACACTGAAACAGGCTCAGCTCGAGGCCTGGGAAATTTCTGCACTGCTGGGATGACCTCACCCTCCTTATCTGCTCTTTCATGTCCTGGGAGGAAGAGGAGAGAGCTCTGCAAACACAGCTCCAAATGCAGAATTCCAACACGAAGTCTGTGTTTCCGAACACAGCTCTGAGATCACAAAATTACACTCTGCTCTGTACCTCGAACACAAAAGCTCTAAAGCGTCCTCACAAAACTCTCCTCAAAAGTTTTTTTTTCAGTTTTCCTCACAGTTCATTAGCACAAGGAGGATTTTAAGCTCACATAAAGGCATCAGTTGAGAAGCCCAGAGAGTTTTTGACTCCCCATCTCTGGAAATGTTCAGGGCCCAGGGCTTGAAGCAATCTGGTCTAATGGGAGGTGTCCCTGCCCATGGCAGGGGTGTGAGACTGGATAAGCTTTAAGGTTCCTTTAACCCAAACCATTCTATGGTTCTTAAAAAATACATTTCTTTGAGCCATGTAATGGCACCAGGACAAACCAGGTAGAAGCCAGGTAAGATTTCCAGTAGAAGTAGAAGTTCTCAGCAGTGCCAAACGTGGCTGAAATGGGCTGGACCTGGAGTAAGGAGAATTAATGCCGGATTTTAGGGGACACTGAAGCAGCACAGAAGCATCAATGCAGAACTGCATCAGTGGTATGAACTCTCCAAGCAGGTGCAGTCCCAAGGCTCCCTGCCTTCCAGGGGAGCAGCAATCTGCCTCCCTGCCTTCGGGAGAGCACTGGGAGCAAGTTCCACTCACTGTTCCACGAGTGCAATCCCAGGCCCTCTCACTCAGGGGCTTGCCCTGATTTCCAAGCCTTCAATCCCAGTAGCTTCAGAGTTGTAGGAAAAAATGAAATTTCCTTTTCCTTTTTGTCCTGGAAGCACGGAGAGGTCATCTCTGTTCAAAGCAACAGGAACATCGTGTCTTTCAGGGAAAGAGAACACCCACTGGATGCACACTCTGTGGTGCTGTGCTGGGCTCCTCTGCAGCCCCTCTCAGCACAAGTCCCCACCCTGGCCTCTCCCAAGGCAGCTCTCAGCAAAGACCACCTCTAGCCTAAACCAGAGCAAGAATAAAGCTACACTAAAATATTAAATCTGAAGGTCATTTAGTCAAGGGAAGGGGCAGCTGTGCTATTTCTGGCATCAATCCAAGGAAAGTTTCCTCTCTCAACCAAAAGAGCTCTTCCAGTTAGCACAGAAATAACACATTTCTGGCCTCCAAGCCCTTTATCTAAGAAATGGGATAAAATAATCCTGGCTGAAGGACTGGCTGTATAGTACAAGAGTGCGGAAAAAGTCCAGAGAGAAATGGAAGGGGAGAACAGGAGACTGATGTGAGTCACGCCATGCTGGGTTTTGCCTGGAGCCAGAGAAACTCAGGATGGCACGGGCAGGGAGAAGGGCAGCAGCCTGCAGCCACTCAGCAGGGCAGGGCAGAACAGGGGCAGCGCATCTGAAGGCATAAAAATTATGGACTGAGCAATTGCGTTCCACAGCAAAGGTGCACAAAGGTTTCAGGGCACAGGATCAAATCTGAGACTGACATCCCTGGAGATGCTGGGTTGGGGCACAAGGGGAAGGAGCTTTGGGCAGAGCTGTCCTGAGGGTGGCTGGAGATGGCCAAGACAAGGCTCTCAAAATCCAGTTATATTTCCATGAGAAGAAAGGCACAATCTGCATTGTTTGGCCACGTGAAACCCCTTTTATCAGCGATGCTCTGGCACACAAAGGACTGAAGAACACTGGATTCAAACATCAGATGGGAGACACAAAAGAGCATCTCTGCTTTCCAAGAAAGGGCTGAGCTCTGACCAGGTCGAAGAATCTTCCAAAAGAGCAACTCTGGCCACTAATGAAGGGTTTTCAGGGAGCTTCCCATCTCATCTGCATTCAACCACCAAGATATCGTTTCACTTCCCTCCGCTCCTCATCACAGCTTTGGCACCAATGGATGTCTGTCAACACCCCTGAATTTCTCAGGCATTCCTGGCTCCTTTATCAAATTTTCCATCATTTAATGAATCTGCAAATCCCTCTGAATGTTCCCACAGAGCACAGTTTAAGAGCCACTATTTCAGCCCATTTGCCAGAAACAATTTTAAACCCCAGCAATTTCTGGACAGTAGAAAGGAGGATTATTTCACCCAACACAGGGCAGAGGTGGCACACGCTGGAACTGAACAAACGCTGGATGATCTAGTAGGAAGTGATGGAGACAAAAAGGAGCCAAAGCTCCACCTGCCAACTCATCTGAGGGCTGCAACTGAGTCCTGTGGGTCACAGCATCCTGCCCTTTGGGACAAGGACCAGACAAGTGCCTGGGGAGGACACAGCTCCTGCCAGAGCTCCACCTGTGCCCTGCTGCCATCCATCCCTCCACACAACTCAGGGTACTGCAAAACAAGGGTCCTCCAAACATAATTTCAGCCACGGGAGGCCTCTGCCACTTTCTGGGGGCTGACAAAGGCCCTAAACACCCTATTTACTGTTCTGAGAAAGGGCACAAATTCAAACCCTGAGAGCACACAGGCGCTGGGTGGAGGCAGGATCTGGATGAGCCTGCAGAGCTGAGGGGCTGATGCTCACAAGCTGAATGTGAACCACCCAAATGGCAGCTCCTGTGGGAGCCTGGCAAGGACAGAGCCACGGCCTCAAGGGCTCCTTGCAGGAAAAGTACCCACAATGACTCTGGATGATGAACTCTGGAGAGTCCAAACACAGAAAGTCACACGTGTGCAGATGCATTTCTCCTCCAGAGCCAGAAGGCACCAGCCCAGGGAGAGAACACAGGAGCTAGCACTGAGGGCAGAGCTCAGGGATTAACCCCAGGTAGGCTCCAAGGAGGAAATCCACCTCTGACCAGGGAGAAAAGCAAAGAACAAAAAGGAAGAAAAGCAAGAAGCTGACAGCAGAGTCCATGTCTGTGTATCCGTGGTGGTAATCTAATACTTATTCACTACATCCCAAGGGAAGAGCTTCCCTTAGGGAACAGGACACTGTGGAATCCAGACCGAGGGCTCTCAGCCATCTTTGCAACGTGGCAGAGCAGAGGGGGGGAAGAATGAAGTCTCATGGTTTAAAAGGCTCAAAGCTGGGCCCTCAGCCCCAATCTGCTAATTCCGTGCTCCATCACAGACTTGCTGTTTGATCCTGGCCATGGTACTTGACATCTTTTTCTCATTTATTAAATGGCCAGAGGAGTTCTGGCTCACGGTCAAGAGGCTCTGTTATCTGTGGGGTATTTATTGTCCCAGGCACAAGATCACTTTAAAGTGGAATGGTTTTAGCATCACAGAAGACATTCCACTGTAACCATCAATTTACTACCTTCTCTCTTTTAATTAATTAAACACTTGCCAAAAAGGCTCCCTCTGATCAAGCCCACACTCCCTCCCAAGCACAGGGGAAGTGGGTGAAGAAAAGCAGAACAAAGGGAGGGTTTTCACCTTGTGGCATCTCTGATCCTGTAGATGCCCTCCCCTCCACACACTGCCAGGCTCTTCTGGAGCAAAATACGTGTCACAGATATACAAATTTAGGAGTGATTATATGGGCTTCATTTCATTTATTGAGATTAAAAGCGCGGGGTCAGCTGCAGGTTAACAATCCACTCATGTAGTAACTCTGTTGTTTGGGCTTTTTATTAGTTCAGCTACACGAGGCATCTTCAATGTGAATTTGGGGGAGCAGGACTGAGCAGCCATTCTCACAACTGTTACACCCTCCTGTCCTGAATGCTTCCTCCTTCTCTCCCTGAAGCTCAGACTCTTCCCAGAGACTCCCTGGCTATTCCCTAAAGCAGGGGAAAGGACACGCTGTGTTCAGCAATTCCTTTTGTCCCCTTGTGCTCCATTTTCTTTCTTCAATGTCTCAAAAAAGGGAAGAAAAAACAAGCCACAAACAAAATTCAAAAAGCTACAGCTATTTCTCCCCTTTAGTAATCCTGAATATATTTATTATCACGTCTGACCTACAAAAGAAAACATGACCTGATCTACAGAGGCCTGCACCAAGCGTTATTTTGCCCTATTGTTTTGTTTTTAAAATCCAGCCTTCCCCTAGAGCTCTGATTTTACAGCATTTGAGACCGGACAAACACTTTCGAAGGAAGTGCCAAAATTTCCTAGATGGATCTGCTGAGAAAGCTGCTACCCAGAGGCACCAGGGAAATTGAGGAGGTTTTCAAAATCCTGCCATCCCTTCATAGCCACCTCTGCCCATGGAACATTCAATTCTGGGTAAATCCACTGAGGCTGCACTCGAGCAACCTGGAGACTGTGCCCCTGCCACGGCACGGGGTGGAAGGGCATGATCTGTAAGGTGCCCTTCAGCCCAAAGCATTCTGTGATTCTGTGATTATTTGGAACAGAATGTAGGTAAATGTGTGAACAGAGATCCTCAGCCTCAGATCCATCACTGGCAGGACAGATCCATCCCCACTGTGCAGGCAGGAAACCAAAAGGGAGCCGCCCTATCGCCACTGCTGTGTCCTCCTCCCTCTCTGTATTTTTTCTTTGCTATCTCAAGAAGAAAAGTGTGGACAATAAAATGCCCTTTCCAGAACAAACCCAACCCTACTGCTTTGTTTCCTATGTGAAAGGCACCGTCCAGCCCAAATCAAATTAAGATCTTTTCAAACATTTCTAAAAAAGTATATAAATATCTCCAACTCAGAGCCCTGCCTCCCTACCAGGTGGGACACGAAGTCCTGGACTGGAACATGCCGAGTTATTGAGCTCCTACTTTACCATGAAAAGGTGGAGGAGGTTTGGGGGATGGTAGGAAATCTACCTTTTTCTTTTTTGTGCAATATGTAAGGAAGAGGAAGAAATGGCCTTAAGCTGAAGGAGAGCATGTTTAGATTGGATATTAGGAACAAATTCCTTACTTTCAAGGGTGGGCAGGCCCTGGCACAGGGTGGCCAGAGCAGCTGTGGCTGCCCCTGGATCCCTGACAGTGTCCCAGGCCAGGCTGGACAGGGCTGGGAGCAGCCTGGGACAGTGGGAGGGGTCCCTGCCATGGCAGGGGTGGCTCTGAGGTCCCTTCCCACCCAAACCATTCTGGGATTCTACAAAAGGAGTCCCACCCACTCCCACAGTGGTATCTCATCCGTGGGTGCCAACAGCCATGCTGCTGCTGCCAGGGCTTGCTCCAGGGCCGAGCTCAAGACCAGCTGCAGCAAATCCAAGCCCTAATCCTCCCCGAGGAGCCTGGAGAGAGGCACAGGGGCAGGGGCCAGGAGGCTGCTGCTGCCTCTGACAGGTGTGGGCTCAGAAACTGGAGCGGTGACAGGGCCCCATGTGCCCCCTCCTGCCCCGTGCTTCTGGTACAATGGAATCACTGTCCAGAGCCTCGGAAAGAAAGTTCCTCTTTGTGAGACTGCAACTCTGACAAGCAAGAGCTGCAACCCAAAGCCGACCCCTCCTCCTGCCAGCCTCTGAGGTTTATGCTGCTGCCGTGTCCTGCCTTGCCACAACCAGAAAATTCCCTGCACAGCCCCTGAGACCACCTAGGTGCCATCCAGGACAAGACCAGAGACACCCACTGAATCCAACAGGTTGGAGCTGACAAAATAAACAAAGGGGAACAGGAAATAAGCCTGGTCACAATTCCATCACTCCTCTGCAGCCAATGCAAAAGGGGTTGTGCAAACATATTTCATAAATAGGTCAGAGAAATGAGAAAGCAGATGACAGACAGATGGCACAGAGAAAGGAGACAAGGAGGAAGAAGGGGGCAAGAACACCTGAGCCAAAAGAGGAGCAGCCAAGGTATTTTTCAATGAAATCCCAGTTCCATTAAACGGCTCTATGCTCCAAACTTCACAAGAGGTAAAACACAAAGTCCATTTTATTTTGGACAAGGACCCCTGTGTATGGAAATCACATCTCCAAGCACCAGATGCTGTTCACCTTCCAGCACCTCCAATTCAGGTCACTCCTGGGAATGGTGCCAAAGTGCACTGGTAATTAGGGTCTAAAGGACACCATGAATTTAGGGCACACCAGCTTCAATGCCAGCAAAGCTCTCACTGGCACCAACACAACCTCTGTACAAACTTTACAAGGAAACCGTCACTCAGTGTGCGTTAAAGGAAATTATTTAGTGAACAGAACATTTAGTGATCCATCAGGAAAAGGGAGGCCTCAGACTCCATCTCATCTGCTGACATATCCCCAAAGGAATCCTAGAATGGTTTGGGTTGGGAGGGACCTTAAAGCTCACCCAGTGCCACCCCTGCCATGGCAGGGACCCCTCCCACTGTCCCAGCCTGCCCCAACCCCAGTGTCCAGCCTGGCCTGGGACACTCCAGGGATCCAGGGGCAGCCACAGCTGCTCTGGGTAAGACACAGTGAATCCCTCTCATGGCAGAACCAGACATGTCAGAACTGCAACACACTTCAGTATTTTCTGTACGCATTAAGTTTCTCTGAGTCTAAAACTCCACGTATGTAACAAAAAATGTGTTTAAATGCTTTAAGATAACTCTCTTGGAAAAAATCTTTGGTACTCGACAGGTTCTTGACCAAGCCATCAGCATGGTTCTCACTCAGAGCACACAAACCACGTCCCAGATGATGAGCAACTGAAAGGACAAACCAGGAACAGGAGGCATTTTGAGTAGTTTCTGCAAAACAAAAATCTAAATAAACCTTGATTGAAGGAACAAAAAGTAGTGAGATGCATCACTGACAGCAAGATGGTTCACTGATATGACAGCAAAAGAGAGCATGAAAACATACTTAACACTTCTGACTGTATGCAGCTGACACAAAAGAATATAGGGCAGAATTAGAGTACTGGAATTTATGAGGATTTTTAAAAGACAGAGAAAAAAAAGAGTTTGGATCACTGAGGAAAAGCACTGTTGGTTTAGACCACTAAAAAGCCTTCTTTAAAAAAGAAGGGAGGGGTGGTACATGATCCCACAACAAGCCAGAAAATTTTAAGTGAAGTTTTAAGTAAATGCCAACAGATTTAAAAAGCCATCGCATCTCCTGCTCTGTTCAGATGGCAGGAGGCTGCAGGATCACATCCACAAGTACTTGTATCTGCTCCACAGCTTCCCGACCCAACAGGCAAGGGAGGAAACAAGAACTGATGGCTGCAAGATCAACCTAAGCAGGAAAAGAATGGTTTTGAAAATCCATTCCAGCTCAAGCAAACAAGCCCTTACTCAGCTACATCAGCCTCCACACTGGTGTCTTCTCACATAAATGATCTCATCTGGCCTTACGATCTAAGGCAAAAACAAGTATTCCTGACACCAGTTCTCCGAGCTTGCTTTCTTTTCGTGCCAGGTCTCTCAGGATCATTTTGTTTTCTCCCAGCAGTTTCTGTCCCACTGCCCAAGGCCCTGCACCACTCCATCCATGGCAGAGTTTTTCTGCTCCTCGCAGGCCAGCAGCTGGAAGATCAACACACACTGTCCACTCACACCGTGTGCTTGTTCCAGAGGATTTAGGCACAGAACATTTTCAGTCCCAGCAAAGTGTCCCAACCACCAGCACCCAGCAAGTAAAGCATTCAAACACTCAGCCCTGCTAATTTTGTGGCTGAAAGACAGAGCCAAGTGCCTGGACCACGTCGTGGCTCAGCTCCTTTGTGGCCAGCAGTGTCTGAGGGAGCCCAGCTCAGCTCGGGCAAGAAGGAGGGCTGGCACCAAAACATCTCTTCAGCAAGAGATGCTCAGGCACAGCCAGAAGGTTGCACCTGCCCCTCAAAACTGGAAATCTGCTGGAGGGGGATGTGGAGCTCACACCTGCTTCACACATTATTCAGAGGACAATAAAGAAACTAATTATGTTTGGAAAGCCACTAGTTATTTATAGCACAGCATCAAATGTGTTACCTGCTTCAAGCAGGTCAGGGTTACAGTCCTGCAGTCACCTGCACAAGGCATCCGAAAATATCTGGGCTGGTCTACACTTGAAATAAAACCAAGTTCAAATACAGCTAGGTCCTTAAAAGCAATCCTCCAGCACGTTTGCTAAAAGTCTTAATGGAAACATCATTTAAAGACCTTTATCAGAAGAGACAGAGGTAAGGGTCACGTAACCTCTGTGTGTCTGATTTATTACAGTGAGCTGAGCAGGGAGAAATTCCAACACATAATCAGAAAACAGGGAGGTGGAAGAGACTTGGAACAAGCACCTCTCCTTGCAGCTACTCCTAATAAGCAATCCCAGTTCTTCACCACAGCTCCAGGCCAGTCACCCTCCCAAAGTCCCAGTCAAAACTCTGAATCACACACCCAGACAAGAGCAAACAATGAAAGTGTCCCAGCCCCCACTCACTGGGGAATCTGATTACTCAGACTGTCCTGCAGCTAATGGAAAAAGAGACACTGGGTGACAGAGGTGACACAGCCAGACCTGCAGAATCAGTGCTCAGTTTTCCCTCGAGCACCCCAGAGCAACCCATCAGCAGCATCTGTCTCCCTCCCTTTCGGCTGCTCACACTGCTGGCAAAACCCAGCACCTTTTAAGATGTATTTAGCAATAACTGAAGTTTTTTGGTTTTTTTCTTTAAGAAAAATTAGGCCTCTGTTGATTTCACAGGGCAGGAAAAGGACAAGCTGTGCCCATCTTCAGCTGTTCTTACAGAAAATATGTGCAAAAACATCTAATTGCAGCAGCGGAGCATCTCTGCATCTGCTCACCAGGCACTTCAGGCCAGGCTTCACAAAGCTACAGAAAGAGGGACAAAGGTGAGGGAATGGGGAAGATTTATAAATTCATCATGCAGAAATTCTGTTAAATCACCTGCTATTCCATCATGATGAGAGCTGACCGTGTTTGTTTTCATCTTTCCATGTCCTCACAAGCTCCTGTAAAATCTGTCTCAAGACAAAGTGGATAAATCCTGGGGCAGTGAATAAAACCTGTGACCCTTCTTTCTGTGTTTCAATGCTTCTCCTGGATGTATTCTTCTTTTACAGGACAACATCTTCTACTTCACAACTGAGAAACCAAGAAACTGTAATTGCTTCAAAACAGCAAAGAATTCCAGAGTAGCTATTCCATACTTTACAACACTGGTGGGAATAAATCCTCAGTGAATATGGCTTCAAAAAGCACCCTGTGCCCTCTTCCTCTTTCAACTCCCTAAAATAAAACTTAAGAGGAAATCTGCCAAGACACCAAAGAAAAAGGCCACCTCTTCTGCTAAGGGAACTAAGGGAAGCAACAATAACCCTCAGCAAAAGCATAAAGATAAAGGTTTTTAAAGCTGCACCACAATCTGAGGAAGCCAGGAACGGTTCTCAAGGACTTAACACCCTGTGATGTGTCCTCTTGTCCCTGGGAATGGCAGCAGCTCTGAGCTGCCCAATCCCCCACAAAGAATAGCAGCGGGGCCTCTGCAGGTCCTGACAGAAGAACCTGCACAGGAATTTAAATTACAAATATTTTAAAACAAAAATTAAAAAGAATTAAAATTAAGAAAAGAAAAAGGAGAAAGCTGTGGCTGCCCCATCCCTGGAAGTGTCCAGTGCCTGGTTGGACAGGGCTTGGAGCAAGCTGGGACAGTGGGAGGTGTCCCTGCCACGGCAGGGGTGGCACTGGGTAGGCTGTAAGGTCCCTGTCAACCCAAACCAGTCTGGGATTCTTTGATTCTATATCTGTGTTTCCTTAACTATTCTGCTCCCCTCATTCTGCCGCTTGCCTGACTGAGATTAAGTCATTACCAGCGGTATGGCAGCAGGGCTAGGACAGCTCCGTGCTTTCTGGAACATGGGATTATGCCAGCAGAGCTCCGGGCTGCAGCTCCGAGCAGAGTGAGGGTAAGCACTGCTGCCTCATTTCACAGCAATGACATCAGCTCCGACCTCCACGGAAATCTGACACCTCTCTCCAGGATGGATCCAGCGCTGAGCTGGGAGCAGGAGCTGCCCTGCGGTCACAGGGCTGCTGAGCACATCAGGTGATTCACACACAAAAGGGATTTGAGTCTTCCTCCACTACCCAGAGGAACCATCAGGAGCTATTTATATATATACATCACACAAGAGGGATTTATATCACACACATAGTGTGTGTGTATTTATATATGTAATATTTTGATGTATCGGAGAAGAAGGAATGGCTTTAAGTTGAAGGAGGGCAGGTTTAGATTGGATATTCCAAAAAAATCCTCCACTCAAGCCCTGGCACAGGTGTCCAGAGCAGCTGTGGCTGCCCCTGGATCCCTAGCAGTGTCCCAGGCCAGGCTGGACATTGGGAGGGGTCCCTGCCATGGCAGGGGTGGCTCTGGGTGGGCTTTGAGGTCCGTTCCCACCCAAACCACTCTGGGACTCTTTTTTCAACACTTTTTTGCCAGAGCCTGAGAGTCCAGGATTGGGAGCCTGCGCCGAGCTCCTGGTCTGTATTTAACATTCCAGATAATGCTGACACAGGCAGTGGCTCTCACACCTGAGTAAATGTCACCTAAAAGAAAGTTTGAGGCTTAACTGCCAGGTTAGTCCATGTTTATGCAGTGCCTTCAAGATAAAAACATTCTGTATGCTAAGCATTATCATCAAGTCTAAGGAGCACAGACTTGGCTCTAGGAGAGATACTAGAATTACATACACACAAATTAAAACACTTGGATTCTTTCCAGAGCAGATCATTCCAAATTTGTCTTTCTACTTGTCAGTACACAGCTCCACAAATGTCTCCTTTTTGGAGACATGGGACAGAAATCCACACAGTCAAGTTCCTAAAAGCAAGTAATATCAAAAACCACTCCTAAATGGCAGAAGACTATCCTCAAGGAAAAAAAGCAGCTTTACTTTTGTCATGGGACACCCACAGAGCTGAAAAGTCTCAACTTTATGGCCCATAAAATTTTTCTGCCCTTCACAGTGTGACAGCAAACCCCTTCAATGAGAAACTTCAGCAAAAGAAAAGCTCTAAAAGGTTCAACCAAAGTATTATATATAAACATTGAATATTTATATAAATATTTATGTGTAGTAAGTTCCAAAACGAGACTCAGGCAAGAAGCAAAGAAGCTTCCACAAAAAGCATGGCAGTCCAGTGGAAAGCCACAGCAAGTGGCTTCAACCAAACAGCCAGCTCAGGTCCTACTCCTTGTACCTGAACCAGCCTCTCTGTATTGTGCTGGGAGTTTCTGGAACTGAGTTTAGTCTTTAATCAAAGTTTATTTGCCTCTTGCAGAACACTGAGTACTCACATATCAAAAGCCTTGACAAAATTCCTCAGGCTTCACATTTTTCTTACTCCTAATGAAAACCAGCCTGGCTGGAGCTGTGAGGATTGTCCTTGCTCCTGTGATTCCCAAGTCTCGGGATGTGGGGCTGCTGCTCCTGGTGCCCCTGGGAGCACCTGGCACCCCTGGGAGCACCTGGCACCCCTGGGAGCCCCGGTTCCTGTGGCAGGGGCAGAGCTCAGCCCTGCTCCTGCACACACACACATCAGCCATCAGCCGTTTGCTGGCCAGTGCTGGCCAGGGAGCAGCTCGGGCTGGGCTGGGAGTGCCCGGCCAGCTCCAGCAGCTGGGCAGGAGCCTGGGGGAGCCAAACTCACCCTGCCTGGCACCCCAGCTCCCCAAAGACCCCCAGAACCCCATACATCCCCAGCTCCCCAAAACACCCCTGGCACCCCAAACACCCCCAGGTCCCTAAAACATCCCTGGCACCCCAAACACCCCCAGGTCCCCAAAGCCAGAGCCAGCTGGGGCTGAGGGCACAGGAGGGGCAGGCTGACTGAGACAGGCTCCAGAGGAGAGAAGATTCAGGATGGAAAAATGCCATCTTGAAGAGAGAGCTCCTTACTGAACACCAACAACCAGAATATGCCTTAACTTCATCCCTGGTCCTACAGGGAGCAGTGTTAATCAATTACCTCCCCATGCTTTGCTTTTCCTCTATTCTTCTCAGATATTTTCAGTAAGTATAGAATACTAAACAGAGAGACAGGAGCCCTGCTGGAGCTTATAATTGCATCTAAAATAACAACACTGCCTTAAATTTTGAGTTAAAACATCATAACACAGAAAATACAAGTCCAATTTTTAAGTGACAAGTACTTTGCATTACAGAACCTTTTTAACACACTCCCAGCTCTCAAATAAACTGATCACCACACAAAGCCCAGCCAGGCAGCTGGGAGCAGTTTCAGCCCTTGCCAGGGCCATGCACTCCCCTGTCCCAAAGCACCAGCAAGGCCTTGTCCCTCTGTGCAAAATGCAGCAGGGCAGCTGACAGGCTGCAGCCCAGACTCCACTTTACCTCACCACAAGTGTTTCACACGTTTGAACCCCAAGTCTGTGATTCAAGCCCTTCCTATGGACAAGCAGTAGCCATCCTTGGCCTAGTGAGACCAAAAAGATGCTCAAGTATTTGCAATCACAGCAAAAATAAATAGTTGCTGAGGCTACAAACCGCAGCTGCAAGAGGTACTGAGATGTTTATGAAGACTGATTTTCCCAGAAAGGTGTGCACTAGTGAAGAATGTAACAGCTTTTATACATTCCCACACACCAAGACAGACATCCAAGTGCTCATGGTACCATTTAAGCATGGTTCTCTAAAAAACAGTTTCACTACAGACTCTTTGGTGTTTAAGAGGGAAAGAGCTGTGAAGTTAAATCTTCCCCACGCAGTTAGAATGCAGATATCAGAGAGTCTCTCTCCCATATGGATTCTGAACTGTATAATAAGGAAATTAAAAACTACCCATTAAAGTTTTCCTTCTCTGCTCTCAGAGAAACTGGAACAGAAGCAGGGGACTGGCTCTACCCAACAGCTCCCAATACTGCTGGGAAAAGGTGAACATACAGCTTTAGGATATTTGGCAAGACAAGAACAGAAATAAAAGCAATTTATTTCAGGAATGATCACAAACACTTTCAGCCACAAGAAATCATCCTCCCAATAGCAGCATCCCAATTCCTGCATGGAAGAGAGGAGAGTCTAACACCAGTGAGTGGAGTTTCATCTGTGCTGGGAATTCTCAGGAGTTTTAGCTGGCAGGGAGGAGGTTGTTAATTCAGTTCCCTGCTAACCCCCAGTACACCATGTACCCCACTCCCAACTTCGTAATAAAGCTCCCTGTGAAATGGCAGATTTAACAGCACACAAACAAATCCCCCCTGTGGAAACTCAGCTTCTATAAAGGGAGACCATGGCCTGTTACATCTTCTGAGAATTCTGTCTCCCAGGACCTGCAACAAAAAACTTCACAAAACCACTGCCACTGCCACCCTCCTCCCAAACTGCCCCTGATTTTTCTCCACTCCCAACTGCACCCAGATCCAGAGTTAGAGCCCAGGTATTTGAAAGAGATGGCATTTGAGACCAAGACAAGTAACTAGCAGCATTTCTGAGTTTGTTGTGTCTCCCCCAAATGGATAGAGAACTATTAGCTCTCTCCCAAACATCAGAGCAGTAACAGAAAGAGGATTAAAACATGGACAGAATTTCAACAGAAGCAATCTTAGCAGAAGAACTGGAGCACATTTCAGTGAATGCAAGAAAGAATTGCAGAGCTGCAGTCTAGATTTTATTTTAAAAAACACACAACTTCAAAGCACTGAGATATGTTCTGCCATGAAGCAGCACTGAACTTGGCTGGCTTCCCTCCTCTCTCCAAACAGCAACAAAGGAACACTGTTCTCCCCCAGCAGACAGCAAACACTGGCACATATTTTCAGGGAGACACCTGTTAGGGCTGGAGGAGCTCAGGGAGCACAGCAGAGGTGGCCACAGTGACCCAGTGAACCTCAGAGAAGCACCACGGCTCTTTTTGATCCCAGCTCTTTCCTGCTCTTCCTCAGCTCAGAGCAGGCAGTTGCACAGACAGCACAGATGCTTCGAGTTCACCGGGGAAGAGCTGCTGGAGGATGTTTAGGCACATTCCACAGATAAAGTCTTACCTCCCAGAGTAGCACTTTCCCCTTATTTCTCAAAGGAAAAAACAAAATGCTGCAAAACCCACTTGGGCTTTGGTCAAGGATTATTTATACTTATTTTACTTTTAAAAAAAAAACAAAAAAACTTTGCATCTTTGCATGCAAACTATGCCAGCTATTCCAGCTAAGAGCCTGTGAAAGCCTCATCCTTGAAGGTCTGGGGCAATAGGCAAAGCTGTTACAGCTGCAGCAGGAGACACAGAACATGCACAGGCAGTATCTCCTCTGCAGTATATCCTCTTCCAGTCAGAAGTGTGACAGCAGATACCTTCACAGCCTCCAGTTTGGAGGAAAATAGGAGAGTAAGGCTGACGTGAGCTAAAAAGCAGCAGTTACTGATTTTGGGCAAAACTCTCCTCCCCAGAGACACCAGTCCAGACTGATACAGGAGGATCCTGATGCTGACCTTCATAAGGCAGCAAAGAACTCATGATTTATGTCCTTTGATATAAAAACAGAGCTTACAACAACAAAAAAGCTACAAGAACTCTACTGGACCTCATAAACAAAGTCCTGGACAAACTGGTAACTGTATTCAGCTTAGTTTATTAAGAACAAATTAATTTGCAACCACTTCATTCCATTTGAAGGCTGACTAAGCAAGGCTTACAGGCTGTTTTCTTACTGACAAGTCTCATCTGTAAAAGCTCCTTATCTGACAGCTCTCTGCTTTTGCCACTGCAAGTTAGGAAACTAAGATAAAACACCAGTGGTGCAGCACCCAGAAACAAAGCACCAAGCTACAGGAATTTAACCATGTTTTAGTGTTTTGCATCCTGCTATCCACACACAGACACAAGTTCTGGAAGAGATGTTAAACCTCATGTTTAAAACTCTACCACAAAGGGCAGATCCTCCTCCTTAGTTTTTATGTATTCTTCCAAAGCACACAGAAGCAGTTTCAGGAACAGAGTTATGTGCTGCAGCCTAAATCCTCGGTGAAATAAAATTATTGACATGTAGAGAAAGAGCAGAATTGAGTTTGGGCAGGTTATTAGGTATCAGGAAGGAACTGTCCCCTGGCAGGGTGGGCAGGCCCTGGCACAGGGTGGCCAGAGCAGCTGTGGCTGCCCCTGGATCCCTGGCAGTGTCCCAGGCCAGGCTGGACATTGGGGCTGGGAGCACCTGGGACAGTGGGAAGGGTCCCTGCCATGGCAGGGGTGGGTCTGGGTGGGCTTTGAGGTCCCTCCCAACCCAAACCACTCTGGGACTCCATGAAATAAAGCAGCTGGTGTTTTTGTTGACGTGGTTTTACCACAAGAAACTTGGCACACACATTAAGGTTTCATATTCAAGCTCTCAAAATACACTTGCTTTTACCTAGTGACCTACACCTCACCTCCTACTTGTCCTAAAACCTGCTTTAATAAAATTATATTGAGATTGCATTGACAAAGAAACTCCAGATCTCCTTGCAGCCAACAAACGTAACCATACCCGTAACTACAGAGATGAGAGCCTCAAACTGCTGGGATCTAAATACACACAGAGACTTCTTTGCAAAAGTTGGGTGTGCACCATGCACACAGTGTGTACACACACACATACACACTCCAAAATGCTTTCAAGCCTTTCAAAGCTCACTACAAATTCACACAAGTCATTCACAATTCCCTATAGTTTAAAAAACACAAGCAGCTAAAAAAAGGATTGTACGTCACATGTGAAAGAGAAAACAAAACCATTTATACTTTGGAGCAGTCACATTCAGCTGCTGTTTGGGAAAGGTACAGTCAATTACATGCATTTCTGTGACTCAGGATCCCTGCAGCCTGCTTCTCTTCCCAGAGATACCTGAGTTATCCTTCAGCACTTTCCAGCTTCTTGCTGGCCTGTTACACAGCTTTATGTGGCCAGAGTCCTTCAGCTCATGTCTGATGATTAACACAATCCTGCAGAAGAGCAGAATGCTGCTGATTCTTTGTAAAAGAGCTCCCCAGAATGCAGTATTAATTTAATCTCATTTAGAACAGAAAGATTCAGCATTTCATTCTGGAAGGAAGAAATGCTTTCTACTATGTCAAGGCAGCGAGCAAGAAATCAAAATAATGAGTTCAGAGCCACATTGCTGGGTTCACACAGAGTGAAATTCCATAATGTAAAAGAATAAACTGCCGTCTTGAGCAATTAAGCAGCATTTTCTATTCACAAAAGTACATCCTCCCTGGGTGTCACTAAACACTGCACTGATTCCAAGCAACTCAGCTGCTCTTAATGAAAAAAACTGAAAAATAAATCCTATTTCTTGCTGGCAAGGTGAGTTACTTGAAGGCTCTTTGCTCGTCAAGGACAATGCGGGTCTGTATCAAGCAGACGTGGCAGGTTTGCCACTGCCACATGGCTCCTCCCTGTTGTGAGTGCAAACAGGGAGCTCCTGACTCAACTCCAGAGCGAGGGGCTGGATGGGGACGGGAGGCACCCACAGGCAAGGTGGGAAAGCCAACCCCAGCCCCAATCCCAACCCCACAGGGGCTGGGCACAGGACACACAGCAGCCACAGAACCATGCCCTTGTCACCCAGGGGTGGTTCCTCAGCCCTCCTCCCTCCCCACCTGAACAGCCCTGTGCACCCTGATAACCCCGAGCTGGGGCAGCCCCAGGAGCCCCCCAGCAGCTCTGTGGGGTTGGGGTCCCTGTGGGGCCCCTCGAGGCAGCGCCGGTGCCGCACTGGGAGCGACGATTCCGGCAGGCACAGAACCCCAGAATGGGCTGGGCTGGAAAGGACCTTAAACCCACCTTGTTCTGCACCACCCTGGCATAGACAGGGACAGCTCCCAAGCACATCCAAACCAGCCTTGGACACTTCCAGGGATGGGATATGGCTCCCTTCTGCTCTGCCCCAAAACTGAGGCCTCACACTAGGAAGTTAAACTTAAACCAATGCATCAAACTCCCTCTGGGATGAAAACCAACACTGCCCTATCGGAGACACCCAACTCCATTGCCCACAGAGCAGGAGGAAAGGGAGATGCTCTTCTGCAAGACCTAGAGAAGATCAGAAAGCTCAAGGTACAAGGTGGAAAGAGAAGCCATGGGAACAAGAAGTGGTGAGGAAATACCAAGCACTGAATTATTTTAGGCTATAAAGCGGAGGTTATATCTTAACTGTGTCTGTAAGGACACATAAAAAGGGTCTTTATCCCCCCATTTTATCCATATTTCCCAGAGCCAAATCAAAACCACCTCTCTGTACCACCCCCATCCCTCCACAAGTGATTCATGTCACACACTCTGTTGGCTGCTCCACCAGAAATTTATTTTTCTTGGACAGATTTTCTTCAGCCCTTTCAATCAGGTTCAGCCAAGACACACTCTCTACTCCAGGACTTTTCACAGGGACTAGATAATGTTTGTTTCATGTCAAGACACGAGGGAAACAGAATAAAAGTATCTGTAGAGCAACCAGGCCACTTTCTACCTTCTGAGCAAACCCCACCGCAGTTCAAGTGCACAGTTTGGAGCATCTCATACTCTAATTTTATTTTCATGCTGTGTGAAGTCTGCAATAAATATCCAACAATTCTATAAGGAGTTGGAAAGGGAGAAAAGAGAGAGGAGTATTGGTCTGTTTCTTTAATTTGGTCCCTTTACAACCAGCAGTATGTTCTTTAATACTGGGCTCCGGTTTGCAAGAATAAATTTTTCTTGAAGATAGGGTATTTTTAGATGTTTTGATTGGTGGCATCGAAACATCTCATCCAAGAAGCAGAGTTTCCATCATTATCCCAAATCTCCTCAGTATCTCAAAAAATCAAGACATCAATCTCATCAGGAGGATTTTTTACCAAAGATGTATTCAGGAGGGTTTTCCTGTTCTTTTGGGGGAAGAGGGAGTGGGAGTGAATGGAGCATTACTCACTCTGCAGTCACCAATTTCTAGGAGTTGGGCTTTTCTACAGAAGCGAATACTAGACCTTTTTTGTTAATTTAGTTTTTTTTATTTACAAGCAGAAGCAAAGCATGGCACATTCACGTGTCTAAAAGTCAGGACAAGAGCCAAAAAAATTGAGCTGGGGTAACTTTCTGTCAAGCAATCCATAAGGAAAGGCAGCAAATGAGAATAGTTTGGATTATTACAACATCTTCCAGACCTTAATGCTTCGTAAAACTAAAAAAAAAGGTTCACACAAAGAGCAGAACAGAGGTTCTGAACCCACTGCACAGCCTCCAATGGTGCAGAAGGCCAAGTGGGACCTGCAGCCAAAGCATTACACATCTGCACCTCCCCACACCGAGAAAATTCCCAGCTCTGGAAGGGAGAGGACAGTTTTCTTCATTAGAGGAGCTGGAAGGAGCTGTGCTGAGAACTGGAACTGTGCTCGGCCAGTGTAGCTCTGCACTGTCAGCTCACTCCAAGGGCCAGGGAGTTCACAGCTGCTAGAGAGGGTGGGATGTTTCCATCTGAATAGAGAAAGAAAAGAACCTTGCTAGAAAGGAGAATGTCCCTCTGAAATTACCATACAATCTTGTGCAATAAATGCAACTTTAGAAGTGACATTACCCAGCTCTGAGCAAACAGGCAATTCCAGTGACTGGAAAAGGGCTATTTTTGCATGGATTTCTACATTCTCTATGAAGGAAGACAACACTTCCATCGGCTCTCTGCCCTAATGAGTGTCAAAAGCCAATCAGAGGTTCGATGGAGATGATTAATGCTGGAGGGAGCTGGGCAGGTGCTGCTCTCCATGGCAGGGAGGAGGAGGAGGAGGAGGAGGAGGAGGGGAGCTGCCTGTCTCCTTTCTGGGACAGCAGCACGAGCCACAGCCTCAGAGACAATCACAGATTCTCAGAACCCCCTTTATCTCACCAAGCATCAGCTAAATAAATAAGCCAAGATGCTTTTGGACAAGCTACTCTCAGGAACGAAGTGAAACACAGGAGAGCTCCATTACTTCAATTAATACTCCCATTTGTACCAGGTCAGCAGTTCCCAAGGGCAGCGAGGACAGGCACATCCCACTGCTCCTCATCCAACAAAAGCCCCAATCGCTGGGCAGTGAGCACTCAACTCACCTTAAAGCTCTGTAGGACCCAGCAGTAAAAAAAGAAAAAGAAGAAAAAAAGAGAAAAGGCTTCCCTGGATATGCTTTCTTGAAAATTTTGGTTGCAGTCCCTCAAACTGGAAGGGAAATTACACAGTTTTACAGAATCCCAGGATGGTTTGGGTTGGAAGGGGCCTTAAAGCCCACCCAGTGCCACCCCTGCCATGGGAGGGACCCCTCCCACTGTCCTAGGGTGCCCCAACCCCCAATGTCCAGCCTGGCCTGGGACACTGCCAGGGATCCAGGGGCAGCCACAGCTGCTCTGGGCAACAAAGTTTTCTCCCAGACCTAATAAATTTAAGTAAAACCATTTTTTTCCCAGTATGACAACTGTAGCAATCCCAGAACAGGAAGATCACTTCATGTACTAGTTTGACTAGCTGAAAAATTCAAACACCTACATTAGGGAGGAAAAAAATCCTAACAGAAAGCTCCAAAAGGAGGGGGGGGAACTCAAATTATATAAGGCAAAGATTGAAAGTAGCCAAGTGCTCTACATGCAGATGGTTGTTAACAAACAGACAAGAAGTAGATTAAAGGGATTTTGAGGAATGCCACAACATCAGAGGAGAACAATAAAGAGAGGATTCCTCCAGCAGGTTCACCCAGTCACACTCAGCTCCAGCCACAGACCCTCATTAGTGGGGACCACCTTGTTAGTGCTGCAGAGGTTCCAAGCAGCACAGCTAAAAGCATCTGGCAATTTACAGCCAAAATCTTCACAGAACTGACAACAATGAAGAAAACACCCACAACATCTTCTCCTCATCCCCCTCTTTTGAGGAGCTGCATCACTGAGCACCACAAAGTTTTCAGAGCATCTCTGTAAGTTGTGGGAGGGAAACAGGCACAGAGTTTGTCAGGGCATCTGTGCAGGGCCAAGAATTGGACTGGGTGATCCTTGTGGGTCTCTCCCAACTCCAGATATTCTGTGATAACTTTCACTAGTTCTTCATAAAGCCACTGAAATGCTCAATCAAGTCATTTTTCCTGTAATTTTTCAGAGAGGAGCACCTTGTCCTGGCACACAAACTCATTGCTCAAGCACAAGAAAACATTGGTACAATAACCAACTCAATTTGCAGAGCAGCTAATCTGATCAGGGCTTACCTGTACCCAGCCTGCAGGGCTTTGGTTTCAGGAGTTTAACATAACCAAAGCACGCCTGGTACAGAGAGAAAAGGGGAAAAACAAAGGCAGAGCTCTGCCTCAACAACTAGGATGGGCCATGAAAATTTTCTTTCCTCAGTATTTTGAAAATAAATACTATCCCAAGAGCCAGCATGCAGGAGAATTAGCTGCAAAAAGAACTCTTTCCATTAAAAAGCCCTGGCCATGAATCCCCGGGAGAGGTGATGCAAGGGGGGAGGAGGGGCACGGGGCAGGTCTGACAAGTGAAAGATTCACACAAAAGAGGGAGCCAGCACAGAACCACCGGAACTGGAGACAGATGTAATTCCAGCCTGTTAGGAGGAATTCAGAGAACAACTCACATGCAGGGAAAAAGCAGCTAAAAAAGAAAAACCAGCAGTTACACACTTCATAAACCAAGTTAACATCTAATACACAACACAATGCCAATCAGAGCCTTCAGGTAAGATTTTTCTACAAGTATCACTTATTAAAAGTAGGTTTAAATAACTAAAGAGTTAAGCTGGTTTGGGCTTCCTGCCCATTTCCAGAGGCAGGGAGAGGGGGATGGCAGGGGGAGCGAGCTCAGGCTGAGTATGGAAAGCTGTCTTTAGGCACAATATGAATCACCACACTGAAAAATCTTCTTTAAGTGGCTGGCTACTACTCAAACAGATTTATTTTATTTAAAATGGGATGATTTTGACCAATATATGCACAATGAACCTTGGAGAAATCATTACAGGACATTCTGCTGTATCTATTACAATGAAAAATACTCGAAAATTAATCTGTATCAATTTAATCCACCCTGACGTAGGAAAAGTGGTTAATGCCTTGGGAGATTTCCTAACGTGCTTGGTTTCTTCACATTATTTTCTGCTGGCTCAGTATAAACAGCACGTTGCCTTTGACTTTCAGAAATCTCTGCTAATGGCAGGAGAGCTACCTACGACATGAAAGGAGCAGAGAGAGAATCATTTTCTTGTTTTAGCCTGAGACAGTAAAAAGCCAACACCACAAAATGTTGCATACATGGAGCAAGAGCCCTGCAAGTGTTCTGCATTCAAAATGCAGATCTACAGAAGGCTGATTGTCTCAGTTTTTTGAAATAGCCAGCACGGGAATAGCAGAAGTCACATGGAGAAGGGCTCCAATTCACACAAAAATAGGCAGATTTAGCTGCTGCGATTTTTATTCATGCAACTGTCCCAGCCTAGGAATAGCAACGGCTGCTGAACAGAAATATTCTCCCCCTGGCCACTGGGATGTGGGACTCCAGTGGAGGAAAACGTCACCAGGAGCAGGGAGAGCCACCTCCCAGGAAAGCCCAGGGAGCAGGAGCTGGGACCAGAGCAGAGCCAGGAGCACTGAAGCACCCCCAGACCCAGCTGTGCCACAGCTCCTATTTATGTGCTTCATATATACCCACATTCTTTACATGTGCATACAAATACCCCTCACTAAAGCTTTTTGTCTTCAGGAATACTTTTTTTTTATTATTACTTCTGTCTACGGCCTCTGCAAAAAACCTCTCTGGTTCCCTCTCAATAGTGGAATGGATTTGCTAATGCAACATCACCAGCCCTGAAACAGCCAAAGCTCAGCCCTAGGTATTAATGGGGAGCCACCAGGGAATTCAGGAAATTCAGGAAATGCAGATTGAGCCTATGAGCTGCCTCAAAGGCTGCTAAATGAAGACATCCAATTTTATCTCAACCAAGCCTAGAGCTCCCCATGAACACCAATGGGTAACAGCTCCAAATCTTGAATATCATGCAAAGAGATGAGCTCCAACTGCACACGGGCTGGGATGAGAAGCATTTTGGAGATAAAATACTCTTTACCTGGACCGGGAGAAGGAGCAATGCCAGATGTTCCCAAGCTTCACCTTCAGCACCAGAGAGGAAAGATTTTGTGGCAAACATTCCCCAGATGACTGAAGCTCTCTTATTTTCCTGATTGCTGGCCAAGACCAGTTCAATGGATGGCTGCTCACTGCAGGCACTACATCAATCCCTTCCCTCTGCCTCCCATCACACTATTTCCCTCCAATTCACACTGCTTTCCATTAATATTTGAAAGTCCTCCCTTACACAAATAAAATTCTTGCAACATTTATTACAACATCGTTATGTGTTACTATGGAAACTGCTAAAATGTCACAAAATACAAAAGCCTAAAGCTCTGCTGCAAGAGGAGAACCCTGATCATCCTTAGTTCCCTCTTTGGGTAATCTCATGATCAAATGTTTCAAGCCTAATATTAAAAAAGTCACCATTATACTGGGGGGTGTATTTATTTATTTTTTTTTGGCATTGCTTTAAATTACAGCAGCCAAATGAAATCACTTTTCACAAATCCACCCTGTCAGGAGGCACTTCTGAGGCAGCAAAATGACATTCAAAACTCTCTGGAATTCCATTCTGAGCAGAGCAACTGTGGCTGCCCCTGGATCCCTGGCAGCAAGGCCAGGCTGGACACTGGGGCTGGGAGCACCTGGGACAGTGGGAGGTGTCCCTGCCATGGCAGGGGTGGCACTGGATGAACTTAAAGGCCCTTTCCCACCTAAATTCTGTGAGTCTGTGAGTGTTTTACACAGGCAGGATGCACAGACTGAGCAGACAGGGAGCTCTGACTCTTTCCAACAGAGGCTGTGGGAGAATCCCAGAGCTGTGGAGAGCACCCTGTGCTCATTCACAAGGCAGCAGGAATTCATGTGCCTCAAAGCAGTCACGAGATGTGCCAGCCCAGCCATGCCACCTCTAGCGCTGGAACATCTTCCTGTGCAGCTGAGACACCCGAGCATCCCCAGGGACAGAGCAGCCATCTGCCAGGAGCTCACCTCCCTGACCTGGCAGCCCCCGGCCACGCTGGGCACACCCTGGGGTGCCCTCCCTGCTGCTCGGGGTGCCCTCCCTGCTCGGCACAGCCAGGACAGCACTGGCACAGCACGCTTTGGCACAGAGCTGGGGCAGGCCTGGGGGGGAGCAGGAAAAGGGAAAACACCTTCCACGTGACCAATCTGCCGCAGAATTTTCGAGCCACTCCATCATCATAACAAAAGCAGCGAACAGAAAGTCCCAACAGCACAAGACTCTGAGTGCCGGCCCCTTCCAAACATCGCCCCCCTCACCGCTGATGCAATGCCATGAAACACATTTCACAGGAAAATCCCAGGCATCCTCAGCAAATCCCTAACTCGCATGCCTGTGCCAGGTACCCTTCCCATAAATAGCTTGTTCAGTGCTGAGGTCAAACCTGGAGCAGGCATTCCAGAAAGTAACCTTATCCCAGGGAAGGTCAGACGGGGGGTGAAAAGAAAATAAATAGGACAGAAAAAAAAAAGAAAAAAAAAGAAAAAAAGGTGAAGAAAAGGAGCTGGGTATTACTTCGTTACTTAAGCAAACCATTCCAGTACTTGAAGTGAAAGCAAATCTTTCAAATGCAGAGAGCCACAACCAGAGACAGCTCCGAGTGCTCTGGAGAGTTGAATCAGCCCCAGTTGGCTCCAGAGACGTGAAGGGCAACTGCAACAAACCCAACAGCAATTCAAGCTTCTCTTCCCACTTCCCATCTGAATTCCTAGTCAATACTAGGCCCTCACCTATTTATATTTTTTTATTTTTAAGTCCTTCCTTTCATTCCGAAATCCAGCAAATAAAACCTAAGCTAATTTATGTTCTCTCCTACCTAAAGCGCTTTGTCTGAGGACAGCCCAGGAAAGACACGGAGCTCTCCAAGCCTTTGAAACAAGACACTTGCAAAACGCCTCATATCCAGGGTGTGCCCAAAACACACTCCGTGGAAAAATCTCTTGGGGTAATGCCAGTTTAGCAAGAAAAACATTTTCCCCCAGCTGGAAGTCTAGCACTGCTGAGCGAGCGCAACCAGAATGGATTTGAGAGAGAGAACAAACGAGGGGGGAAGCCCATGACACTGCAGAATGAAACCCCATATCTTTGAGGAACACACCTGGGAGTACCTTTACAATCTCTCCCTTCAGGAATTCCATGTTCACCGGTGCTCCACGTGTAATCTCAGCCATGCAGTAATTCTAATCTCAGCCATACAGTCATTTTTTGTCTTCTGTCAGCACCAGCATGAATAAAAATGCAGCTCTGAGCTGTGGCTGCTGGCAGATGCTGGTGTAACACAGTGTAAAAGCCTTTCCCCATCCCCCACAGAGGTATATTAGACTTCAATATTGGAGATTAGCTCTAAACAGGGCCCCTTTCCCTCGCTCAAACACTGACTTCAATTTCAGAGGAGACTGCAGCAAAGCAGACAAGTACCACCACTGGTTTTTAACACCAGTTCACATTCACAAACTTCTAAAAAAATTTTCTTTGCTGCTTCAGATGTTCTGACAGGCTTCTTCCAATAAAAACTAAAGTAAATATTTATACAACCCTATCCACAGTGTCACCCACAACTGCTAAAAGAATCTGAACTACAGCCTGTTCTTGCTCCCTGCCCCACTGTGGGAGGGCTACAGAGAGCAGCTCATCAGCAGCCCCAGACACCAGATCATGCCCAGCCCTGTGCAGGACCTGCCACACACAGGGCAGAGAAGGCCTGGCTCTGAGCAGAACCCAAACTGCTGCAGGGGCTGCCCCAGAGATGCTTGGTGTGCACCCCAAACCCAAACACTTCTCTGGACACAGCTGACCCCAATGCTGCTCCCCTGGACACAGCTGACCCCAGTGCTGACCCCCTGGACACAGCTGACCCCAATGCTGCTCCTCTGGACACAGCCCATCCCAATGCTGATCCCAATGCTGCTCCCCTGGACACAGCCCATCCCAATGCTGACCCCAATGCTGCTCCCCCGGACACAGCTGACCCCAATGCTGCTCCCCTGGACACAGCTGACCCCAATGCTGCTCCCCTGGACACAGCCCATCCCA
>JAWWMU010000105.1:1070941-1085225 GCA_035048155.1 Cinnycerthia olivascens
GACCCCAATGCTGCTCCCCTGGACACAGCTGACCCCAATGCTGCTCCCCTGGACACAGCCCATCCCAATGCTGATCCTCACACACCTGACACAACACCGAGTGCTGGGGCACACAGGGCCAGGCTGCTTTGGGCTGGAAGGGGCTTTCAGCACAGATAGGTAAATTCAAACCAAAGCACCAAACTCCCTCTCGGATGAGGGACAGCCACGCTGCCTTATCTGAGCTCTGTGCATGGCCACCAAACCTCCACCATTCTCCAGTGAGGTCTGCACGAGGACCAAGGCTCTAATAAAAATCAGAAACAACTTATTAGACACCCATAATATCTATAAAAGGTGTACTAGAACCAGCATCTCTTTGAGAAATAACTGACTATTCTCGTTTGCCCTCTTTCCTTAAAAGCAAGAGGGACTTGGAGTGCCCTACTTTTACTTTGGATACCTGATTAAGCATTTTTGAACAATCAACCACTCTATTCTTCTGCTTTCAAATGCAAGAACACTTTAGGATTTGCTCTCTCTTTCCAACTGAAAGAGCCTTCAGGACTTCTCTGCTGGCCAACAAACACACTGCTGCAACTCAGACAATGCATAAACAAGTTCTCATAAACAGCTGAAAAATACAGTTGAGCACCTCGCTGTCATCAGTACCTACAAGGACAGCAAAAATTCAACAAAAAACAACACCCAAAGTGTCAAGCAGGTGACAGAAAAAGTGATAAAGAGTAAGAGACAAACTTTTAGGATTGCTCTGCACGAATCATTTAGTGAAACATGTTTGTGACCAGCAGGAAAAGCTTCCTTAGTCCCCATGGTGTGGGATTTGATTTCTGAATGACATGTGGGATCTGCTATCTGAATCATAATTCCGTGGATTTGAGAAATATTGTTTAATGGGCCTTGAGATACAGGCTTCATTATCATATTCTCTCTCAAAAATCATAATCAAGGAAAGAAATCAGAATCTTTAAATCCCATTTCTCAGCCAGCTGATGCACCAACTGCAGGCACTCCTCAAGCAACCCCCAACCCAAGTGCCCCAAGCATTCATCTCCAACACAGGGCTTGGAAACCAGTGCTGGGAAAAGTACTTGTGAGAAATCTTAATTACTGCTCCAAGCCCAGCAACTCTGAAATCCCGGCAGCACAGTGACGCAGCGCAGGGAGGAGACACCACACGGGCTGGGAAAGGATTCACTGCAACACCAAAGTGCACAAGGTGCTGGGATTTCCCATCAGCAAATGGGAATAATTGGAGTGTGCTCAGGCATTGTAGCCACGGGCATGCTAACAACCACAACTGAACCCTGTAGGAACTGCCTGACCCTTGGAAAGGTTCTGTGGGAAGCCAGTGGTGTGAGAAGTTGGTCACTAGGAACTCCAGCTCCCTCTCGGCAGCTTGATGCAACTGCCAACCAGAGACTTTCCAGATAAGAAAACCTGAGCTAAAAGATAAGTCCCAGTTAAATATTTGGTTTCATTACCTTTTCAGAAAATTTTTCCATGGTACAGACTGAAGTTGAGGATTAGAGACACTTAAATCACCTACCACTCACCAGCTCATGTCTACGTTACTGCTTAGCATAGGTCACTAACCAGCCAAAAATAATTGACAACTTCTGATTAAACTTGTCTGCTGGCAAATTCAACACAACCAAAGAAACCACCAGTCTGAGAAAAGCAACTACTACAAAGATGCACAAGCCACATGAAATATTTCGTATTTATATGTATTAGCACAGGGGCATAGAAACAACAAGACTTTGGTGACTTTCTAAACCATCACAGCCACACAAACCAGATTTCAGCCAGCAGCCCTCCAGCACTGGGAAGAATTCCATGCCCTTCTCTGAACCACATTTCACGAGCAGTTCCCGATCCCACCATGCTTACAGCAACATAAAACCATGGAATGGTTTGGGTGGGAAGGGACCTCAAAGCCCACCCAGTGCCACCTCTGCCAGGGCAGGGACCCCTCCCACTGTCCCAGGCTGCTCCCAGCCCCAATGTCCAGCCTGGCGTGGGACACTGTCAGGGATCCAGGGGCAGCCACAGCTGCTCTGGGCACCTGTGCCAGGGCCTGCCCACCCCCAAAGGGCACCTGGGCCCTTTCACAGCCACACACACTTCTCAGGCACTGCTGCCTCCAGTCACACCCAGCCAAGAAGTTTGGATTCTCACAGGGGAGACTCCCACCTGCCTTCCTCACCTCCTAGCAAAGGCAAAGCTGCTCTCTCCTGATCCTCACCCTGCACTGCTCACACCTTTCGAGAGCCTCAGCTGAGCAGAGCTGTGCATTAACCTGGGAGCAGATGCAGCCCAGCACAGTGGTCCTTGCTGCACACAGAGCAAAGGGCTCAGCACAAGCCTGCCCACACCTGCCCTGGCCACGGGCAGCCTGAGAGGCAGGAGCACCTCGTTAAACCAAGCCCATGGCTGGCAGGGCTTCCCAAAGGTGTAACAAATCCCTCCCTGCTTTGTTTATGCATTACACGATGATGGCCTGGTTATGTACCTGAATGACAGCACCTTCCTGGGCAGCAGGTCTGGGAGTGCTTCAGAAGGACCTACCAAGCTCTGATACATCCCTAACACTGCTGGAATGAAGAACTTCTCAGGAGATGGTGCTCCATAGCTGAGATCAGGCAGGTCAGAACAGTACGAATGCTTCAAAGTCTGTCCTTGACCAGATACTGATTCTGGAATGCCACCACACCAGAAAAACTCAAAGGTCAGCTCTTATCTAAGCATGATGTAAACATGTCTTTGTCTCTTTTGGGTGCTCCTACTTGAATCTCAGAGGTGGTTGGTGACATGGCCACTCACAGCCAGCAGTCCTGAGCCACAACTCTCACTAGAGGTCTAGAGGCAAACAGCAGTTTTTTGGGGGGGAAGGCAGGGGAATCCAGAAGCCATGCAGAACCATGGGATGCTGACCAAGCAATGAGAAGTTACAGAACGACAGAATTGCTGGGATTGGAAGGGACCCTGGTGATCATCCAGTCCAAGGCCCTGGTCTCCTGAAGCAGGTTACACAGGAACACGTCCAGGTGGGGTTGGAAAGTCTCCATTACACATTTGGACATCCCATCTCACTAATCAAAATTAAAATAATCAGGGTTCACCTCTTCGTTCTAAGAAGTAAATTCAGAAAGACAAAAAATCCAGCCCTCCTTGAGCAGCCTCTAACGTACAACAATGGCTCTGTACCATCAGCTGGCCTAAGGCAGCTTCCCAGTGGAACACTCGGCTCTTCCCTTCCTGCCTCCGCGCACTGCTGGAAAAGAATGGCATTCAGATGTGCTCAGAAGCTTGTACCAGCTCTTAAGGTTGACTTGAGGAGTTGCAGAAACGAGCAGCAACACGCACTGAGCCTCGGCAGTGCCAGAGCTCCCACCCCACAGGACGGCTCATCACCCAATGCCCACAGGCACCAACTCCAAACGAGCTTTGGTGGGCCTGGCCTAGATGCCAGTGTGCATACACACCAGCTTCTGAACCCAGAGACAATAGAGGGATCAGCCTTTTTATTAGCTTTCAAATCTTGGGCTTTTTAAGAATACTCAGAACTTGAAGGCATGACTAACGCAAAGGGCGGAAAAGTCAGCAAAGAATTTCACGCACTGTGTCTCTGAATGCTGCACTTCCTCTTGGGATTAAGAGGAGTGGCAAAGAAATTTCACTTTGCTAGACAACACGTGAAGCCATGAAACCCACAATATGGGAAATTTAATATTATTTTGTACAGATTTTTAATCAAATGTCTCCTCCAATAACTACTACAAGACTTAAAACACAATTCTACTACTAATCCCAACAGTGAGTTTGTGGATGTTATAAAACAGGAATAAAGTTACTAAGCTCTTGTTTCTAACACCACAAGAACCCCTTTATGTCCATCCAGGAGAGATCACATGATCAGCCAGCTAGCTACCAGCTTTGCACTGGGAGGAACCCAAACTCAAGCCACATTTATGACTTCACATGCAGGAATTCATCCTGCGCCACCATCCCCAAACATAATGTGACATTTAGCTGGAATTTGATACTCCAAAGCTGTAACATCTGGTTATCTGCACTCATCCACATGAGCATGTTCTCGGAGGATACTGAAGTTACCAAATGTCCACTGTTCACATCTACCCAGCTCAGTGAAACCTGTGTCACACAGCCCTTGACCAGTCACTAACATACTCCAGACAACAGGCATCCAAATCTGTTCAGTTATTTCTCCAGAGAGATCTGAACAATCCCAGGACAGCAGAGGAATGCAGAAGTCCTGGTGACTATTTCCAGCCTGGATGGGAAAGCCACTGGCATTCCAGCCAGGACCCTGGGCCCATGCAGGGACCTTTCTGTTGACTGTAATGACACTTCACAGGCTGAGCTTCAATAGGTCCATCAGGGTGAAAGAGATCATCTACTGATGCAAGCAAGATTTTACACAGACTAGACACAGAATATGGCCTTTTAAGAGATTTTTGCAAAATACTGTGGTATGCACTCCCAGGAAAAATTCTAGGTTGGGAACAAAAATTTCCCTTCTTCCCTGACCTGTCTCAAGACCTTCGTTTTGCCTTGAGAAGGCTCTTACTCCTCCACACAAACTGACACCTAATACTTATGCAAACAGCATCCAGTTAACAACATAATTATGAAGCTGTTGTCATCATTTAATGCAACTCCCAGACAAGAAGAAAATTCCCAGCAATAATTTCCCAGATTCAAGAAGAGAACACACTCACTTCATATTTCCGCCGGCACTTGAACCAAATCCTTTCAGAGGATTTTTTTCCAGGCAGTTCATTTAACAGATAAAATAATTCCCCAATCATAAATATGCTGTCAGCTACACAGATTAAGACTGGTCTTACTTTACACAACAGGTTTGCAATAAATATTCCCATTGTAAAACAACAAATATTTCCTTTCAGGACACAGGACCAAAGGATCTTGGAGACAACTGCTAATGGCATTCCAGGTTTTTTATCTGCAGCTCACACCACTCCAGTCATTACTTCCATAACTTGCTGCTCCCAAAAACACCAAAGACTATTGCCAGTAAGCACGTGGAATTTTATATTTAGTGCTGCACACGCTGCAAATGACACCACTCTAGTTTTAACAATTCTTTGACCGAGGACCATCCAAAATTTAGAGCTCCTACAAAAATTATATCTCTGCCTGCTACCTTCCACCTTGCTCACCACCACCAAAAGGAAACAAGTGAGTGCTACTTACAGTGGTATGTGGGGTTGTTCTGGGTCTGCTTTGGTCAGTTCCTCTTCTTCCACGTCCGACTCTCCCCCCGAGCTGCTGTCGGTGACATCCGAGTCAAAGGCCTGCTCACTGCATCTCAAGTTGGCCATGCCACTGGCCGTGAATCTCTCCAGTTCCTCTGATATTGAATCGCTCTTCAGGAAGTTGCTCAGGCCCTCTGAAGTAACTGTCTCGCTCGCAGCTTTCCTCAAGGCTGCTTCTGCTTTTCTGGTCAACATCAGCTGGCTCCGATGCCTCAGGGGGTCCAAAGCTGGAAGCTTGCTCAGCGTTTTCTCCAAGAAGCCGCCCAGCTGCTGCTGGATGTGCCTCTCCACCTGCTTCGCCTGCACCACCTGCAAGCGCTTCTGCAGCCGCCGGGCGCGGCTCTCGATGTCGGCCTGGCGCCGCAGCAGGGCCCTCGTCCTCATCTCCGAGTCCAGGGCGCTGTGCTGGCCGGCCAACAGAGAAGGCTTCTGCTCCTCCAGCCTGCTGCTCCCGCTGTCCGAGCGGCCGGCAGCGCCGGGTGCCCGCGTGTCCCCGCTGCCGCCCTCCAGCACCCACTGCTGCTCCGCCGAGTTGAGGGAGGATTTATTTGCAGTGCTATTGTTGCTAAAGGGAGTTGCGTGCTCTGCATCAAGGCTTCTGTGTGGAAGAGTGCAATTGGTCAACCCGGTCTTCAAGTCCCCCAGTTCAGAACCTCCTGTATTATAGTCAACAGTCTGGAGGGCAGCAGAAGGAGGAGCACACTTCCCACCATTCAGAGAACTAGAGTTTTCATGGTCTGAATTGGTACTTTTGGCCAATTTCTTGGCCAAGCCATTCACAGGCGCTTGTGGGAGAGGTGGCTGGCTATTAGTACTCATTGTTTTTAGATTCTCCAAAGTGAACTCCAACACTGGTTGCCTCCCCAACAGATCGCTTGTTTTCAAAAAGGACTGAGATAAGAGAGAGTGAGATTTAAGGACTGTCTGCTTGTTGAAGACTCCTTGCAGCTTCAGAGGCTCTTTTGAAGAGACAGATGTTACATCCGAGCAGAGATAAGAGGCCACTAGCGGCTGCAGCTTGCCCAGCTCTTCCTTCGTAGGGTTGTTTCGGAAATCTAGACTGGGATCCTCCGGAGCAATGGCTTTCCTTTTGGTGCCGTTGGCAGCCAGGAGGATGTTGTTGGCGTTGCCGTTGCTCTCGGCACTGCCAGGCGACAAGGTGGAGGACGGGGGAGCCAGCTTGAATCGGATGTGGTGAGCTTCGGCTGCTGCGTCAGTGAGAGCGGGCGCCATCGCAGCCATTCAGCACAGAGACACGGGAAGTCCAGCCTCTCCCGCTGCCGAGGCCAGCTCCACTGCCTCGCACTGCCGCTCCCGAGGGCAGCCTGCACACAGAAGGCAAAGACACGGTCAGGCACTGCACTTGGAAATAAATCAAACACTTTGCACAGCGGCAGCGAGACGTGGACGCGACGCTGAGCGCAGCCTCCAGAACCCGGGATCTCCCCAGGTTAATGCCAGTCTGTAACTGCTACTCCCCTCTTTCAGTTTATCCATGAGCACACCAGAGCCCTTCCAGGCCTCCACGGAAGCTCCAGCCCTGGATGCTCCTATTCTTCAATGCCAGCAGCTCACCAACTTCATCATTAAAATCCCTGAGCTACACCTATGAAACAGTTCTCAGTGCTTCTACTGCCAGCTCAGGGGTCTTAAAAATGACAAATTTGACTATAACATGTAACACAGACAGGGCTTGAGGGGAACAAATCTCCATATGCTTAAACTCCCAGTGGCTGGAGAAACCCCACTGCTTCCCTGAAACTTGGATTTCAAGAAAGTCGCTTCCCTGGTGTATATGAAACCTACTTTCCCAGAAGCACATTTCTGAATGAGCCAGGTGATTTCCAGTGTTAGCAATACCCATTTCTCTTTCAAGAGCATGGATAAAGATTAACCCACACACACACAGAGTGGTTCTACACTGACTGTCAGAGCAAGCCTGGGTTTAACTCAGCTAGAGCAAACAAATTCAGAGAAATAACTAAAGACTCTTTGTTTCTCTACACTGCAGCCTCTTTCCACCCGCCTTCAAGTCTCTGGTCATTCATCCACTTTCCTTACCACTAAAACTGTCAAGTGTTTTTAAATGCCTTTTTTAATTGCATTCAAATAACTCATAGCACTGGCTGTGCTGCCAGTGAAACAGTTACTTGATTTTCCTTTTACTGCTGAAGTTATTTAGCATCTTCATAAGATATTTCAATGTCAACTTAATAATAAAAAGTTGCCCCGATCTCTTGCCTGATATGCCAATCCCCTAATTTCACATAAATTTACATAAGCTTGTTGTAGCTGTTCATTAACACACCCCAAATGACCAAATTAATGCACCACTTAACAGGAAAAGCAAGGACTATCTAAGGTTTTAATATGTTTAACAAGGAAAATTTCACAGCCAGTTTTGTTTCTGGGCTCATCCAGTTGCTCCCAACATCAGATCCAGATGCTTCTCCATAACAGGGACCAGAGAGACATCAAGGCTAAAAATCCAAGTACTAGAAGCTGAATTTTTGTGAAAATTCAGAAATGAGTTAGGCACCCTATAGCAGTCCTTCTCCCCAGGGCTGCCCTCCATCTCTTCATCCTCCAGCCTGGACTGATCCCAAAGGCTGTCCCTGCCCAGCTACAGCACCCTGCTAAGAGTCCTTCTAACTCACTCTCCATAAAATCCAGTTGGGTGGCACAGAACAAGGAGACAGAGAAGGAAAAATACACTCCCAGAGGAAGCAACTTAAATAAAGCTGTTGCAGCAGAAGTATCAAGATGCTGGAGGTGGGTTCAAGCTTCCCAAGTCCCCTACTCACAGAACTTATGGTATTCTGCAATCGACTACACTTTATCCTTACTAAAAAAGGATCTGCATGTCTAAAAGTTTAGGCCACACTCACTGAAAATGGCTTTTAGTCACCATTTGGGTCCATAAATAAAAACTGAACATGCCTATTCAGGGAAGAAAGAAAAAAAAGGAACTTGCAGGGAACTTTCCACTTGTAGCTAAGACACCCTTGGGAGAGGAGGGAGGAAGACAGTCAGAATAAAGACTTCCTCCACTCCAGCCTCCTTCAATACAGACACACACACTGGGAATGACTGCCCCTAACAGGTTCCCAGTTCTGCAGAAACCTGTGGGTTTCCCTTCCAGAGGGAACTCTGGCCCAGGGCACTCCACCACAGTTACCACGAGACATCGACAGTGGCTTTGGAAACACCCAACTGCAAAAGGAGCAGAAAACCCTCCTGGGTGCTAAATGACTCTTCATGAACGTATCTGCACTGCAGCCAGTCAGCAGTTTGCAGGAGTTGCAGGCTGAAGAGGGTTTTAATTTGTAGGTCATCAACCTAAATTAACAGAAGTGGGAAACGGAAGCAAAACTTTAACACTGCCTTTTCCTCCAGGTTAGCAAACCCACTTGCAAACGACAAATCCTCCAGCTAAGCCACTGCAGACCTCCTTGGCTCCACTTTTCGTTGAGTGGACAGCATTTAGAATATTTTGGAAGCCTGGAAAGCCTGCCCTAAGAATAAGGCTTTGTTCTAGTAGCTTAAGGATGACCTCCAAAAGTTATTTGGTCTATTTTTTATATTTTAAGTCCTTATAAATTCTCGGTGTGCTGGACAGCACTGGCTTCTCTAACACTGAATTAGATCTCTACTTTTATGAGCAACTGCTGGAAAAGATATTAAGGAACATTTGTAAGCATGTTCCCTCCCTCTGTTTATAAGTGTGGGTTGCTATTAAAGCCGTATTACACTTATCAGGAATTTCTTCCTAACGGGGAATTGGAGGGGAGAAGGTGTTAAGGCATCTCTGAGGAAGGAGAACAAAGAAAAGGAAAGGTCATAGAATGGGAAGGGAAGGTCATTCACACAGTCTGAGGAACTTTCAGAGCATTCTGCTAAATCTTAAAATAATTCCAAGAATTATCCCCAATCTGTTGCCTGCTCCTGGGACCCAAACTATGCTGCCAAGTTCTACTGAAACTGCTGTCACCCATCAGTATTAGCAGATCCATGTGAGCACCCACAGGTCCCTTTTTCCACTGTTTCCCTGCCAATTCCCACATGTGTCACCTTGAGTCTTCCACTCCCAGCACTCAAGGTGACACATGTGGGACCAAGGGACTCCTGCTCTGGCACAAGCCATGCTGGTAGAGAACTGCCAGAGTAACTGGGCACTGCTCCAGCTCCACCACCAAAGCCCAGCTCCAGCCCAGCCTTCAGCAGCTGTGGCACAGCCCCTGCTCTGGACCTGGCTTGGGAAGATCCAGGAGGAGCTGCCCCTGGAAGTCCAACGTGGTGTTTACAGCGAGCCTTAAGCTCACGCTGAATGAACGTTCTTCATTTTCCCTTCAGAAGCAGAGCCCTGCCAGAGCACTTACAGTAATTAACAGAGCCAAGATGAAAGGCTGCAGCGAGCAGGTAAAACCAGGGTAACCGTAACTCTCCCATCTTCTCTCGGCCCCAGGAGGGCACGGGAGGCCACCGAGGCAGCAGAGCCACCAGAGCTCCTCAGGGGCTTCACCCTCAGCTCCACATCAGCCACCCAGCACCCCAGCACGGAGCAGAGGGGAGTGGGGAACCAGGGGGGAGGAGGAACACACCCAGTCACACTACACCAGGTCAGGGCAGCCCTGGAAACAATCCCCCGGCCTGCTGACTTATCCAACACCCTCTGCTTCTAAAACCCCATTTTACAACCAGACATTGAAAGAAGAACTGGGTTTCCAAGCACATGATTTTGTGCAGTACCTCAGAAAATAAGTCCAAAACAAACACAGGAAGTTCTGGCTCTCTGAATTCTTTTTGGAGAGAGTTTCTTGGGGAGAAACCAGGCACTGTGCTTCCAGCGAGGGTCATGAGAAACATGGGGAGCTCTGAGCACTGGCCAGGAGGCACCTGTCTAACCTCACCCCAGCCTGCCTCTGCAGGGACTGTCCCTGCTCTGCTCCCAGACACCAACCCCACCGTGGCACCCACCTGGCTCCATCACCTGTGCCCTCCGCCCCTTCCTGCACCCACACATTTACGTTCCTGCATTATGGGTTAAATCCCTGACACTATCCCAAACCCCTGCACTATTGCATCCCAAAACTCCTTCACCCCAAGCTCTGTCCTCCCCAACATCCACTTCCTGACACACACAAAGGTGCTGTTAGAAGCAATAAAAGTAAAGTTACCCTGAAGGAAGTGAGTATTATACCAATTCCCACTTCCCCTCTCCTCCCCCACTACAAAACAACAGTGCAGCCAACTCTTGAATCCGTGTGGTTACAAATATGTTCCAGTCAAAAAACCAAAACAAAGCACACAAAAAAAACCCCAAACTTGCTAAAATAAAATCCCTCTATACTTGATTTTGCAAGTAAAACATCATCTGTGCTAACCTCAGCAGGTAGCAACAAACAACTCCCAAGCCCTACAAATATTTTCCACATCCACAATGTCCATCACCAAAGTCACAACTATTGTGCATAACAGATACTCTATGAGCCTTCTGTTATCACCTCTCAACATTTTGTAGTTGTAAGACAGGTGTTTACCGATTTAGAAAGGGATTTACATGAGAAGCAACTCTCAAGGCTTTAATTAAGGAAACGTGACAGACAAGCACAGGACGATCACCTTATTGATAAGCCAGTTATCACGTGCAGACTGTGTGCTTGCAATGACCCACATTTGGGAAATAGGCTCTTTTTTTAATATTAATTAAAAAAAGGCTAAGAACATACACAAGAACCATAGATTTTTTACAATACACACAAGTACATTCTACAGCTATTAACACTACAGACTGGCACCTAATCTCCCAGGGAAAAATAAGAATTTTAATAGTAAGAACATCCCAGAAATATTACTGAGCTCCACTTTTATTTGTTGCCAAAGAGAAGCCCTCAGTATTAAACTAAAAGCTGCTGTTTCCACTTCCTTGTCCACATGAGGGGCAGGGTCTGGTCAACCCTGAGATCCCCTTCTGCAAGAATAATTCTCTCTTACGCCTGTGAATTCTCATTGGATATAAATAAACCAAACCAATTGCATCATCTGAGGTAAAGAAGGTTTCATCAATATGATGTCAGAAAGAAAAACAGAAGCCACAAAGCAAGATTATCTGTCGTCGCTGCCAAAAAAATCTGGAAAACTAAATAATTAAAAGGAAGAATACCTTCACCTGGAAAATTAAGTGGCTGGAGATAAAAATACCCATTGCTGTTAAGATACTCTTCAGAACAAAGTTGCAGTTTAGAGTCAAATCACAAGAAATGTGGTTCAAAAATAATAATGAGATATCTGCAGAAAACAGCAGCCTGTCAGAAACAAAAATAAAATATAAAAAATAAAATAAAATTTTTAAAAGCTTTAATTATGAAATCTGGGTCTCCCCCATACAGTATCAGAAAGATTTTGTTTTTCTTTCGCATAATCTGGGCAAGTTGCCCAGGAAATATGAAAAACTGAACTCAGGACTCAGGGAGCAAGTTAAACAAAAAACAGAATTGCCTTTTAATTTTAAAGACACGTTTTTCATTCACTAGGTACAGTCATACCCACCTTTGCTCAAAAGCATGTAACTGTTCCCAAAACTCCTAACACCCCCTGCCCCATGGAGTGGCACCACGTTAATACTTCATATTTTATACTTCATATTTTAGAACAAGGCACTGACTGTCACTACAAGAAGTCCTTTGGAGCGCCTTGGGATAACTGGCCATGGCCTCAAGAGGAAATAACCCAGAGAGGAGCAGGGCTGAGTGCCCCAAATCAGCAGATCCCCACCCAAGCTGACAGCCAAGTTTAAAGACTTTATTCTGCCTGCAGCTCACGAGAGGAGCCTGCAGCTGAGCTCAGCTCCTGCTGCTCCTCGTTCCCAGAGCTCAGCCCAGCACCACTGCCATGGCAGCAGCCAAAAACCGACAGGAACCCCAGAGCAGACACCTTTAATAAAAGGTGATGTCCCCTCACACATCCCAGGCTCTTTTTCACGGGCCCTAATTACAGCCCGAGCTGGGCTTGCTCTTCCTCGTTCAGTGCAAAGCAACCTCGCAGCAACCCTCCCATCACATCCTCCGCCGCTGCAGACCTCGGCAGGAAGTTATAAAGATTTCAGAGAGATGTTTCCTAACGTCTGAGAGCTGAAAATGAGAAATCTTTAAGGTCCACCTTCTGCTAAGGCCTCTGAGCCCTGAAGCAGCTCCCATTACAGAAATATATATTTCAATTAAACTTTTATTTCCACCAAATCTGAAAAAAATAAGTTTGCAGCAAGAGATTAACTCAGGCACAGATGAGGACGAGGCCTGTTCAGGCTGACAGCTACTCCTATTTCCCCTCTTGAGATTTGATTTTGTTACCTTTCTCCCTCATTTTATCAGATAAAAAGCACAGTTTCATCACTAAATTCAGTTACTGCACTGTCAAAACTCTGCTCTCCAGAATTAAGTCTTCCCAACTATTAACATCTCCCATTTCTCCATCTGTCTCACTCTCCAAACTCTGGCAGTCACCTGCTCGCTGCACCTCGTGGCAGGAGAGATCCAGACTGATTTTTCCAACTTTCTTTAAAAAACCCAAATGAGACCTTATCCAAACTCTCCTCTTCCAAAAACCCAGCTCTGAACTCAGGCAGACGAGGACACACGCAGGGTTTAATGGAATTATGTTTACTCAAGTCCTGCATCACCCAGACTCTTGCTGATTTGGGTAAGACAACTCCTGGCCCAGCTGAGAAAGAACAGAAAGCTTTTATTCCAATTTAAACGATTTGTCACAGAAAACTGCACCCTCAAACACCCAGCCAAACTCCTGTTTACAGGGAAGGATTTTCAAACCGAGCCTTTGCTGCTTTTCATTCCAGATAGACATTGTATTCCTGGAAGTCATGAGCAGGGACATGGTATTTATAAAATGCAGCAACGGAAACGCTGCTCCTCAGATCACCTGCCACTGCAACTGCCCAGTGCTCAGAGCTCTTTCTAATGGAAGAATAAACACTGGAAAGAGAGGCAGGCTGCAGAACTTACTCATTATTTGGTCTCATCACTAGGTGATCCACCTGAGACCCTACCAGGAATTAAATTCCCATTTAGGCCTAAGCTGACCCACCTGTTTCTCTCACAGTCCAGTAAAAAGAACAAACAGAAAAATGCAAAATCAGGTGCTGTTTGGGTTCCGGCTGAGATAGCACTGACCTACTCTCAAAAAATGGTCCCAGAAAAAGGTAATTCTCCAGAAGAGGAAAATTATACGGAAGGGGGTGGGGGGAAGGCCCATAAGTAAAATTATGTTCAGTTTGCCCTTTCTCTTGGGTTGGGCCTATGAAGCCTCAGGCCTTATCTTTACCTCGCTGTCCATTGAGTCTCATCCTGCCTGGAAAAGCCTTTGGAGGTTCCTAAGGACAGGCAGCAAGTGGAGCCTGAGCAGGGAAGGGTGGGGTGCTGGAACTCCAGAGACAGTCTTTGTTCTGGGCGTTCATTAGATAATGGCAGTGGCCTTCACCAAAACACAAGTTATAAACAGGGCAAAAGGAAGTGACTTTGGTCACAGAACCGCTCAGTTTTCACCCCTGCCTTGCATGATGTCAGACTCTCACCAGCTCTCCGGTTACCGGATGATCTCCAAGAGCAAATGGGACTGTAACACAGCGTTTAAAAAAAATAAATAAAAGGCAAAAGAGGGGAAAAAAGGCGTAAGAGAAATCCACAGTCACATCTGCCTGGTCATCTGCTGCTTTATCACCTCTGACGAGGGAACACAAGTCATTCCTCATTGCTAAATCATTACAAATCAGCTGTAACAGTACCACAACCAAGTTCCACAATTAACTGCTCCTGCAGCATATCAATCCATTAAGCCCCACACAGCTGTGCTACCTTGGCAGTGTGGCTACAGGAAGGAAAGCAGCGTCCCCACCGCGCCAGAAGCCAGGCCCGGTGCCTGCCCGCTGCGCGGGGGCGGCGGGCACCGCGCTCCGAGCCCGGCCCGGC
>JAWWMU010000105.1:1103412-1137773 GCA_035048155.1 Cinnycerthia olivascens
TATTAAAAAGCTGTAAGAAATTAAGGGTGTCCTAAGGTATGAAGAAGCTGAGATCTCATCTCTCCAACTGCAGCTGAGGTAACATAATGCACAAAGAATGCAGCCCAGAAGAACAAAATAGCTGGGGTAATACAGCCTAAACAATCTGTGAAAACCAAAAAAACATTCCAATTTCTTGCCCTCCTCATGAAAGTAATCCCCCCCATCTTCTGCAGGAATGACTTTGCTCTCTTGCAGGAGGGAAGAGTGGTAGGTAGATGGTGGCTGTCCCACCCCTGGGAGTGTCCCTGGCCAGGCTGGATGGGGCCTGGAACAACCTGGGGTGGTGGGAGGTGTCTCTGCCCATGGCAGGCTGGCACAGGATGGGCTGTGAGGTCCCTTCCAACCCAAACCAGACCGTGACTCCATGAAATTCCAGCAGTGGCAGCACCCAGGAGATGTTCCTCCAGCAGGAATTGTTCATCCTGTGGAGCAGCAGGGCACAGAGCCAACCTTACCAGGCGTTGTAGTGCCGGGGGTTGACTCTGATGGCGTTTCTGAAACAGGCCAGAGCTTTGTCCAGCTCCTCTGTCAGCACAAACTCGTGGCCCAGCAGGGTGTAGGCATAGGCATAGTTTGGATCCACCTGGATGGCCCTCTGGAAGAACTTGATGGCAATGTCATGCTCCCTCTGCAAGCTGAAGCAGTTTCCTGCAGCACACCAGGCCTGCAACAGCAGGGCAGGAGCAGAACGCTTTTTACAACTCTGGGTGACTAAATTTGAGCTGATCACATTTACCTATACTGTCTTAAATGACTATAAACAACTTACTCCTAGGTTAAAAAGTAAAAACAGGAATAAATCAACAGGCACTCAAATCATGAAAGATTTCTGGGTTTTGGCACATCATGACTACATTACCACACCCCCTGCAGTTTAATGAACTTTGCAACATCATGTCTGCAAATAAATTCTAGAGCAAATATTTTAAATGCCAATGAATTAACTACAGCAATTAAGAGGTACAGGTAAAAGATTCCTTATCTCTGCACACTGGCAGCAGCAGGAGTGACTAACTCATTATCTTCCTGGCTGAATGGTGCCAAGGCAAATTTATGTAACCATTAACAAATAAAAGGTTTCAGCCTGTTCCACATAAGCCGATATTCAAATTTTAAGGAGCCATTTCAGGCATCAGCAGTTCAACAGACAGCCCCGCCACTTCCCTCTCCAGTTTTGCCACCTTCAGGTGCATTCCCACTGGATTAGAGCTCCAAGCTCTGTTCTGAATCACTGATTTTACCACAATCAGTTCCCCTCTTCTCATTCAAGCCCACACTATTTTATACCTCTGGTGAGTTTTTATCCATGTCTGTCAAATCCTTAGAAAGAACTGAAAGGGCAACATCTTTCTGCAGATGCCAGAGTGTGGTTGAATAGATTTCCATGCCTTCTACTCTGTAGTTTTCAATCCTCCTCACTTCTGAAAATATTCTCTCAGCCTGAGAACAGAAATGAAACTTAAAATAAAATTCCACCCACCAAGGCAGAGCACAGAGGCCAAGGTCCAAGGCCTTGTGTCCAGCCTGAGCATCCTCTTTGCTTTTTAAGTGTTCTACATAGAGCTGCAAGTCCTGGAACTTTCCTTTGAAGGGAAGGAAGTGACTGTATCCCAGGACACTGATGCCAGCAGGAATGCAGCCAATTCTCTCTCCTGCTGACTCAGCTGCATTCCTGTTTCCATGAGGCAAAACCCATCATCCACAAAGTCAGAAAGAGTGCAACAGACTTCTTTGGGCCAGTTGTGATTGCTAACCATCCCAACAGTGACAGGATAAGGAGTGATGGCTTGACACTGCCAAAGGGCTGGGTGGGATTTTGGACAGGAATTGTTCCATGTGAGGGTGGGCAGGCCCTGGCACAGGTGCCCAGAGCAGCTGTGGCTGCCCCTGGATCCCTGGCAGTGTCCAGGGCCAGGCTGGACATTTGGGCTGGGAGCAGCCTGGGATGGTGGGAGGGGTCCCTGCCATGGCAGGGGTGGGTCTGGGTGGGCTTTGAGGTCTCTTTCAACTCAAACCACCCTGGAATTCTGTGACTAAAATCTGTACCCTCACCTTTCCAAATAATCTATGAAAGCAGCCAGCATGTTCCACCTCAAAACAGACTGTGCACAGCTCAAACTCCCCCTCTCCTTTGTCTCCTGCACACATTCTGCCAAGGAGTGTTTGAAACACTGAGCAAACTGGCACATCAGCTGCCAGGACATCAGTGCCAAGGAGAGCTGAACTGTGGGATTACCCTCAACTGCTCCCTTCTGATTCTGGAGCAGTTTGGCATCACCTCAGCTGTGGCAGTGCCTCACTGATGAGGCTGGAAGAGAAACTGGGTCACTGATGTGATCAGAATTTACTAGAGAGGAGAGAAGCTTTTTGGTTTAGAGCTCACATTTTTGAGTGATCTATTTTAAAACAGTGTAGTGCAAACAATTCCACCAGCACAGCAGAAGGTGGAGACAGGACACAAGGAGGAGACCCCAACACTTGGATACAACAGGAAATAACATTTAGACAATAATTTTAGCAAAGCTCAGTGATAAAGATCTAATGAAGTAGATTGAAGATCAAAATCCATTTCAGGTGTAACTTTTACATTTATCCATTTACCACAAGTGCAAACTTCCCATAGATTGTGCAGGAGATCTGCAGATTCTGTGTAAAAGTGCCAAAGCAAAGTGGGAAGAGGAGGGCCCAGTTCCTACCTGCATGTATTCTGCCAGCTCAAAGTAAGCTCTCCCAATTTGGCACAGCACCCAGCCTGTGTTGTAGTGGTGGGATGGCAAATGGCTCAAAATATTGATGGCTTCTTTGCAGTTGTAGGAGCACAAGGCCAAATAACCTTTCCCCATGTCCCGGAGAAGGCTCATCAAACCTTCTAGGAGAAAAACACAATAAATAGAAGTGGGGAAAAAAAAAAGAAAAATATGTCTGAGACTTATTTACTTGGAAGTGCTAATCCCAAAAGTTCTCCCTTGTGCACTGCTCCTGAATTTGCTTATGAAAACCTTCCAAGAGTTTCCAAACAAGGTTTATACACTTAACATTATACACTTAATTAACATGAGCATGATTTTCTGAATATCAGCCTTTGTAAGGGAAGCCAGAAAATAATGAGTCCTTAAATTCTGGGGCTCAGGGTGAGTGGAGTCCTGCATTTCCAGCAGCTATTCAAACATTTCTCTAGGTCTGGGCAGTTTCCACAAGCCTGGTAGTCATGGAGACATCTTCCTGCTGCCTGGAAACATTACTAAGCCAGAAGAGGGAAATTCAGCGTTTGTTTAGGATTTTCTGACAATTTGAATAAAGACTTGTTTTTAAACAAATAGTAACTATCAAGGGAGGACAGACCACATAAAGCCCACATTGAGGGGAGATGACTGGGTTGTAACTCCTTTGAATCAGGATTATAATACTGTCATAAATTATATACGTTAAAATTTTGAAATTATACTTTATAACAATGTAACACTTACAACATTACTTATTCAATTATAATAACTAATACACTGTATAGAAATTTAAAATAATTTATATATCAATACTTTGAAAATACTTTAATCATTAATGAGGACGAGAGCTTGCAAGACATATCTGTTGACAATTACCACTCACAGTATTTCTTCACATATTTCTAAGTTAACAGAAAATGTTGAATTACATCAGTTTTTATCACTATACAAAGGTGAGAGCTGCAGGTTAAACGAAATGGGAAAGAAGCAAATACTGAAGCAACATTAATGTAACAATTTTACCACTGTCCAACAGTGCTCAAACAGACCTGCTGCTGCCTTCTGTAGCGTGAATGCTTGGATTTGTGGTGCAACAGTGGAAATTTTCCCTTCTGAAATGATGGAAGAGTCCAGTTTGGTAATTTCCAAACTGTCATTTAAGTTTGGTTGAGTTATTCCTCCCTTATTTGTTTTACTTTTCGTTTTTCTGTTTGGAATCTTAGGTGGAAACTTCATTTTTAATTTTTTGCTATTTTCCTGCAAATAAGAAAAGTAAGAGTTACATATAAAAGAATCTTTTAAATTCAGAAATCTAAACTTGAGAGCGAATTGTGTAAAATCACGTGTGACAATCATGCCCTGCTGAGTGCAGGATCTGTTCTCAAGCTGCTGGAACTGCTGTGAGCAGTGGAAATGGGGCAGGGAAGGCAGGGCTGTGCAGCCCCAGAGCTCTGGTACCTTGGTTGTGGAGCTGTCGCTGGCGAACAGGCGGGAGCTCCGGCGAGGCAGCGCGTTGGGTGGAGCAGCAATGGTTGGGCTCAATACCTGAGGGGTTGTACTGGAAACAAAAATGTAAAGATTACACACTGCAAAGCAAGCTGCTTTGCTTCACTTTTAATAGAAACAGCTTTTAGCTTCGTTTGAACAAAGCTGCTCCAGTGCTACGATTTTTTTTACCTTGTCTGTGGACCAGAGCTCTGTGTTTGTGCAACGAGGATTGGAGTGACCTCCCGGCTATTCCCACTCTGGGAGAAGACAGATTTTGTTCCAGCCTGGCTGATCCTGCTGACATTCTGCACAACACAGAGTTTCTACAGGTTTGTTATAATGTCAGGAGTCTCCATTTCTGCTGTGCCAAACCCAATCCACCCCACCCACCAAACACTGCACAAGGAGAAACAGAATTATTTCCATAAATCCCCCATCCTCAGGGGAAACCATCAAAAGTGTTTCTCCTTCTACCTGTCTACAGGTACACCAAGACACCAAGTCTACAAAGCTTATGCATGTTATTTAAAGATATAGAATCTCCATCTAGTGGCAAGAAACTATATATTAAAGTGCTTGTGCAAGGACAAAGGGGAATTAAAAGACCTCATATTTAAAGGTGTTTTCCTGCAGAAAGTTAAAAAAAAAAAAAAAAACCAAACCAAAAAAATAGAAAGAAAAAGATTTTTGAATTATCCTATTACAATCCCATTCAGATGTCATTCACAAACTGCACAAGATCTCAGCCTGTTTTCAGAATCCTCCTCTTCCTATTTTTTAAAAAAAGCATAACAAAATCATCTTTCTGCCCACTCCAGGGACACCAACATTCAATCCAGTGACGGCTGCTTGGAACAGACACCAGAAAGGGACAGTGGATCAACACCAGCACAAGCAATGTCAGTCTGTGCATTAGCCAGCCTCTAGACCTCTGTCCTTCCTTTCCCAGACTGTTACCAGGAGATGCTTTGGGTGGCCAGCAAGGAAACTTGCCCACTCAGACAGAAGCCTTTGGATTAATCCTAATGCTTCATTCACTTTTGCAAGTGTTTCCTAGGAAACTGCCTCTGTTTAGCCCAGCTCCACCGAGCCCTGTCTGACACAGAACCGGAGAGCAAAGTGGAGCTGGCACAGTCACTGTTTGCACTGGATAAAGCACGAACCAGAATTTAAGTTGTTTATTAAAATGTATTAAAGATTTGTCTTTTGGTAGTGGCACAGCTCCATCTGGGCAGGGCCTAAGTGTGGAGTACTGAAATTTACACCTCAGTGCTCCTGTGTCACACTCAGCAAAGCAACAAAACAGCAGCAAATCCAACTTGAATCCCCAGAGCTTTTCAGCTCTCAAAAGAGCTGCACCTTAATCACTTTACTTCCATTTTCAGACTCTTGGAAATTTACCTACCTGTATGTACATAGTCCACCACAAGCCACTGTTTCCAAATGGTCCTAAGCAAGTACAGAATGGGAATTGAACCAGCCAAACAAAGCACATTCCTAGCTGATTGTTTTCGCATAGGTCCCAAATTTCCCTTTCAGAATGGCACAGCAAGGTGGGCATTGAGATTTGTCCAGAGCAAACGTGGCATCTTAAGTTCTACTTTCTGAGGGATTCAAGCCCACTTCAAAATACTGCCCCCTATAAAACACCAACACCCCTCATGCAACCTGTAGATTTACTAAAAATACAGGGAAGAATCCTCAGGTTTTTGTTTTTAGAAAGGAACAAATAGTTCTTCAACTGTCACCAACATTCCACCTCTCATTTATCACTATGGCAACTACAGCAGTTTCTTCCTGAGTAAAACAGACAATTTTTAGTCTCCCTTACCCAAGACCTTGCTGAGTGAAACCGTACCATTCCCTCAGTCCTTCATAGACCAGCAGCAGGATTTTTATTACTCTGGTCTGTAAACTGCAATTCAAGAACTACTTTCAAGAGACCAGTAGCTTCAGCTCTCTTGAGGCTTCAGAAAATACATTAAATAAATAAAACAAAAATGCCAAGTCTTCACAATCCCCTCTGCAAACTGAGACATTTGAATCTGCTGTTGTTTGGAAGTTCAGTGTTTGTACAACTGTGATGGGAAGTGGACAGAACACAGAGATCTGCCCTAGGTTAGTCCAGCAACTACAGCCTGGCATCTGGGGGGAAAGCTTAGCTCATGTTTTTTCTCTGTATTGTGGATTCTCCTGTAAGCTCTGAGAAGGGCAGCTGAGCTCCAGAACACAAGGTACCTTCTTTGAAGGTGCTCCGGTGGATGGCACATCGATCACAGAGGAGGAGTTGGTGTAGTTCTGTAAATAGGATCCATCTCCAGGGCTCGGGGTTTCTAGTGGCAAAATTCCAAAGCTGAGAACAAACCAGAGAGGAAGGGTCAGTGTCTGAGAGTTAGACCTGGAGAGCTGCTCTGATGCAGGGGTTAAAACAGAGACCCAGATCATGGACCCTCAGGATCATCAGGACTTGTACTTCAAGAAAAGCTCTTTACAGCAGCCTTTCATAACAAAGTTTATTCCAGAGCAGTAGAATATTCCTTCAGAGATTTTTCAAGTGAGAACATGGCAATAAGCAATATCACGAATCAACAGTTCCTCTGCAAATATCCAACTGTTTATTTAAAAACCAGAAGAGATCAACACTAGGAGCAGGAGCAGTTCCTGAAGTTGTTCGGGTTTCCCTTGCAGAGCTCTGTTTACAGATTGTACCCCCACGTGTGCTGTGCAGCCCCAGCCCTGCTGCTCCAAACCCCACGGAGCAGCAGCTCAGCCCTGGCACTCACCTGGGAGTTAGTGGGCTCAAAGCTGCAGGTCCCCCCAGCAAACTCCGTCCAGTTTTTGGTTTATTTTGAGCCTGTTTGGACAATATGGCAGTTCCTGACCCCAGGGGGACAGAATCTGAGGAAATCACAGCCGAGTCAATGTAAGACATGGAGGAATCCGAATTCAAGGAGGAATACTTTGAATTAGAGGATTCTAGGTTGATTCTGTTCAACTCCTGAAGAATAAAAGGCACCTCTTAGGTATTCAGGCTATAGTTTAATTAACATTTTTCAGTTAAGCTGGAAAAACAAATTGATTTTAGCAAATGATTTGAGTAAAACTCACAATTGTGTCCTGGGGTGTCTCCATGAGGACACTCTCAGGCTGTCTGTGGGATATGTTGTGATTAGACACCAACGTTGTGCAAGTGTTGGGCAGACAGCTGCTGAAGTTCTGTAAGGATGTTAATTTAAATGTTTGGTCAGGGTCTGGCTTTTCACCTGTAAGAGGGGAAGGAGATTTAATAGTTATTCCTGAGTCTATACACTGAATATTCAGTCTGAATCAAGGACAGGGGACAAAGGATTTTAGAAGTGCTTTAAAACATTTCATAGAATCATAGAATGTTTGGGTTGGGTTGGAAGGGACCTTACAGAACATCTCATTCCAGCCCTCTGCAGTAAGTAGGGACATCTCTCACTAGACCAGGTCACTTTGTACTAAAGCAGAAGTTTTCTTCCAGTCTTCTGCTATAAAACCCTGGACAATCAATATTTTTAATAAGTTTCATTTACTGTTTTTTCAAGCTATTCTCAGAAACAGTTTCTAAGTGTCTACTAAATGTAAGCTGGAAAGCACATTTGGATTGTTAGATCCAAAAATGTACAAATAATGAAGACGGAAGAAAACAAGGCAGAATTTTTAAACAATGGCAAAGTATTTTAAATTAATTGTTGCTCACAAAAATCTCTCCAAAGAATTACGTGAGTAAAACAGTTCTGCAAACTCACCTATTTCACATAGTGATTCAAAAGGGGACCAGAGGAAAGGATTTAAACTAAGGCTCTTTTGGTAACATTCTGATCCTTTGGCAAGCCGGTCCGTCTTGCTGCAAAAAGAATGAAACAGTTCACAGGGAAACTTCAGAACAGCATTTTTGTTCAAGAGAGTTTTCCAGAAGAGGAGTTGAAAAACAAAAACATGTTGAGAGGCATAGAAACATTCCTCATTTTTCAAGCCCGAGAAATACTGAGTTCTTTTGAAGTTACTTGACATATTTAGACACAGTTGTCAAAAAAAGTTACATAAGCACTAGAATAGCTTGAGAATTTTCATTTTTAGGAAGATGCAATTCTTTGCAACAGCTTGTTTCTTTGGTTTTTTTTTGGCAGTAATCAGTAACCTGACTGCCAGGCCTTCCAGCCATCTTAAGCTTCTATGGATAATACTTTTGCAAAGAAATTAGTGGCTAAACTGAACACTTAAGTATTTGGCTACAAAGAAATAATTTGGAAAATAATTGAGAATAGATATAGTAGAGAAGAATCCAAGAGCCCAACTACTCCTATTCAATCAATCATTCACATTTACTGAAACTTTTCTTGCATCTTAGTAAAATCAAAACACTTAAATTTGTCAAGTTATTCTGCCTGGCACCCTCAGAACTTTGAAGGTTGGAGCTACACAGGTATAACACATAGCAAAAGTCTAAATGGAAACACTGAGAAACAAGCTGAGAGTTTTTCTTAGGGAAGAATACAGAGCAAATTCAAAGGTACATAAACTCAGACTCTTGGATTGTACTCTTATCCACCTGGGAAAGAGGAATTTGTGTTTTCAGTCTCTGGGTGAAAATCAAACCATTCTTGCATTCTCAAATCAGACTGGTTCCACAAGTATCCACCTGAATTTATCGTGCTCCAAAATGGTGAAACCCAGAGAGGGGAGCCCTGTAATGACTAACGATATGTTTGACTAAACCTGGGCTTGGTCAAGTAAAAACCTTCCAAGTTTATTGGGCAAAGTGAAAAAGCAACGTTACCAGTAGACATGTCCCAGTAAGGAGAGTGTAAAGCATGCAGAGTCACCAAACTCCATAACAATGTCATCATGGCTTTTCTGTTTATTCAACACTCCACCAGACAAGATCTGCTCTCCTTCTGCAAGCCTTTTCAAAAAACAAGAGGTTTAAAGGGGTTACAAGGCTCACAGTACTGGCAGTCCAGTGTTTCCACCCTGCTGCAAACAGAAACAGAAATGCACTGTCAGTGCTCACAGGTTTCAAACCACACACCAGCTCCTGCAAAGGAGGAGGCTCAGGACTCTGCAGCCAAACTCTACTGGGAGGGCAGAAAAACAACAAAGCCAAAAGCAGAGGCAGAAAATACAGCCTGGCTTTACCAAAAGTGATCAATCCTAGGATGAAGGACAAGAAAATCTTCAAGACTTGATCTCTGAAGGTGCTTCATCCAAGGTAAAACAATGCTTAATTTGGCTTTGCTTCCTCAAGAAACACAATCTGTAAGGCCCCCCATGCACCGAGTTAAGAGCCAACATGGGGATATGGCAGAGATTTTGGATTTTAATGCCATTCTTTCTTGCAAGAAGGGCCCAAAAGGAGAACAAAGGCTCAATTTGCACTTCCTCCACCTGCATGAGCAGCACCATTCACACGGAACAGGCCACTGGTTGTCAGGCTTCAAAATTACTTTATACAACTGCTGGGGTGGGGAGGCATTTTTCAGGCATCTGAGCCCAAACACCTGAACAAACAAATCACCTCTTCTTGCCACCACTTGAAATTTGACTTGTAGGTGTATGCTTCTATCAGCACAGACCATCCCCACAAGGAAATAAGGTAGAACTGTATAAATGAGCTCATAAGAGGTCTGTTTTCTCTCTACACAGCTTGGCAACTTCTGTCTAAGTCACACAATGACTTTTAGAGGTTTTTGCAACATGGGTTAATGCTCATGTCTGAAAGCAAAATAAATTGAACTTATAATCTTTTGTGCTGAAGGACCAATGAATTTCTAGTTTATACAAGATGACATCTTCCAAAGAGAAATCCAAGCAAAAAAATAAATCCATTTGTAACCCTGGACAGAACATGAAGGATTTACTCACTTGCTGAGGTCCACACAACACTTTGCAAGCAGGTATTTACACTGAGGGGTGGTACAGCTGTGTCCCTTTAGGAGCCTGTAAGCTTTGTAGGCCTTTCCTGAGCGGTAGTAACACGTTGCCAGTAAAAACAGTGCTTCTTCTGAGTGTACTGGAAAACAAAAGCAGCAGTTTGATCTTAAACATTTTAGTACAAAGAATTTGGGAGCAGGGAGTAAAAGGCAGCTATGGACAAGATGGAAGAAAATGGGTATTGGTATTAGAAATTTATTCCAGAATGAAGTCCTCTTTATTTGTTGGTGATTACCAAACTTCCTATGCCACCTCCTTGGCTGGTCACACCAACTCAACATCTACAGCTGTAAAGGAACTTTACAGGAGCCTTCTGGCCACCCAGCCTCAATGGGGTGATGACCTCCAAGCAATTAATAAACCCACATTACTTTTATACTTTTCAGAAGACATTATCCTGCAAATGGAATTCAGCATTAGAGAAACAATTTTGATGTTTGCTCACCCACCCATAGGGAAATCTTTAGAAAAATCAATATGAGCACAGTATAAAAACTTCTTTGGCAATCTGCCCAAATCCTTTGCTTCACTGAAAACTGACTATTTTAAGTTTTTGTCATCACCTGGACAGTGACAATGGAAACAGAAGACCCAAACAGAGGACATTTTATTAGCCTCATCCTAAAAACACCAGAAGACTTTTTCGAAAATTCAAGTTAAATCAATTTTTATCCACTACTTTAACAGACTTCAAGACTTCTGGGAAACGACCAAGCCACAGATGTCCCATCAAGGACAGTAATTGCAGGTAGACTTAAAAGTTCTTCTCAGGGTGAAATCACTCCTGCCAACATGGAGCCACTGCATTCAAGTTCTGCAGCTTCCACTCTGCAGTGTAACCACTTATTTTAACCAGGAGCCAGATGTTTTGTTAGCAGTTAATTGCTTGCACCAAGTGTCAGCATTCATGCTGCTTTCTCTCAGCACTGCTGGCCACTGAAAAAGGCTGTTTGAAGTATTCTTGCAGAGAATTATTCTGTAAAGATGTGTCACTATCAAGTCAGGTATTTTTCTCCTGGCTGCTGCAAAAAGTGGATTCTCTTTGTTCCTAAATCCTTGGCAATTACCTTCAATCTACCATTTCCCTGCACCTCACAGTGTGCTGTGTTCAGGGGAGTTCTGTCATCCCTAAAATACTCTTTTCTTCATGAACACCAGGATCATCAGGTTCCATAATATTCTACACAACATTTCTCATTTCAGCACCAGATCAAACACCCCAGATTCCATTTGTAACCCTGACACAAGGAAAAAGAAGCCTTTATTTCTCAAAACTTGGGTTTGTGTGTCCATTGTTAAGAACTGCATTGTGGGCATGGCAGGCAAAATATTTCATTACAAAGTAGAGCATGAAATAGCTCATACAGTTTAATTCAAACTATAAGCTCAGGTTGTTTAGCATGAGAAATTATATGATGCATGTATTTTAGCTTAAGGATTGGGGTGTTTTTTGTGGTAGTGGTTAGGGAACAACACCTCTCAAAATAAAGAAGGAAAGCTGACCACCACTATCAAGGAGAAAGAAGCACAGAAGAATAAAAAACTTATCTGAGGTCATGAAGAAAAGGTTAAAGAAATAAAAGGTGCTAGAACACACCAAAAAAAAGTGTTTGAAGGACCCAGAGAAAGTACAGAATTGTGTTACTGCTGTCTGCTCACAATCCAAGACACCCCAGCCCTGAGAGCTTCACAATGAAGTAACAATTAGCAGAGATTCAGCAGGAGATACCTGCTCCATATGTTCTGATTCTCACTGTCTCAATTTCACAGGGCTTTTCTCTCACCATCACAAGACTCTCTTTGAGCCAATCAACATATCTGAGCAGCATTATTAGCAAAGACAGCTTTCAATGTCAAGCCAATTTGTAGAATTTGTGTGCTGCATCTATCCTCAAGTGCCCTTGGAAGACATGCAATGCTTGAGGGTTATTAAAAAACCCCCAACATTCTCCCATTTGATACCATAAACCAGATCACTGTAAACACTGCACTTAAACACACAAATCTGAGTTTAATTTCAAGGAGATTTTACTGTAAAATAACATTGCTGCTGTTACATGATTTGATTTTCCAACCTGATTGCAAGGCATTCCTCTGCTTTCTCCAAGCAGAAAGCTAAACTTCATTATCAGAACAGGAAGAAAATAAAGCAGGAGCAGAGGCTCACAAATCCCAAATTAAAACTGGAAAAAGGCACCAGCTTTACCATTGCCAAGTACACACCTTCTGCATACAGCCTCTCAGCGAGGAACACGGCGTCGCGATAGGCGTAGTGGTTCAGTGCCTGCCAGATAGCAGCCTGCAAGGCAAGAAAGGCATCTCCGTTTAGTGGGGAGCTCTGAAAAGGCAAAAAGCTCCTTAGCTCTTGCTGTCAAAAGGCAAAGTTCAGCTTGCTTTTATAGAGCCATAAAAAGAAAGGGGAGGATCAACACGCCGGCCAAATCGTATTTGTTTCAGCTATTGGTAAAGGCTTAGAACACCCCAAATTCTGAAGTCATGAATCAGCTTCAGAGTGTTTCTCACTTGCTACCGCACACAACCACCCAAACCTCTCAGAAACTACTGCAAACTACCACCAAACAACATCACCTCCAGTAAAGACAAAACCAAAATCCAACCCCAGCTGGGCAGAGTATCCCATTAAAGCATCTCCCGAGATGCCAAACCAAAACCCAACAGGCCCAGAAACCTCTCAGTGGTCAAGAGAGGACTTGTGTTGATGAAACATCTCAGTATAAAGGCCTTCCCTGAAGAGGCATCAGTGTTCCCTTACGGGTGAACAGGATCCACTGTTTTTTGTGCAGCATTTTGTTGGGTCCTCACTGTCACCATCTGTGGAGCAGCACCCAAGAACAAGTGCAAATCAAACAGACAAGTTCTATTCTACAGCCAGAGATGAACACAACCTACTTCTGATTGTACTCACACACTCACACTTGGCCAAATCCTACTCCTGGGTGCTGTTTTCTTCTTCATGAGCACCAGCTTTGGGTTTGTGACAACCAATATTTGTGCAGCCTGGAAGAATGGCACCACTCCAGTGGAACAAACATGCACACAGGTGCACAACCTGCACACCAGCAAAGCAGGTGTCATTCACCTGTACTGCTGTCACCCACAGCTGACATACAAGAGCTGTCTAGGGCAGGGATAAGAGTTTCACACAAACTGCTCAGCCAACTTTCTTCAGATCACATTAAAAGTTGTCTGTTATCTGTAAAAAAAGGCTTGGATTTGAAAAATCATTTCTGTTCAGCCTTTCCTCCCCTCCTACTCCAAGGGTGCTGTGCATGCTCATCAGAGTTTGTGCTCCAAGATGGGCAGGGCTGGCACCAGGACAGCAGTTCCTTCCCACCTGGGGTCCTTGCTCCAGTTCCAAAGCCCTTTTCCATCAGCAGCAAAGAGCCATTTTGCAGTAGTTTTGCTATTACTGATCCCAAACGAGATCTGAACTTAGGAATTCAAGACACTGTGTTCTAGAATTTCTCTAATACATACAAACAACCAAAGACAAATAGAATTTGCTTCTAATACTCATGAGACGCTCCAAAACTGAAACAAATCTTCTACAGGGAAAGCAACATCGCCTTGCAGTGCTATTCCCAGTGGGAAAGGCAAGCGCCAATTTCATCTAAAAAAAAAAAAAAATTCCAAACATCAGAGTTACATGTACCATATGCTACTTCTTCCAACACAAACTTGACAAACACAGGGTGTGAAAACTCTGCAAGTTCTCTTCACGGGAAGCCCACACAGCCGTCATGAACAGCACACACCAGGGCTCCCAAGAACTACAGGGAATATTAGACACAAATCTCTACAGGGTCTGTTTTCTCCTATCAGTACAGCCCAAGAATACACTTCAGAAGTCAACAGGTGCTTTTAAGCTTGTGTGAAAGCATTTGGACATATTTAAAATTGACTTCTCTTAGTTTGATCTTTACAATACAAACACACTATTGTTTCTCTCTGGTTGCATTTCATATTTCAGAAAACTGAGCCTCAGAGCCTCCTGAAGTGATTCCTCCCTGCTGCCTCAAAAGGCTCCCAGGCTGAAGGTGGTTCCACGCCCCACAGATAGAGCAGGACAAACAGGGAGATAGAAGGTCAGGGTTACAATCTTTTAAGCCATCCTGAAGCCAGAGCAGCCCAAGGTCTCCTGTTTCTCTTGCTCCCAAAAGCAGCTCTTCCTTCATCAAGTCACAAGTGACATTTAGATAAATTCAGCCAAGTTGAGGCTGGTTAAAAATCCTGTCTTTGCAGGGCTGTAACTCAGCCAGCGTACAAAACAAAGGTGTGGGGGTGGGAAAATCAGGGTCATCTGACTGCTCAAACAAGAGCAAGTTGCCAGGAACAATCCTGCCAAAGGCTAAGAGGGGACACGAGGGATTTGGGGCTATGCCACAGCCCCTTTGTAAGAGTTACACTACACACTGGCTCAAATAACAATTGTGGTGAAGCAGAGCCCCAATGAAAACAAGAAACGGGTTGGCAGAATCTCTGTTCTGTAGCAATTATCATTTTGCAGCCCAAAAATGTGCCTCCTGCCCTGAAGTGGCCCATGCTGGAGACTGGATCCTCACACACACTCTCCTGAAAGAGCAGGAAGAGGAAAGGAAGGCAGCAATGAACCAGCCATACCTATGCAGCACCAATTTTCCATGAGAACAGATGTCTAAACCATGACTGTGCCTCAAAAAAGAGGATTTCTTGCCCACCGCTTAGGACAGGAACATTAATCTCAATATAGCACAGTAATTTAGCTTGTTCTAGAAGAAGCAAAATGCATGTACACAGCACTGGTGGTACACAATTGCTAAACCACACCAGAAGAGTGCTCTCAGCCCTGTTCTCAGGGCTATGTCACAGGAAGGAGAGAAGTTGGAAGTGTTTCCACATTTTATTCAAGTGTGCTTGCAGAGAGGATGCACCTCCAGATCCTAATCACTCTTTTTAAAAATAATTAATTTGAAATGCAAAATGAACAGGGAATTCCAAAACTACCATACACAGCCCTGCAGCAATGCATCTTCAGAAAGGAGAGCAGGAAAATAAAATCAGATTCAGACAGGTCCATCTTCTACCCAGAAAATCCTGCGCATTGTCCAAGTGTCACTTCATATCTAAGCCAAAGAGCTCTTCAGAGATGTTCTCTTCTGACAGTTATACAGCCTTGGAAACTATTTTCCAAGCTGTTAAGCCTATACTGCCATGCTAAGCAGATTCTGCCATGATTTCAGCCCCCAGGGTGGGCAGGGAGGAGGAGAGCTCCGGGATGGGCAGTGCTGCATTCCCAGTTACACAAACTCTGCCCACTGAACGAGCACCAGTTGGTCCTGCAGTTTGCAGCCAAGTTCAAGCACCATTTCAGTGAGTCACAGCAGATGATCACCTTGAACAGCTAAATTCCAAGCAAAGTGCTCGTTTTCTTTCCAAGATGTTTTTCAGAAGTATTTGGAAGGCATCCAGTCTGTTTCTCAGCACATGGGACACAGAGTTTTATGCTGGAGCTGAAGGGTTTTAAATTGACTGTATCAGGAAGTACAGCACAGGGCTGTAAACTCTGGCACTTTGTTCTACTTAGAAGAATTTTAAAAGTTAGCAAAAACCTAACCAGTGGCCAGGATGCCCTCTGGGATGTGAATTTCATGTAATTAAAGCACAACACTTATAAGTCTACATACAAATACAAAATCTGTTATTTATCTGTCACACTGTGACAAATAAATCACAGCTGTGAGGATGTAAGGACAGTTTTTCCTGGAATGCTGAGCTCTGTAGACATCTGAAAGGCTGGGAGAGAACAGACAAATAGACAGGAAAAACTTCTGCGATGACAAAAATGAGAACTAGAGTCAACTTTCTCAATCATTTAAGAAAATTATAAAAACAGAGCTAAGTACGTGTACTTCAGCAAAACCAGGAATTCAGAAATGCAATGGACTTTACCCAGTAACAAATATTTCCTGAACTTACCAGCATTCCTGTAAGCAAGGAACAGCAGTAAAACTCACAGCAGCAGAACTACTGCTAAAGGAATGATCTGTCATTTAAAAGCACAATCTAAATAGATATAGTCAATCTAAATAGATATATTCAACACAGCAAAGCCTCATCAAAACATCCAAGCTGGGAAGAGGTCAAGAATAGCATTAGAGAGGTCTTTACCTTGCTGAAACACCACAACAAGATTTCTATGAGGGAGCTCTCAGAAGAGCAGATATTTCCACTTGGTCAGCCTAGTTAGCATAGCACCGGAAACATTTGGTATTGTTTCCTGTCAGCTCCACTCATTCACACTGCAGTGCATTCTTGCTTCCTTTTCTATTGTAATCCCATGTTTTCCTAGAATACCAAAACAACCAGCCCAGCTCCATGGCTAACACCAGTGGTGCAGGATGGGCTCTGCAGGACAGGAACCAGGTGGCCAAAAGCATTTCCAGCACTGCACTGACCCTTGCTCTCCAAAGGGATGAGGAGAGTGGTGGCATCAAGGACACAAACCCCTGGTCTACAAAAATTCTCTCACTGTCACCATCTTCCACAGGCAGGGGCAAGCCAGCAGGATGGTTTTCCACAGAAGCCTTCCTTCCCCTTCCACCTTTTCATTAGAAACAAAAGAACCAAAAGCAAGAATTCTCACTATGTTCATTACAGAACGCAATCATGTTCTAACAAGACGCTGCTGCCAGGAACCTCTTGCTGTAACTAGAAAAAGAAACCCAAAGCATCCTGTTAAAATACTAAAAATATATTTTTAAAAAAGAATGAGAGCATGAATAAGACGATTGATTAATGAAGATTATGAGTAGTTAGAGAATGGAATGACTGCGGAAAGAAAAGCAGCTCTTAATTCTGTGAATCACGACTTTTGGATGGCAAGGCTGAGCACAAGAACAGGAAACCCCTCAGAGTAACTGCAGCGAGACAAACACGAGAGAAAAACGAAATCTACATTATTTTCTCTCCTAGGTCTCCCATCAATCGGAAGAAACCAACTCCTTGAGAAGAAGGAACGTCCTTCACTCGCACGACACGGAGGGACCCGAGCACGCTGCGAGCATTTAAACGCGACACGGCAGCAAAGGCAGAAAGGTGAGCGAAGTATCAACAGGTCTCCCGGGGGATCCGCGGGGGGCCTTCCCGGGAGCTGGAGCGGCTGAGGGGCTGCGGGGAGACCGGCAGCTCCCGGGGGCCCCGGGGGGCGAAGGGGTGAGCGCGGCCGGGCCGGGATGGGGACCGGAGGCTGCAAGGGAAGCCCGGCGGGCTCCGGCGGGAGGCAGGGCGGAGGAGCTGGAGGTCCTGCGGGCCCAGCGGCCGAGGGGCCGCCGGGAGCGGCTCGCAGCCCCGGAGCGGGCGGGGCGGCCTAACCCGGGCCGGGCCGGGCTTTGGGGCCTGAGCCGCCCGGGGGTCGGTACCTGGACGGGTTCCTGCAGCACCGTCATCCTGCTCTCCCCGGCCTCCGCCTCCTGGTCGCCGAGCCCGAGCGGGGTGGCCCCGGTCCCGGCCCGGCTCAGAGCGAGTCACGGCGGGGCCCGGCCCGGCCGCGGCTCATTTGAACCCGCACCGACCGTTACCGGAGCGAGCGAGGCCGGCGGGCGCCGAGTCCGCCCGAACCGGCGGCGGAAATACCCGAACCGTCCGCCGGAAATACCCGAAGGAGCAGGCGGAAAGAGCCGAGCGTCGACGGAAAACAGCTGGGAAATCCGCGCTCGGCAGCCGGGAGGAAACTACTCGGCGCCGGAGATGGCCGAAGTTGGGCGGAGATGACCGAGCCGGGACGGAGATGGCCGATCTGGAACGGAGCTGCCCGAGCTAGGTCGGAGATGTCCGAGCAGAGACGGAGATGGACGAGCGTGAGGTGGCCGGTGACTCCCGGCGGCGCCTGTGGGTCGTCCCTCAGGGCGCCTTTGCACCCTTGGAACGTAGAACTTGCACCCTGTGCCCCAGAACGGGCTCTGGGGATCCCCAGGTGTGTCGGGAACCCCGCGTCTCTCGGGTTGCTGGTCCGAGGGCTCCCTCCTGCCATTGCCTGTGCGTCCTGAGCCAGCCCGGGCCCTGCTCTGGGCTTGGCTGGGGGTTCCCGTGCCCTGTTCCCGGTGTCGGGGGCAGCACGGCCCAAGTCCTGTCCCCATAGCTGAGGGGTTTGTGCTGATGGTGCTCCCTAGGTAGGTTCAGCCACGATATCACAAAATTGCAGGATCGTGTGGGTTGAAAAAGACCTCCCAGGTCATCGATTTCAAGCTGTGCCTGATCCCCACCTTGTCACCAACCCAGAGCACTGAGTGCCATGGCCAGTCGTCTCTTGGACACCTCCAGGGATGGGGACTCCACAGCTCCCTGGGCAGCCCCAGCCAATGATTAACAACCCATTCTGTGCAGAAATTCCTCGTGATGTCCTCATACCCAGGAGTAAAACTGGCAGACCAGGATATAAGTACAAGGCAGGTAATTTGCCAATTACAACTTGGATGTGTTTGAAATGCGATATCTGGCATGCTGAGCTTTAACAAAAGAATGGAATAAAGATGCAGAAGTAAACCTCAATTTATTAAAAATACTGACCTATCAATAGCCACCTGGAGCTAGCAGAGGCCTGCCTTCTCCAAGTCCTTCTGTGGGCTTGCTGAATCAGCCATAGCAGCTCCCCGATGCTCACACACCTACACACGGACTCTGTGCTCCACTCACTGTTCAGTGCTTTGCACTTGCACTCAGGCCCGAAGGTCAGACCCTGATGTGCTGCCGAGCACACGTGGGCAGGGGCTGTCCCTTTATGTGAGAATAAAAGCTGTGTGCATAGCAGGACGGCTCAGCCTGTGTCCTTCCCCTCTTTCTCTGCACTTCTGAAAGGTGTAGTTACAAATTTGTTATTGGCAGCAAATCTGCAGGTGTTTGCTTTCGGGGTGTGAGCAGGCAAAGCTTTCTTCAATCCTTCACCTGAGACAAATAACAAATGGGGCCCAGAGCACTGCTGTCCCCTGGGATGGACACCTAATCAGGTTGATCCAAGTCATTTTGCTGGACAGGAGGGTGTGAGTAACAGTGAAGCATCTCCTCCCCTGAAGGCCTTTGGCCTCGCTCGCTGGTGGTGATGATGGCGGGGTGTGTACGTGGTCTGGGGCTCCAAGGAGCCTTTCAAGGAGCACAGTCCATGCTCGCCCTCCTCCTGATCCCGTGCACTGCAGATAACTCCTCCTGGGGATGAAAGCTGGCTCCGTCTGTCTCTCCCATTCCCCGGGGCGCAGAACTCCTGACGTCCAGACCTTCTTTGGTATGAGAGTCTGTCTTATCACAGCCTGAGGAGATACAGGCTCTCCGGAGCGTGGGGGCTCCTTGTGCCTCTCCTCAGAGTCCCCTGGAATTCATGTAAAACATCCAAACTGTAAAAGGGCAGTATTTGCTGTTCTCTCTGGAGATCTGGATTTACAAAGATTTACTCCTCAGTCCTACAGTGCAGTTCTGCCTGTGGGGTTGCTCACTGGCACCCACAGATGCTTTTACAAACGTCCATGGGACTAAAGCTACCTTCTCTGGGGAATCTTCAACTTTTCCAGAGGAGGAGGGGAGCAGCCTTGCCAGGGAAAGAGGCGTAGAGGCACAAGCAGAGGTACAGACATACATACTGTGCCTGTTCAACTGCATCATTCCAACCTGCTTTGCTACAAACCAGCTCTGCTTTATCCTAAAGAGACACAACAGGTCCCCAAAGTAAAGTGTGGCTGGCTCTTCCCCCAAAGGGGCTTCAAGGGCTGGATTTTTCACATGCAAAACTGTTTTCCTGCAGTTCTGTCGTTTCCCACTGCTTGCTTTCTGTCTGTCTCTTTGCAGGTCTCACTCTGGTCTTAATTTAGTGTTATTCCTTTCAGCATGGAAGCTGGGAGCTCAAACAGAAGGCCTGTGCTCTGCACAGAGGAGAGAGAGTGCAGCCTCTTGGCTTGCAGGGCAGGGATATCACAGCTAGGGCAGGAATATCACAGCTAGCAGGGATATCATGGCGTTAGCAGGAATATCATGACTTTAGCAGGGATATCACAGCTCCAGGGCCCCTGTCCCTGTTGTGGATTTCCTCTGTGAGTTGAGGCAGGTCCCCACCTCTCCTCTGCTCCATTCCTCTCTGCCACAGCACGTTCTGCTGCAGGAGTCGGTGCCACAGCAGTGACAAGGACAAACGTGACCCCAGAGCAAGTGTGCAGCAGGCAGGGTCCCTTCTGGCCCTGTCACCACGGTCCTCTGGGAGGTTAAAACACAGATAGTACACTAAAAACATGAGGTGCCCAGACCCTGCCCAATGGAAGCTGTAGGAATAGCACAGAGAGGAGCTCAAATCTAATCTTGCATCTATAAACAGCTTATGTTGCTTTTTATGAGCAGTCGAATCAAACAGTGGGAATTGCAAGCAGCTGTTACTCAGTCACTGCACAGGAACGAGCCAGTGGCAGCTGAAGTCAACATATCGGAGCAAAATGCCTTCAATTTCTAGTCAAAGTCAGAGTGAGGACGTTGGAATAAGGAACAAATCAAAGGAAAGTGTTTTCTGCTCCCAGGTGTTCTGCTGATGGGAAGTTACGTGTCATGAATTATTCACCGCTTGTGGTGAGGCTGTGAAGATTGCTTTGCAGGTAGGAAGAGAGAGAGAGTCACCAGCTCGTGTCACACAGCCCCCAGACAGCTCCTGGCTGGAACACTCCATCTGCCTGCAGAAGAACCATCCAGGGAGCCCATGCTGGCTGGCTCCATCCGGGCAGGACACTACCCACACCCCAGGGACCCATCACCATGTGCCATGAGGTTGGACTTGGCCCAGAAATACCTTTTCTTTCCCCATTTTTCTTCTCCCTTGCTGATTCGTCAGGAGTCAAGTTTCTGAAAACCTTCAAAAACTACACTTTTGGATCACTCGTCAACAGAGAACAGAGGATGTTTTTGATGCTTTATCTGATGTTTTGGGGTTTTTAAGGGCCTTTCCTGTCTGGGACAAGCAGTGCATTGATAAAGGAGTAGTGCCTGTGGGTCTCTCTGTGACAGGGACAGTGACAGGGCCAAGCAGGTCCTGCTTTGCTCCATGGTGCTGTTCAGCCTGGATCTGGAGGGAATGCTTATGGGACAGTGTAGTGAAGGATGGATAGCCTACAGTTTTGGGAAAGTATTGGGCAGAGAGGAAAATAAGAACCTCCCTAAGGGTGTGTCTTTGATGCAACCTGCTCCTTGTGCTCTCCCTGCTCCAGGTCTGCATCAGCAGGAGGTGGCCAGACTGCAGCCCAGCTCCTGGCCAATGCCAAGAGTGGGGTGACGATCCTCACAAGTCTGAACTCTTCCTTTGCATTCCCTGCCTTTTCCCCCTCTCCATGGAAATACTCTGTTACCTCTGAGAGCTGGTGGGGACCGAGGGGTCTCCTCCTCATGTCAGTAAGCAGTCCCAAGCCAAAGCAGACAAAGCATGTAAGGGAGGAAGGAATGAAATTTAATGAGACAAACGTCACAGGGAAAACCTGACAAGAGTAACTTGAAGTTTGAAACCCAGTTGCAGACGTGTCATTGAATACCAGGCTCAGGCACACACATGTGGTGACCAACACTTTGTGACAGCTTAGGCAAAACATCCCAGGGAAAGGACATGGAGGGAGGAATCTCACTCTTCCTGGTGCCCAGGTGGGTTCAAGCATTGCTGAGAGCCTGGGAGACAAGAGGGAGAGCACTGAATGCAAAGAATCTTTGGCATGAGAGTATTCAGAGTATTCCTTCTCGGATGAACCCAAAATGTCAAGAGCTGTAATTCAACACCATTTAAAAAAGAGTTTTATATGCAAATAGTTAAATGAAGAATTAAATCTCCTGGCAGCGTTTGCCACCAACCATCTATATTGCTGAGATGATGAACAGGAACTGGAGAGAAATAGATTAAAAAGAAGATAAAAAGGATGCTGAACATTCAAAGTTCAGACTTCTGTCTGTCTGCGTTTTTACCTTCTGATGTTTAAAGAGACTTTGGGAGGGAAGAAATTTTTCAATGTTTAATCTGTGTATTTAGCAGTATCTGAAGGTCATTTTTACTTTTTTTTTTTCCCCATGCCTCCTGTCTTTTATGTAGCTGAGGGGTAGAAGAAATGTTTAAAAAAGTAAATAGATAATGAAATCATAAGAAATTGGCAGAGGAATCTGAGGCCAGGCAGTAATTTGGATTTTCTTTTCAGTTGAAAATATTTTAGAGGGATAATTTGCCCTCAAAGAAACCTCATCCCCTTAGCAATGTTTCTCAGTTTTTCTCAGGCAGATCTCAAGGAACTTGAAAAAATTTAACAAACATCCGTGGTATATTTTCTATATTCCTTGTAACATTAATGGGAACATTGGTATTTCTCTGTTTGGAAATTTAACATTTAAACACTTAAATATTTTCTTAGTATCAAGTAATTCACTGGTGCAGGTTTAAAAATATTGATTTCCACTAGCTGCTGTTGACCCCCTCAGCTTCTGGCAGTTTAGAAAACGTGGCAACATAAAGCACCTCTTTCTTTCTGAGCAGAGACTCCACACAATTACCCAGACTGCAAATGACCATCGTAGGGGTGATGCTGTCCTGATAAATTTTAATTGGCAGGAGTTAAAAATGAAATTCCTTATCATCAACATAACTTTTGTGCCTTCAGAGCTGGGATTATTCCTGTGGCAATAATCCACTGCAGGTTTGGGTTTTGGCTTCTCTGCCCCTGGCTGTTGCTTGCAGGATTTCCAATTTTGGAGTGAGCAGCAGGAGATGCCACTGAACTCACCTGAAGTTTCTCATTTCAGCCAGACATGATGTGCTTGACAAAAGCTGAGGAGAAATGAGAGTGTGAGGGGTCAGAACATGCTGTGAGCTGGGAGGGGGCAGGTGGAGTGGCAGCAGAGGGGGACCCCCAGCCCACACCCCCCAGGGATGAAGGGGATGCTGTGCCAGTTCTAGTATTCCTCTTTCTGTTCCCACTTTTTGCATACCATCTCCAACCTGGCCAGAGTGATACCACCCCTTGGAGATAAGCCAATACCATTATCCCCATTTTTCTGAGGCCAAGGGAAATGGGTCCCCTCTTTTCCTCACTGCTCTCCAATTTTAGGGGCTCCTAAATTTAACCACCTCCTGTTCCAGATTTTTGCCCTCTTGGAGCAGGTAGTGATCCAGGTCTCCAAATGTTCCCAATTAGCCCCTGCTGGGAAAGATGCTGGCTCTGTTTATTTTCAATAGCTTGCAACAAAACAGTGCCAAAACTGTGGATAAACCAGCCCTGAACTCCTTGGAAACATGCTGTCTTCAGCTGCTTTTCCTGGAAATCACTGGCACAACCTCCTTGTTCCCACCCAGGCTGACATGTCTCAGTGCTTTTTTGGAAAGGCTTTGGAGGGTGGTCCACACCTCCCTTCCAGTGATAACCAATGTCATAGGATCATGGAATCATTAAGGTTAGAAAAGACCATTAAGATCATCAAGTCCAACCAGAGCCCTTGCAGAGGATGCATTTTGCACCCTAAGACAAAACAGCCGTGTCCCACAGGGAGTCTCCTGCTCCTACCTTCATAGTTGATACAGCCATTGGCATCTTCCTGCCCTGCCATGAGCTGTTCCACCTCGCTTTCCGTCATCTTCTCTCCTGGAAGAGAAGGATGGAGAGGTGAGGGGAAGGATTTTCAGCCTGCCAGGACCTTCCTGTCCTTCTTCCAGAGGGAGGAGAAGGAGATTAAAGAAGAGCTGTGTCCCACTACTGAGGAGTGTTGGTGGGAGATGGTGAGAGAGGACCACACTGCAACTGTTGTCTGACAACTGAGGATGTTCTGGAGTTTCCATCTTGCCTGGGTCATGCATGAAACTGTGGCATGAGATGGAAATGGCCACAAATTCAGGACTAATGACTCCTAAAAGAGCCTGTGAGCAGCAGAGTGGAAAGGGCCTCTGCAATATGTGAGAACAGCCAGCTACCTGAGCCACTTGCCCAGACAGAGCTCGGCCGTGCCTTGCTCCCCCCGGGGCCAGCCGTACCCAGCGTGACCAGCACATGGCGCAGCTCGGCCCCCATGACCATCCCGTTGCCCTCCTTGTCGAAGACACGCAGCCCTTCCACAAAGTCCTCGAAGGTGCCCTGCTCCTTGTTGCGGGTGAAGTGCTGCAGGATGGGGAGGAAGGTCTCAAAGTCCAGCATCTTTGTGTTCATTTCTGGAAAGGGAGGAGATGGGGTCAGAGATAACCTCATAGGGCTGAATTCAGCCTCTGGGGGCCTCCTGATTAACTCTCTTGGTCTGTTTTCCATCAGAGTGCAAGGCAGAAGCCCTGTGAGGAGATGGAACTATTATATTAGACTTGAGATTGGAAGATCCATATGAGGAATAAAATATTAACATCAGAGTACTGCACAAAGACCCCTGCTATCAGCCCAAAAGCAATCCATCAGGTAAGTAATTTGTCACCACAGTAATGTGGCTGCACTGGGACTGATCTGGTTATACCAGTTTGCACCAGTTCAGGATAAAGTCTGCTAAGCATCACTTGCCACCATTCCTATGTGAGTGCCACCATTCCTGCCTATCCCGTATGTCATCATCCATGGTATGGGGAAGGGGAGTGAAGGAATTACACAGGAATGAAGCCTGTCTGCATAATTTCCTTCCCAGTTCCTTCACCTTGAGGGTTCTTCCTACAGGGAGTGTAACCCTCTAGTTGCTGCCAGGGAACACAGGAATTGCTTGTCCCACCCTGTCCCCAGCTTGCTGTCACCTTCTGGTTTGGGCTTGCCCAGCACCTTGAGGACCTCTGCGTTGGTGGGGTTGTGGCCGAGCGCCCGGAGCACGTCCCCGCACTGGCCGTAGCTGATCTGCATCGTCCCCGCAGGCGTCCGGTCAAACAACCCGAAGGCTTCCCTGAACTCTGCAGGGAAGAAGAGCTCGGAGTGGCCCATTCCCACCCCAGGGAAGCACATCCATTGTGCCTGGCAGGCAGGGAAGGGACAGACATGTGCATGTTGTGCCCTCTGAACGCATGGCAGCCTCGAGTGAGCTTGTGCAATGGGGCTGAGGTTTGCCAGACTCCTTGGACTAGTCGCTTGGCTGCTCGAGCAGGTTTTGTCACCTCTGCAGAGCTGCCTGGGTGACCTGCTGGATCCCTGCACCCTCAGCAGCTGGCTTTGCTGCAGGATATCCCTACTTATTCCCTTTCCCACTCAGCTCTCCACTCTCTGGGGCCGTCCCTGTGTCACCAGAGGCTGTTCCTCCCACCAGGAGCCCCGACTTTGACCCAGGCTACATCTCACACCATGAATGAAAAATACCTTTTCCCTGCCGGGCTCTGGATCCTGCTGGCCTTTCCCCCAAGAGGGGATTTGATGTGTGGGGCCTTGCTCTTGTGTCTGTGGTGAAAAACTACCTGGAAAAAGGATTCTCCATTTCTAAAGCCATCTCTGAGAGAAGCTGAACTCAGCACTTACCTTCAATCTGCTCTGCCGTGAATTCAATCTGTAAAGAGAAGGAAGCAGAGCCAGGCATGAGATGTGAGCTACTGCTGTGGGGAGCAAAGGAACTCTCCCCTCTGGACCTCTCCCTCCCCAGGCTTGGGGCAGGAGCTGTATCCATGCCCTGTCCCATATCTATGCCATGTCTGGCTGTGCCGTGTCCCTGACTGCTCCTGCCCTCACTGTGGAGAGCACAGCTGGTAGCAGTGTGGTGGGCAGGCAGGAGGGATGCTCAGACCACAGTCAGGACTATTTTGGGTGGAAAGGATGTTATTTTAGGGCTTGATCCCAAGTTCAAGTGATTAAACAGCCTCCATGCTGAGCCTGCTCTTAATAACTCTCCTGCCACAGCTCTGGCTTAAAGATGTATCCTGAGGAATCACGGAAAAAGCGAGTTCCTGTTGTGGAGCCATTAGATAAAGGATGCGCTTATGTGGAGGAGGCAATGCAGGCAACAAAATGCTTCAGGATGGAGACAGTGGGTGGCAGAAAAGCTTTTTATTGCTGCTGGGGCCCCAACACGGGGTCTCAGCAGGAGCTGGGGGTTCGACTACAGCCGCAGGTCCGGGAGCAGCGTCCTGGTTCCCTCCAGTGGGTGCTGGGTAGGGCTAGGTGGGAAAGACTGAGACATCTCCCCAGCGAGGACAGCATCACTCCCAGCCTGCTGCATCCACACAATCGGATAATTTTCCCCTCCCAAGGCTGGCTCCCAGCATGGCTAATGCCATTTGCAGAGCGCTTTGCATCGCCTGTGCCTGGCAGATGACAGGCAAGGAGAAACACGGTGACGTCTTCATTCCTCACTCACCTTCACGCTCTTGGGATCGAAGGCAGGCTCCGAGCCTGGAGCTGCTTTGACTGCGTCCTTCTTCGGGTCGGGTTTCTTGAGCGGCATCGCGCTGGGATTCGCGGAGGTGCGGGCTGAGTCCTGCCGCCCAGCGAGGGAAGTGAACGGAGGGATGAAAGGCAAAGGCTGCTCCTTCCCTTATATACGGAGCCCAGTGCTCACCCTGGAGGGGCAGGCCAGCTGCTGGAGCAACTGCTACTTACTATAAAAGGAAGAAAACTCAAACGAGAGGGGCCCCAATTTGACAATTGCCCATTGTCATCGGCTCCTGGCTCCACGGAGCCACCAGCCGCCCCCCCCCCACCCCAGCTGCAAAAGGGGGAACATATCCCCCTCCAGCACCTGCACCGGGTGGGCTGCATGGGGGCTGCTTGCTAAATGATCACTGAAACCTAAACTCAAATGGCCATGGGGGCCAGGCAAGAAATAGCAACAGGATGGCTGATAAACCTGCCGTGATACCCACGGCAAAATGTGCCTGTTTGCAGGCAGGCTGCGAGGGCCAGCACTGCAGAGCCCTTCACACACCAGGACTTATGAACTCTGAACACTCCCTTGGCCTCGTGCTCAGGGTCTGCTTTGTTCCAGTCTCTCCCCAGGGCTGAGCTTGTGCCCTGGAAAAGACCAGTGTAGGTGCTCACCTCCCTCAGGGTGGCTAATGGGGAAATGGAAGTGATGGCCAAAGCCACAGGTGAATTAATCAGTGCAAATCGTTTCCAGCTTTGCACCACCCATCCCAAACACCTTCAAATGGGGTCTCCTTTTGGCTCCTCTCCAGGTGCTGGGCAGGCTGGTGGGAGATGCTCCTGTTCTCACTCTCCTCTCTCAGCTGTTTGAAAAACTCATTGAAGTTCAGCATCCCAGAAAATGGGGCTTGAGGGTTTTACTGAGACATTCTAAACCATCAACTTAAACTACATGTGTGGGGCACCAGAGCAAAGCAGGAGTTACAGGGGTCATTCAGGAGGAGGGAGCAGCCACAATCTGCTGGTAATTCTCTGTGTGCCATCATCTCCTTCATCTCCTCATTGCTAGTGAGGACTGGGGAGCTGAGGGGGCTGGTTGGGTCTCATTTGCAGTCATTGCTTTCCATAGCTCTCTAGAATATAACAAGTCATTTAGCAAAAATCTCAACATGGTTTGATAAGTGTGAACTCAGAGCCTGGGTCAGGTTTCGCCTGGGAAATCAAGGGAATCAAATTGCCCCTGAGCTGCCTCCCCCTCAGCATCCATTTGACTCAAAAATAACCTCACCTTAACTCCATCTTCACTTCCCAGCAGCTTCTGGGTCAGAAATCAAACCCAGCGGAGCCTTCAGAAAACATCCATGGTGCAGTTTGACTGTTTATCCCTTGCTCACCCTCCATGCCCATGCAGCATCCTGAGGAGCCCTGGCAGAGCTGGTGTCACACCCACGCCATGGCCCGGGGCAGCTGCAGACAATGTCCCCAGTCTCTCCTTGATTTTCAGCTGATGGCCACTGTGGGGCTTGTTTTGCCGTCTGATTCCATCGGCAGGAGCAGCAGCCCCTCCTGAGCCCTGTCCTTGGGGTTTGGGGTGCTCCCTTGGCCTTCCTTCACTGCAGGAGCCCAGCAGGACTCTGACCCTTGCCACACAATCACAGGGGCTCATGCCTGGTACCAGAATGAGCTCCTTGCCGGGAAAACTCCAAAGAAGGCTCTGGGGGTTCTGCTGCTCTGTGCAGAACTGGGGCACTTACAGAGGCAGCAAGAGCTGTGTCTGGACATGGATTATATGGGCCAAGGGAGGGGCCCAGGCTGGGAGCTGCTGTTCCAGGGATTTGGCACTGGGCTGTTGAATTCCAGCTTCCTCCCACTAACAACAACCTGCCTGGAGAAGAGGGCTCCCCTCTTTGTGCCCATTTCCCCAGGGGAACACTCGAGCTGCTGGGGGTCACAAGGTGTTGGAACTGGCTGGGTGGTGGGAGCAAGCTGGGCATCATTCATGACCCTGAAAGGCAGGGGACAGCCCTGGGACCATGCCAGCAGGATGCAGGTGACAAGGGATGGTGACAGCTGCAGTGGGACCAGCTCTGACCTGATGCCCAATGATGGTGTGGGACCCCATCCGGGTGGCTGCTCCCTTTAACCCCCTGCCCCGAGATGGAGCCCCCAGCCCCTCTCCTGAGGAGACTGATTGCAGATGTGCCCTGAGGTCACTGCGGGTGCCTGGGGGAGCTGGACAGATCCCAGCACATCTCCCCAAAACACAGCCAAGCTCTCGGAGAAAGAAAAGGGTTAAACTGGCGTCTGCCTGAAAGACATCCCATCGCAGGAGCATCAGCTCGAGGTGCTGCTCATGTGCTTGCACCCTCTGCCTCCCTGCCTCCAGACACTTCACTGGGATTTTCCCCACCTTCCTCCAGCTCCTTGGGACCAGTGTGGGGTTAGAGGGGACTTAGGAGCATGGGTGCAGTGGGGGAATGCTGTGACAGCTGAAAAATGAGCCACCAGGCAGTGAGAGAAGTTTCTGAAAAGAGAAGAGGAATCTGCTTTGAATGAAGAGGATTTTAGCACCTTGGGCTAAGCCAATAAACCTCTGCCATCCCCATCTGAACAGGAATTGTTTGCACATTCTCCCGGAGCTGCTTAAAGCAGGCAAGACACAAAGAGAGAATAGGATCAAGCATGGTGGGGGGAGAAACCCCCTGCCTGGACAGCCTGTGAGCAGATCCCTCTAGGGATCCCACAGGGACAGGGGACTCACCCAGCCCTGATATCCCACTGCCACCTCACCTCAGTGGGGCTGGCAGCCAGGAAGGTGCTCCCAGAAGATGCTCTGTCCTGAACGCTTCAGCCCTCTCCACCACTGGCAGCGATTCTGGTGCCTGAAGTCCCCATCCGAGTGACACAGTGGCACCATGGAGGCATCTGGCCCTCTGGGAGGTATCTTGGTGAGTCTCCTCTGCTGCTGCCTCCTGAGCTCGGCGTGGGCTCTGGTAAGTCTGCGTGGGCCCGGGGCTCCTCCGGTCCCTCTCCTGGCTTTAAATGTCGTGCCACTAGCCCGGGCGGGGCTGGCTGTGCTCCCGACTCGGTCCCGCTCTGCAGAGCTGCTGGGCAGGAGGGGAGAGCATCTCCACTCCTGCTAAAAGCTTTCCAGCAGCCATGGAGGCACTGCAGCGTGATGGCTTTTCCATTTTTCCGTGTGTCCATTTCTTGGACACATGCAGGGCAGGGTTCCGTGCCTCGGAGGCGTCGGGGAACAGAGCGGGCGGTTTACGAGCAGCGCAGGAGGGGCTGGAGGGAGGCGGCGGGGGCAGAGCTGGGCACAGCCCGAGCCAGGCTCCCATCCTGCTGATGCACTCCCAGGATCCCACTTCTGGACCCTGACCAGGCCCCTATTCACCCACCCGGATGCTGTTTGGGGAAGAGCATGGATGGGAGTCCTGGATCTCCTCTCTGGGGCCAGGTTTGGCTGTGCTCACTGGAGGCAGTCTGGGGAGAGTGACCCCCTCTGCATCCCAGCTTCTTTTCACTTTCAAAGCTGAGTTGTCATCTTGGCTCTAAACTCCTTCAAGCATCTTAGCCCAAAACACCACAAAACACATTTGTACATGTGGTGTGATGGGGAGGCTGAAGGTGCCATGGGTTGTGCTGTCTGCTCCACTGGGCAGTGGCTGCTCCACTGAGCCCCGGTCAGGCCCTTCACCCAGGGGGTGCCACTTGGGTTTTGTCTGGGCAGGTCGATCCTGATGATGTTCTCACGAAAGAAGAGCAGATCTATCTCCTGGTGGAGGCGAAGGAAAAGTGTCAGAGGGACATAAAGGCCCAGATGGAGAAGATCAAAGGTATTGTCCCTCCCCTGTGCTTGGACAAGCCAGCCCTGGCAGAGCTGGTTACACAGTGGGGAATGCTGTCCTCTCTGTTGGGGTGGGATGGGGCCGAGGTGACCCTGGGGGTATGTGGGGCTCATGGCACCATCTGTGCTCTGGCTGCAGCCAGCACTGGCTCCAGCATTTTCCAGACAGTTCCATGTACACCACAAACAAGAGATGTGGAGGGGCCTTGCCCCATCTAGAAGAGGTGGGATGTGTCCCCTTCCCTAGCCACTTGCAGCTTCTCTTTTTCTGCAGCCCAGGGGGATCTGTGGCAGCATTTTCCTCCCCCTGGTCCAGCACACACCTGGGGAAGCCAGAGGTTATGCTGAGGCCCTGACTGGAGATGTGAGATGTGTCTTTGCTCTTTGTCCAGACCTCAGCTGCCCTCCGGAGTGGGACGGGATCATCTGCTGGCCAAGGGGCTCCCCCAGCCAGGAGGTGGCAGTGCCTTGCCCTGACTATATCTATGACTTCAACCACAAAGGCAAGTCTTGTACCTCACCCTGGTGACAATCCACAGCACAGAGGCAAGTCTGGCTTCCCATGGATCCTTCTGCTGCCACGGTGCTTATTGCTGTTCCCAGGTCATGCCTACAGGTACTGCAGTGCCTATGGGACCTGGGCCATGGCTCTCAGCATCAACAAGACCTGGGCCAACTACACGGAGTGTGGCCTGCTCTTCTCCTCTGAGAGCCGGAGCCACCAGAAGGTGACCTTGCTTGTCACAGGTGCTGGGAAAGGGGTGTGCATGGGGGCCAGGGGAGGATGAAGCAAAGGCCAGGGGAAGTGCTGGGGGCAGAGAGCTCTTCCCTCTCCACTCCTCAAACCAGTCCTGCTCCCCCTGTGCTCTGGAAGGGAAGTGGAGCTCAGTCCTTCTCTTCCAGGAGGTGTTTGACCGCCTGCACCTCATGTACACCGTGGGCTACTCCATCTCCCTGGCCTCCCTCATCGTCGCTGTCTGCATCCTCTCCTACTTCAAGTAAGGAGAGGCCAAAGCCCCCTCTGTGTGGGAGAACCCTCCTCATCCCATTGTCCACGCACATGAGCCCGGGGGGCACAGTCCAAAGGAATGGGAACAACCCCAGACCCAACACAAACACCAGCCAATCTCCCAAAGCCCCAGAGTGACCAGCTCCTGATCTGCTCCACCCTGCTCGTGGACAGCGTGGACACCCCACTTGCTCCCAGATCTGGTTTCTGTGCCCACCCTGAGATCCCCATTCCCTGAGCCCAGCTGGGTTTGGTTTGTGTCATGTCCCTTCTCCGTAGGCGCCTGCACTGCACCCGCAACTACATCCACGTGCACCTCTTCACCTCCTTCATCTGCCGGGCCCTCAGCATCTTCCTGAAGGACATGGTGCTCTACTCAGGCACACCCAGCGACACCGACAGGCTGCGGGAGGACGACTTCAGGGGTTCCTGGCCAGGACAACGGGGCCACCTGGCAAGTGGTGGATGGGGGAAAAGGGGGATTTAGGAGCCCTGAGGCAATGGGACGTGCTTGGGACCCTGCCAGGCCAGGGCTGTGCTGCTCAAGGGGAGGGGATGAAGGTCCAGCTTTGGCTCTGCCCAGCTCCTCCCTGTCCTGGTGCCACACTAGAGACCACAGCCACAGTACCTTGGCCTGTGTACAGGGAATGCTTGTCCTTTGGGAAGGAAGATGCTGTAATATCCCAGGGGAGATGCAGGCCCCATGCAAGAACATGGGGCACAGCTGGGTTTTGGTGACCAGACACCGGGTTTTGCTTTTGGGGACCTGCCTAACATGGACATCTCCCTGTGCCCACAGGTTGGCTGCAAGGTGGTGGTGACTCTCTTCCTCTATTTTCTGGCCACCAACCACTACTGGATCCTGGTGGAAGGTCTCTACCTGCACAGCCTGATCTTCATGGCCTTCCTCTCCAACAAGAACTACCTGTGGGTCCTCATCATCATCGGCTGGGGTGAGCAGAGACCCCAGCCCCAGCCATGGCCCTGGAGAGCAGCCAGGAGCTGTGGCACTGAGTGCCCAGGGAAGGGCAGTGGGATGCAGGAACTGGTTTGATCTGCAAAGTGGTGCTTCAGCCCTGCTCCTCACTCTGTCCCTGCCCTTCCAGGTCTCCCTGCTGTGTTTGTGTCTGTCTGGGCTAGCGTCAGGGCCTCGCTGGCAGATACACAGTATGTACACACACCTTCAGCAGGGCCTTTGGGAGGGGAAGAGTGGCTGCAAACGCTAGCAAAGTATCTGTGGGCACCAGAGCTTTTTGGAAATGAAAATTTTCCAAAAAGAACAACAGGAGGGGACACACATTCAAGGTTTGTTCATAGATGTGTCAGTAATGCAGAGCAATAGTGGTTTTGTTCTGCATTTGGGAGGACGGTGGATGCAGGTTTGCAGCATAAATTGATCAGTAAACAGCACAGAGATGGATGCTAAAGGGCACATTCTGGAGTGAGGCATTTTAAAAGGAGAAAGGCCACCATATGAGCAGCAGAGTTTGGGATGAGGTAGCCAAGGAGCCTTCAGGAGCATTAATGCTCATTTAAACCTGCTTTGCCCCACCATGATGGTTACAAATGCTTGTAGCTACAGCTCAAGGTTTCCACAAAGCCCACCAAGGGGGTGGAGGGTGGGAGATGGGAGTGCTGGGGTGGTTTGGGGGTACAGGGAGCCATCCTTCCCAGTGGTGTCAGGTTTCTCCAAAGAGTTTCTTTACTGGGCTTCTCAGGTGCTGGGACCTCAGTGCAGGGAACATGAAGTGGATTTATCAGGTCCCCATCCTGGCTGCTGTTGTGGTAAGAATCCTGTGGATGAACCTCCCAATTCCTTTTGGGGAAAGAGGATTGCTAGAGACCAGAGCTGTTCACTTGTGGTCACTGGTGTTTTGTCCCAGCCACTCTGGCACTCAGGGAGAGCCCAGAGGGATCCAGGGGCTCTGGTCCCTCCTGCTCTGACCGCAGCCATGTCCTGCCTGCACCTCACCCAGAGCTGCCTGTCTGTGTCCCTGTGGGCTCCTGGGGCAGACCCCAGGTCACAGGGCACCATCACGACCGTGGGTGTCTGTTGGCAGGTGAACTTCTTCCTCTTCCTCAACATCGTCCGGGTGTTGGCCTCCAAGCTCTGGGAGACCACCACGGGCAAGCTGGACCCCCGGCAGCAGTACAGGCAAGTGCTGGCAGCACCAAGCCCTCATGTCCTGCCTGTTCAGCCAGGACGGCTCCCAGAGGTTGTGAAGGAGGAGCAGAAGTGTGGGAAGGGTGGCAGGACAGTGGCAGTCAGCTCTTCTGGCAGCTCTGCTGGATTGAGGCCTGGCCCTGGAGTTCCCAGCTCTTCCTGCTCCCACCTCCAGCCTGGACATTGTGGGGGCTGCCCAGCAGGCCCTGGGTGATGGCCCCGAGCTCTCTCCTCTCAGGAAGCTGCTCAAGTCCACGCTGGTGCTGATGCCGCTTTTCGGAGTCCACTACGTGGTGTTCATGGCCATGCCCTACACCGAGGTCTCTGGGCTCCTGTGGCAGATCCAGATGCACTACGAGATGCTCTTTAACTCCTCCCAGGTGTGTTGCCACGGGACTGCTCCCAGCATTGAGGGATGTTCATCCAGGGAGGCTCAGGGACCTCAAACTCCACCTCTTTTGGTCTCTTGGCAGGGTTTCTTTGTGGCTTTTATCTACTGCTTTTGCAATGGAGAGGTAAGTGGGAAGAGCGAGGAGGTAAGCTCCCTGTTTCAGCCCCTTTAGTGTCAGGGAAGGCAAACCTGCAGCCCCAGGCTGTGGTAACCAGAGCAAAAAGCTCGGATCCATCCCTCTCAATAGGATGTGGAGGGAAAGAAGGGAAAGGAAAAAGGGAAGGGAAAAGGGCGAGGCGAGGCAAGGCAAGGCTGTTTCGATGTCTCTGGCACAGCAGTCCCCCCTGCTGTGCCAGGTGCAGGCCGAGATCAAGAAGGCTCATCTCCGGAGTCTCCTGGCGCTGGACGTGGTGCAGCAGGCGCGCCCCGCGAGCTGCGGCTGCG
>JAWWMU010000105.1:1137873-1156137 GCA_035048155.1 Cinnycerthia olivascens
CCCGGGGGCTGCTCCCGGCCCGGCCCCGCCTGCCCGCACACATCCCCGGCTCCGGCGCCTCGGACCAGCTCCTGCCCCGCCCCGCCCGGGAACTGAGCCAGAATCCCCGGGGGGAAAAAGCGGTGGATGTGACAGATCTGACTCAGTGTCACCCCAAGCCCAGCAAGGAGCTGGAAACGATGCTGTGAAGCGGAGGCTGGATTTCCCACCTGGGCATGCAGATGTGCCTGGAAAGATGATGATCCTCGCGCTTCGGGCTCTGCTTCCACTTGCACGGAGAGGCAGGGCTGGGACAGCAGCCGCAACAACCCAGCTCCCTTTCCGCCAGAGCCAGGGTGCAAAGGAACCACGTGCTCTCACTCCTCCTCTCCCCCGGCCCAAAAACAAGCCATAAAACCTCATTCTCCTCCACCTGCAAGTGACTGATGTGATCTCTGTGCTTGCAAAGCCTTAAATCTTCGCCAGGAAACATCTCCGTGCTCCCTCCTACACCCACAAGCAGGGCGGTTAAAGCCCATCCCATGAGCCCGATCCTGCCCCGGACTGCCCATCCCAGCCTTGTCCAGCCCGGGGGAGCACGGGGTGCCCGTGGAGCCGTTCTGCAGCTCACCCTGCCCTTCCTGATCCTCTGCAGCTCGTGGATGGAGTGAACACCAACACACAACCACAAATGGGAGTGGGAGGCACCGGGACAGGGTGGGATGGAGGAGGCAGGACAAACTTTATGGCCTGGAAGGGTGCAGGGAGTACCTGGATCCCCAGCACTTCATCCAAAAAAAAGCCCCTGCATGCAGGAGTCGTGGCCCTGTCATCTCACCGCAGGCTGAGAACTGAATAAAGAGTGTCTGGCTTGTTTCCACCCTCGTATTCCATCACGGACCCAGCAGCTGGTGGCTGGAGAGCGGCAGTGGGGGGAAAGGCTGGAAACCTGGTCCCGTTCCCAGCCAGACCTGTTCTCCCTCTGCCCCCTGCCCCGCACCTGCACTGCCTGGGAAAGCTCTTCTGAGGGAAAAGGCATTCCCAAGGAGCTGTGTACATGGCAGACACATTAAGCAGCATGTTGGTGGTAGCACGGAGCATCTTCTTCCTACGTAGTTCCTCAAGGCAGCAATTTCTTGCTAAAGACAGTGACCAGGTAAATAACTGTGCATTCCATTATCTTCCAGTGAAAAGCTACAGTGCAAAGCAAGTCATAGGGAGCTGGAGGGATGGACAGCCAGGAGCCATGTCAGGGAAGGGCTCCAAGATTCACAGTTTTAAAATCAATTCTTGGAAGGAATTTGTCTCTTTGGAAGACACCAGCACAGCTGCAACTCCAGGGACAGATCCCTCTGAGGGCAGCTGGAATGCTGCTCACACTGCTCCCTTGTTCCAAGGGGATGGAACCAACCCTCCCACGGACCTCGCACAGCCCCGCAAGCTGACACTTGTGGCTCCCTGTCACTGATCAATATTTAATCACTCTCTTCCCAAGAGGCTCCTGGTAGGTGGGAGAGGGGTGAGGAATTTCAGTAATCCTACAAGGAGCAGAGGGAAGTGGTAACAAGAAGGGGAGAGCCCCCAGCACATGCCTCATAAGGGGCCGGGTCCCAGCGAGCTGGGATCCAGGCAGAGAGGGAGCAGATGGCAGCTCAGACTACGGGGTTATTTTTACCTTTTGTTTGCCAACTCCAATCTTTAATTGCAGTGATGAAGCTTCGGGGTGAGAAGGGGAACACAAGAGTTTGTAAAGCCCTGCCAGTCTGGCCTGAAACAGCCTTGTCTTAACACCGAAGGTGCAGAGCTCAAACCAGGGCAACGATTCCTGCCCAGGCTGTAGGGATGGAATTCTGGAAACTATTTTAAAAAAAACAGCAGATGAGAGCTGGTTTCTGAGGGGGCCCAAATATCTACTTACTGTCTGAACTGTGGCCAGTTCAGGCGCCAGTCAGATCTTGGGACTGTTGCTGAGTTCTCTTTCCAGGTCTGCCCAAGACCCCACGATTGAAAAGAGTCCCGTGTCCTGGGCTGTATCCTTTCCTCCTATAATGCAGAGGGGAATCTATTCCCCAGGAGGCCTTGAAGCTAAAACAGGGTTTGTGAAACATATTGGGGTGAAAGATACTATGAAAAACCACAGGAAATATTTTATCAACTGCAATCCACAACTTCTGGTGAGAGAGACACAGTCAGATCTCCAGACAGTTCTCCATTCGCACATCAGGGCAGCCAAAGGAAGTACAGAATAATAAAAAGCACATGCTGCATATTTTTGTACCAGTAATAAAACATTTACTAGAGCAAGCAGAAAGTAAATGCACAGCTGATAAAGAAAACATCACAATGTCACAAAACCCTGACAGTTTCTGGTACATCTTCCAGTGGAAACAAGCCAGCGGTGGGTGCTGACATGTCCCAACTGAAAAGTTCTTCCCTACCTTGTGGCAAAAAAAAAAAAAAAAAAGTTAAAAAATGGGTATACACACAACGAGTTAAAAACGGGCAAGCAAGATTTTAGATTTACTACGTGTGTCCAAAAAAGGGCCAGATTTGAGCTGCTTCTTTTCATTAATTGTTTTCTGGGTCCTCCTTAAAGGCTTCTGAGCAACAGATCCCTGAATTTTTGAATCTTCTTCCTTTAGCCACATTTTCTGGGGGGCTCCAGCCTCTGATTGTTGTGGTGTATCTACATTGTTTTCCCTTTTTTGTTTTTAATTTGAAGAAAGCATTCAACCCTCTCAGAACAGAGGGTGCATAGGCACAGCAGAGACACAGGTTTGCTATGCAGGCTTCCACCAGAATGAGGGATATTAGAAAACAAGAGGTTCTTTTAGAGAAAAAAATATCTGGGCAATAGGATTGGAATTAAAGTACCGACCACAAACAAGCCAGGGAGTCCAACCTACACTACAAATGAATTTGGGGTTTGCTGGGATGGAGAAGGATCCCTTGAACAGCTCCAAGCACACACAAAAGAAAAAAACCCCAACCCAAAAAAACCGAAACCAACTTGCTCTGCCCCACCTTCAGCAAAGCAAATTGATACATTCTTAGTTGATGGGGAGAGAGGTAAGGGGTAACCTGGAGGCCAAATTATTTGGGGAGAATGTGTGAAAAGGAGATAGGGGAAGAACTCACCATACTGACCAAACTGCTGCAAGATTAATGTCTAACAGGCAGGTCCTGAGCATCTCTAGGTGGACTGGACTGGTTTGTAAATGTGAACGCTGGTTAAGAAAAGACTAATTTATATTTCTATGGACAATAGTTTCTTAACGTTCCAAGGATGTGGAACAGCTTCTTTTTGTCAAGAAGATCTATTTAAATCCAGCAGAGTCACTCGAGCACTGAATGTTTCAAAGCAGAACCCAGGAGCTTTACCAAAATGATTTCTTTCATTAAGTGTTGTGTGCATTTCGTTCAGGTGAATCTGTCCGCAGATGAACTTGCCTGGGGGTTCACATGGTTTCCTTCTCCTGCCCCAGCTTCTCAACAACCAGTAACCAAAAACCCCGAGAAATCCTCTGGAAAAAGACAACACTACCTGCAGAGATTCCAGGCTGCGAACCCCCAGCTTTTAACTGTCCCACCGGCTCTTCTTCCGTTTTGGGGGCTCTGGGACAGCAAAACCATCTGTCTTGTTGTCCCGGCTGTTGGCCTCCTTCCTGCTCTCTCCGTTCCTGCTCTCACTGCTGTTCCTGCTGTCACCGTTGTTGCGGTTGCTGCCCGGTAAGTCGGTGAAGTGCCGGCCCTCGCTGTGGCGATGGACATCGCCGTGCCGGGAGGGGTCAGTGTGCCGGCCACCACCCTCGCCGTGGCGCTGGCCCTCGTTGGGGTAACGCTGGCCCTCGTTGGGGTAACGCTGGCCATCACTGGGATAACGCTGGCCCTCACCATGGCGCTGGCCATCGTTGGTATAACGTTGGCCCTCATTGGGGTGGCACTGGCCCTCGTAGCGCTGACCATCATTGTTGTAACGCTGGCCCTCGCTGGGGTAACGCTGGCCCTCATTGTTATAACGCTGGCCCTCATTGTTATAACGCTGGCCCTCATTGTTATAACGCTGGCCCTCGCCGGGGTAACGCTGGCCCTCGTTGTTATAACGCTGGCCCTCATTGTTGTAACGCTGGCCCTCATTGTTGTAACGCTGGCCCTCGCCGGGGTAACGCTGGCCCTCGCCGGGGTGGCGCTGGCCCTCGCCGGGGTGGCGCTGGCCTTCGTTGTTGTAACGCTGGCCCTCGTTGGGGTAACGCTGGCCCTCGTTGGGGTAACGCTGGCCCTCGTTGGGGTAACGCTGGCCCTCGTTGGGGTAACGTTGGCCCTCGTTGGGGTAACGCTGGCCCTCGTTGGGGTAACGCTGGCCCTCGTTGGGGTAACGCTGGCCCTCGCCGGGGTGGCGCTGGCCCTCGTTGGGGTAACGCTGGCCCTCGCCGGGGGGGCGCTGGCCCTCGTTGGGGTAACGCTGGCCCTCGCCGGGGTGGCGCTGGCCCTCGCCGGGGTGGCGCTGGCCCTCGCCAAAGCGGCCGCTGCCCTCGCTGCGCCGCGGGCCCTCGCCGTGCCGGCTGTTCCGGCTCTCGCTGTGCCGCTCTCTGGCAGCGCCGCCGCCGGAGCCCGGTGTGCTGCCCGGGAAGGTGGGGACGCTGCTCAGGCTGCCTGTGCCTGTGAAGCCCAGGACTCCCTTTGCTGCTGCCGTGGCCGCCATGGGGCTCTCGGCACTGGTGGTGTTTTGCTGCGCTGAACTCGTCGGGACCGAGTTCAGGCTCCCGGCGCTGGTCCAGCCGCTGGCACCAGCGGCAGAGCTCCCAGTCTTTTGGTTATTTAAGCTTGCAGCAACAAAGTGACTCTTGTATTGGGACTGCAGGAAAGGGAGAGACAAAAGAGAGCAGGTTTGGCTCTGTGCTGCCAATAGAACACGGAGTCATCGAGCGTTAACAAGCCTGCCTTGGATTTTGGGGAAACAGAATTCCTACAAAAAGGCAGTCTTGGAGTGATTACATTCCTGTTGTGCTTCTGGACACATAGTGAGTAACAAGCACCTCTTACCAGACAACACTGACAAGGGAATTCTTAGATTATGGGGTTAATTTTTACACTGGAGAGAAAGGCCTTCTGTTTCCCCTTTTGATTGCAATTACACTACTGCTGCTAAGCAATCTCACCAGAATCAAGCCCAGGTGCAGAATCCAGAAAGGAAAAAGAGCAAAGAGGCAGCAGAAAACAAAGTAAACTTGACAAATTTGTGCAAATGTGTTCAGCCCACCCTGCACCTAATTCCACCACTTGGGACCACAATGCTGAGTGTTCTCCAAGTGACACAGCCACAACCACGCTCAACTTCCCCGAAATAAGAGTACAGCTGCATTTCCAGGGGAGAAAAGGAGTCCAAGCATGGAACCAACCTGGAAAGCCGCTTTCATTGCTGTCAGCCTGTCCCCCATGGCCCCTGTGGATGGCTTGTAGGCCTCGTAGTTGCTCATCACACTGTTGTTGTTTCCACGGTCCTGTGCAAAAACACAAAGGGCAACTGCAGAGGTTCATCCCACACAGACACACTCATTCAACCACTGTCCACATCTATCCTGTCCCTGCATTCTGGAAATACATCCACTTCGGATGACAGACTTCTGGAGAGCCCTGAGCAGTGGAACAGTGTGCTCCATTTGTTTTTTTTTCTGACAATAATCAGCCTGGAAATGGCTTTTGAAGTTATTTTTTAGCATTTATTACAGCAAGAGTCTGTTTTATGAGGAATCTCCAAAGCTTCTGGACCACTCTAGCTCTCTTGACAAGAGAATAGCACAGGAGACTTACACTTGAGATATGGGATCCAAACTCTGAAAGATGCTGAGCTATGAGAACTTTTAAAGCAGACACTGTAATTCAGTACCAAGATTTTCTTAAATTAAAGAGTAATCAATACTTAAGGGAAAAAGTTCCAAGAATCTGTGAACAACCTCTTCAGCATCTTTACTTACAGTATTTTCTGAGCCCAGCCCGGGGCGCTCACGGTATCCCAGGCCACCACCACCAATATTCAACTTCTTGCCCTTCCCTCCTTTAAAACGGGATTTCCGGAACCAGGGATTCTGTAACAGAAGGACAAATGTTTCTCAACACAGGAAAAAAAAAGGTTCACAAATGCATGTAATGAGGCTGAGATAAAAGGGATACTGAGAATTTCAAAAGATGAACATAAATACTGTTTTCCATTCAACCACACAGCTGCTGTAGGTTGAATGGAAAACAGCCAGGGGTCTCACACTTTGGTTACAAATGTTTTCTAAGAAAACTAATTTTACACCTTCAACTCTCATTCAGGTTTAAGGTTTTGGGGGTTTGCATTCTAATAAACCCAGGAATGAACACAATTTCCAATGCCATCATTTGGGAGCTCTGCTCTTGCTCATACTTTGGTTTCACAGATTTAGCCCAGTGCTTGGCTAAGGAGAAATGAGGGTCTGTCTGAAAAACATTCTGTACCAAGCAGTGACCAGGGAATGTCAGCCCAACCAGACTTGGCATTTCCAGGTGTTTAAATAATAGTTGGCTGCACTTCTTTTTATGCCCTACAGTCTCTCCAAATGGGTAAGTCAGTTGGCTTCTACATGCTCCTCTCAAGGCAGTCAGGGGAGCTCTGCCCCTTCTGAAAATGCTGCCTATGTCAGAAAAAGTATTTACTTTCGGCAGCTGCTGTCCAAGCTGCTTGCTAATGTATCCACAGGCCTACTAATCCATCTCTGAATCTGAGAGTTGTCAAAAAGCCTAGGCTCTCTTGCAGCTATACAGGCAGCAAAAGACAAGAAATTAGAGTTGATAAGTTCAGTGGCACAAGCGTAATTGCTGCAGCTACCTGTCATACCAATATATAGCAAACCTGCCAGAGAGCACTGCCAAGCAGGTGGAATCATCAAGCAACAACCCTTTCACAGAGGGAATGTCCCTGTAATTGTTTTCTAGTTTAGCTTTCAACTAAGCTGCATCTCCCAGGTGCCTGCTATAAATCTGACTGTAATGAGACACTGGAATGCGCTGCTGGCATCAGCAGATTACAGCTCCTAATTTCCTAGGCAGTGCCTGGCCCCAAAATAGATCACATACTGTGTTCCAAAATCTTCATGGATTCTTTCAAAGGCCATTAAAAATACTAGGAAACCTACTTTAAACCAGGACAGACTCCCAAAAGGTCACTGCTAACACAATGGAGCCAGCAATGTGAGCTGGCTGATTTTGTGCTGAATCTGGAGTGAAACTTCCTCATCTCAAGTTTTGCTGGCTCATACCTGCATTGCCAAATCCAGCAGCTCTTTGGAGACGTGCTGGTTGGCACCCTCCAGGTTCCTGACAAGGTCCCCAGCGAAGTTGCTGTCCTTGGGGGTCAGCAGGGTGTAGGCCACTCCCTTCTCGCCCGCGCGGCCGGTGCGGCCGATCCGGTGCGTGTGCGTGTCGATGTCCCGAGCCACATCATAGTTGATGACAGTCTTGATGGAAGGGATATCCAACCCTCGAGCTGGAAGAAAGAGCAACGTGGTGGGAAGTGTCATTATCCCCAATTAACTCAAAGCAATTCCTCTGGTACCAGGGTATCACCCTGCTCTGGTCCTGCGAGCAAAAGGAATGTCAGCTGATGAATGAACAGCAACCACTTCCTTAAGACACAGCTTTTCCTTCTGTATGTTGAAAAAATGTGAGGCTGTAACTCAGGCATTATTAAGAGACTAAAAATAACCCCCCTTACCAAGGCCATGTACTGCACAGGCACGTAGTGTGACTCTTGGGGGTATCTGTGCAGGGCCAGGAGCTGGGCTCCATGATCCCCATGGATTCCAGCTCAGGATACTCCATGGTTCTGAAAAGCACCTGGAACACAGTGTCCTGCAGGTGCAGAAGCCCACCTGCTTGCCTTCCACTGAAACATGTTTGCCTTTCTGCTGACACCCACAGCTTTCCTGAGCTGCTTTCCAGAAGGTCATGTACCTGCCACATCAGTAGCTACCAGGATGGGGATCCCCTTCTTCTTAAACTCCGAAATAACTTTGTTCCTCTCGCTCTGGTCCATGTCCCCATGAAGCAGCCCCAGGTTATGATCCTCCTGCTTGAGGTTATTGGCCAGTTCCTCTGCATTGGCCTTCTTGGTGACGAAGAGGAGGACGCTCCCGGAGGACGTGAACTCCACGAGGCGCCGCGTCAGCCAGTTCCACTTGCTGGGCCCAGAGGGGAAGATCTCCACAATCTGAGTGACATCTTCATTTGCCTAAGGGGAGAAATGTCCTCAGAGGCAGGAAGGTGGGAGCAATGCACAGACTTCCCAAACATCCTGCACCGCAAGTAATGCAGTGCAGCTTACAGTGCTACCTGCAAGTTTCTCTGAAAGATTTAAGTTTTAAGCATTTTAATATTATTTCAAGGATGATGATCCCACTACACAGTAATAGTTTAGATCAATGAATAGAGGCTCTGTGACTGAGCTGGGAAAGCTGATGCTTTTCTTAAGCAAAAACAAGGAAAAATTTTCCCAGAAAGAAGGGGCTTCAGGCAGTCATTTTTTTGTTATAAAGGGACCTGACGTAAAAACCAAAAAAATTTCAGAGAACTGGTTGAAAGAAGGATGTTCTGAACGCATCTTGTGAAATTTCTCAACAGTTTCAATATATTATTAGCAAAGTTTCTTCCCAGCAAGTTTTTATCTGCCCACTTCATCAGCTTCCTACCAGATCCCAGCCTGCTGATAGTTCAGCTGTCACTGTCAAGCAAGTCCAGCATCAACATTCCCATGTGAACCACAGGACAGAGATTTTAAGTTTCAAATTCTTCACTGTCAAAGTTGCAATGGCTTTGTTTATGCTTTTGAGACAAAACTAAAAGATAGAACCATAGATTCAGCCTAATAACAAAAATAAATCACTGCATTAATGTTCTGCTCCTTCACAAAACCTCCCAACACTACAGGAATATCTGCTGGCAGAAAGGTCAATAAGATAAAAATAGAAACCCACAAAACTTCCTATTTTTGTTAAGCACAAATTATTTAAATTTAACTATAAATGATGATTTTTGCAGTTTAACTTAAATTTCAGAGAACAGAAAGAGAACAATTCCTTGCTCTGAGTATCATGGAATCACCTCTCCAATGTCTCCTTGCACAACCCGAATTGGGTCGATCAGAATATCCCGGGCCAATTTCTCAATCTTCTTACGGAACGTGGCACTGAACAAGAGGGCTGGAAGAGAAAGAGACTTCAAACTCCTTGAAGCAGAAACCTCCTTTCAGAACTGTGAAAACACTGCACACATGTTGTGAAGGAGGACCTGGATTCCTGAGTGCCAGTGAACTGAGGGTGCGTTTTTATGGGTTCTAATGGAAATTACCAACCACTGTTAGAATACCACAAAGTAGAAACATGTTTCATGGCATCTGAAATATTGATAATACAGGGTACTGCTGTGAACTTTCTCTCATGGCAGCTCAGAACACTGAATTTCAAGGCATATGAACATGAATTCAGCCTAATCATCTTTGCTCTGAGTGCAGTCAGTGGAGGGATTACGGAGGGATGAGCTGAATGCCCACACGTCACAACTGCTCCCTCCCAAGAGCTGAGAATAACACCAGAGGACTTTGGCACAAGTCTTCTGGTGTGGCTGTGTCCAGAACTGGAATTCCAAGCTCTGCTCCAGACTCACTGTTTACTCACTCTGTCTGTCAGGACGCACGTGGCTCGCGATTGATCTGACCTGATATTCTGCAAAGGAGAAGAAATGCTCCAATCAACCCTGTACACTCATTATTTAGAAAAATTAAGTCAAAATGCAGTTTCATTGCTTTATTTAACACATAACCACAGAAAGAATGAGTGCTTCCCACTCACTATTTAATTTTACAGACCCCCTCTAAGCTGGGACTGGGCACCATTGCTTCCCAAAATAGTGAATTTGGTTCAATACATACCAAACCCCATATCAAACATTCTGTCAGCTTCATCAAACACAAGGTAAGTGACTCTCTGCAGGTTTGTAGCTTTCTTCTTCACGTGATCAATCAAACGACCCTAGTAAGAAAAAATTCCAAGTTTTTAAAACACCTTTAAAAACATGTTAGTATACACAACCACCTAGCTGCTTTTCATCCTGATCCACCAGAGACTTAGAACAGCAAACATCCCAAGGCTTCAGTCTAGAATTAAGTGTCAATATACTCGTCATAGGAACAGATTCTTAGGTTTTTCAAGCCGAACAGTGCAAACCCCTGGCTCTGGTGCCCACAGGTACTTACTGGAGTGCAGACCACGATCTCTGCCCCCTCCTGCAGGGCCTTGGCCTGCTCCCACATGCTGCCCCCGCCATACACGGCCACGGAGCGCAGGTTGTAGGCCTTGCCAAAGCGTTTGCACTCCGAGTGGATCTGAGGGGGTGACACAAACACAGCACAGCTCATATCACACAGCTCTGAGACAGCACACCCACCCTGGGAATGCAGCACGGCTCCTCAAATGCACTTCTCAGTACTAACTCAATGAAATGATTCTGAACTTCTCAGGGGTGAGTACTTTGACGCGTGTTGATAATTTCCAGGAACTTGAGAAACCTATTCAGGCATCCAACAATAATTTAACCTGCAGGCTCTATCCTTTGGCACATACAATTTGTCACAAAAATGCATCCACAGCATTCTTATATCTAAAAATAATACAGGAGCACTGTGCAAAAAAATTAAAATTTTAGGTTTGTCACAATCCTTCAAGAAAACAATGGAAGGAAAGAGCTGTGAGCTGGAGCTGGGCGACTCATGCACAAAGCAGATTTTTCAAATACTTCCCTGAGGTCCTCTGATAATTTTTGCCAAGAATTTTGCCTTCTTCTCCAAGCAGACTGGCTGGCATATAGAGGAATGCTCCACACCTACCTGCTGGCAGAGCTCCCTGGTCGGGCACACGATCACTGCAATGGGACCATCCCCTGGTTCGAGCTCCTTCTGATCCATGATGTGGATCAGCATTGGCCAGATGAATGCAGCTGTTTTCCCACTTCCAGTCTTGGCTATCCCAATCATGTCTCTGCCACTTAGTGCAACTGGAACACCCTAAAAAAGGAGATTCTAAGCCCACATTATACCCATGGTAGCACATCCTTGTGCTACAGGAAAACTCAGGTAGTGAGGAAAGCCCACAACAAAAACACCCCCAAACTTTTAATACATTTCTCTAGGCAAGAGACATCACTTGAATGTTTTTCATCCACCCAAAACAAACACTGAAAAAGGAATATGGATATAATTACAGTGGTAATTTAACAAAAAAAGAAAAAAAAAGTGGGTAAATTTATATTTAAAAAGTATCAAAGCAATTTTTCTAGAAAAACCCACTCTGTAGGCAACTAGAATTGCATTTGTCACATCTTCATGTGGATGAGGGAGCTTTGCATTTGTTCTTTTCGTTCTCTTTACAAGTTTGAGAAGTAACAATACTCACCTGACATTGTATTGGAGTGGGTTGTGTATACTCAGATTTCCTAATCTGATGCATAAGTTGCTCATCAAACCCAAAATGAGCAAAACTGCTACCAGGCCTTGGAGGAGCAGCCCCAGAGACCTTGGAAAGAGAAAAAGATTTTTGTTCATGAACCGTGAGAAAAACAAAAAGCAATCTGTAAAAAAAGGAAGGGTCTCTCTGCCTCTAAAAACAACTTTACTTTTTGAGTGGACATTAAATTTAACTGAGTGCAAATTCCAGATGTGTTGCATAAGTAAGACTTTCAGGTATAAAAATTTAATTATCTGTCAATCAACATGAGCTACTAAATATAATTTTTACCTCCTTGTGTCTAACTGGTACTCTACCCCAAACGATTCCCTTCACAGAAGGTCACCACACTAACACATCACAAATGATGAAGAATTAATTTCTGCATCTATTTCCAGTTTTAACTCCTAGCTGTGGAGGTCTTTAGCCCAAGTAGCATTCCCCACTTTCACAAATTCATAGGAGACTTCCAAGAAACCAATGTCCCTGCAGGTGTCTGAGAGGCTTGGATTCAAAAGCTGGAGTTCCCAGTGAAAATCTGCATTAAAACTAAGACAGTCCCAAACTGAAAGGGAGCTAAAAGCTGCTGGGAGGACAGTTGTGTGAGCAGCTTACCCGCAGGTTCAGCTTGTGCCGCAGCTCCACCACTTGCTGCGGGGTCAGGCTGGTGATCTCCTCATGCTCATCATAGAAATTTTTCTCAAATGGTGGATATTCAATCTACAATGTAATTAATCAATTAGTTAGTCCAGACTCAAGATTCCTTTTTTTTCTGAAGTTCTTAATTGTCTGCCAGAACATTTGCTTAAATTAAGCCATTTCAAGGACCTTTAACATAACTCACCTGAGAAAGCACTGAAATATTACAGGGGCTTCCTCAGCTCCTGCTTTCTGGAATGCCTCAAACAGAACAGAACAGAATTCCCTCCTACCTCAGAATGGTCAATAGGTGGAAGAGGATCAATGATTTTTTTGGACGGTGCAATGGGATTCCCATCACTGTCATACTCCAGGTTATCCTCCTCCTCCTCCTGCACCACACCTGCCGTGGGGTTCTCAGCCATGTAGCGGAAATACGCTTCCTGCAGCAAAACAGAGCAGCCCACTCAGACTGCAGCAGGCAAAGTGTGCTGCTGGTTGAAGTGATGTCTGTGCTAAGTGGCTGTTTGCTTCCACACCCACCACTGAGGAAAAAGGTAACTATGTTCTCTAGAACTGATTCTTCTAATAAGCACCAACAGATACATCCTGAAGGACAAGAAGCACAAATGAAGAAAACAACGCCAGTATCAGCTACACCACAAAATGCTCCCAAAAAACAAACTTGTCTGCTTAACAACTCCTACCAAATCTTGTTATGTTTAACAGCAGAAGGATCTATTCTTATTTCCACATGAACAAAGCACAAAACCTTGTAGGTTTCTAACCAGAAAATACATTGTTACTAAGCATATGATATTGATTTTTTAAAACATGCTGTGCCAACATCAGTTTCTTTACTTCCCCTAACTAGACTTTAGGAAATGAAAATATATCTATTTTTCATTGAGAGAATCAACAACAAATGTGAAAGAAAGTATTTCAGAGGAGTCCTTCAAGACACTGTCACCCTGTTTTGTGCCATACCCACAGCTCACAGAGAAGTTTGTGTCTCTCAGATTCTCACTGGCACACCAGTGTGAGACTTTCTGACAGAGAAAACACCAGTCTCACCTGACTTGAAGTAAATTTAAGATCAGATTTGTAAAGCAAGGCTCAATTACAAATATACATATATACTCATCTGGCTTTTCCATTTTCCTGGCCAATTATCCCTCAGTCACAGAGCTATGCACACACACTTGAACAACAGTTGTCCCCAAGTAGGAAGTCACCTCTGCTCAAACTCTGGCACAGCTACACTCCCCACACTGGAAGCAGAGGCCCCAAGGCCAGACAACCCTGCCAAGATCTGCATTAATGCAAATAACATAAGAGTTAGTAACTACAGCTCAGTAGGAATGTGCATTTTGAAATTCAGTCTTTTCGCTTTATCAGCCTCTCCCTGGTGTCCCCTGCAGCTGATTGTGCCAATCACAATGTGGAAGATCCTCAGACACTGAACTAGCTGTTCAGAAAGCTTAAGTTCAAATTAACTGAAAAAAATCTTCAATGAATGCAATTGTCTAATATTCTTCTTAAAACACCTGGAAGGGTAGAGACAGCAGGGTAAGCACTACAGCTTCCTGCTGAACTGTCCGGGTACTGTGCATGACACTGGAATTCTGTTGTCCCTAGCAGTTATGTGTTTGGGAAGGGAAAGTTAAGAAATACAAAACAACAACAAAGAAGGTAGAAAGACTGCATAGGAACTCACTTGGTCATCTTCCTCTTCAATGTCATCTCGAATACCCCTGGAAAAACAAGCGGAGAAAAAACTTCCCTGCAAGTGTTCCACAGACCCAGCTCAATAGTTTCACTTGATTAGTGCTGAGCTCCAGATTTCGTGGAAGACACAACACTATCAACTCAGCAACATTTATATTCCCAGCCCATGGAGTTTTCATATCTGGTGCCAACCACAGCAGTGACCCTGCAAAGACTTCTCTTTACTTCTAGTACTGAGACTGAAAGATTAGGATTCCATCTTCCCAGCAGAAGCCACATCAAAGATCATCCTGGTCTAAGCTCTCGATGCTACAGAAGTCCCATAACTGAAGAGGAATATGAGCCAGGAAGTGCAAATCCAGTTCAGAATTTCCCCAGGTGGTGATTTGGATCCGGTGTTCTGTGTCAGGACCATGTATAATCTGATCAACCCCATGCAATGTAACTTCTACCAATATATCTGACATTTCTATCAAGAATCAACAGCAAAATTATTTTCCTTGGTCAGAACAAATAGATAAGCTGCACAAATTTAAACTGTTTTAAACTCCAAATTTAGTACTCCAATTGTCATGTGCTACCTAATCTATCAGCTTTAATGCCTAAGAACCTAGTCCAAGTTTAGAAGAGTCTCCAGTACTCCAGGTACAGCAGCACTGAGTTATTTTGCTCACATAAATGCAATTTTAAGTTAAACCATTCTGATCTCTCCAAGGGTGTGGGAAGCAGAAAAGCTATCCAGGCTAATCTGGAAAGAGGCAGGAGTACAACATGCTGCCCCAATTCTGTGGCCTAGAAAGGTTTCTCGCGTGGGATAACTCTCAGTGTTGCTGCAGTTTGCCACAGGATGCTGCCATGGATTCTTCCCTATTATCCCATTTTACAGCACAAACCCCAAAGGATCTCATGCACAGGTTAATGAGGTATGTACTACACTGTCTAATGAACAGCCACCATCAACAAAATGCACTGGAATTCTCTGAGCACCACACAAGACACAGGCAGGGATGGGAATGATGAAAGAGAACTTACTTAACGTTCTTTTTTTCTTTGTCTTTATCTTCAAGTCTCTTCATGTCTCTCGCAGCTTGATCCTAGCAGGTCATAAAGTTGTTACATGTTAAAAAGATCAAGATGGTAAAACATGAAAGGGAAAAATGTTCCTGAATAATTAGACCATTATGTCACAGAGATAACATTTCTGGGACTAAACTCTGTCTTGTTCTGTGATTACGCTAAATAAATTCTCCTACTAGAACCTTTGAATTTATATACTACTCTAAGCTTGTGACAGTGTTATTGAAAAAATAAATTCCCCCCATATTCCTCCTGAATCCAACTAATATGATGAGCTGTTTCTTAGCTGCAGTTCTGTTAAGTACAACTTCCATTTAGGTAGTGAAAAACACACAAAACCTTAGTTTGATATTATGAGACAAGCAGAGCTCTATGTTGTATTGTTCTGACACCCTCAAAGCAGTTAAAAAGTTACTGTAAGCCATATCCACTCTCTATCTAATCCATTTCTGAGGTCTAACTAACACCATCCTACACAAACCCCAAAGTTAAGTGGTGTTCTGACTGCAGCTGCCAAAGCCCTGAGTGACATTTGCTGCCCCTGCCTGCACCCAGGTCCAGCCAGAGCCATGAATAAACATCCCCCGAGCCTCTTGCCTCCACTTCAGCCATGAATGCCTCCAGAGGATCATCATCACTGTCAGAGTCTGCTGACTTGGAATGGAACTGCTGCCGAGTGGGGGAATTCTCTGCTGGAATGTAGGGCAATTCCACATTGCTGGAATCTTCCTCTTCATCCTCAAAGTACCTGGAAAAAAATGAAAGCAGCCCAGTCAGCACATGGTTTACAGCACTGTGCTGCCTTTCATGGTTTCTGGTTGAGTCAAGGTACCCACATGGACAACAGAAGAGAGTATGGACACAAGAGAAGATGCTGAGGTTTATTTATTTACAATTATTCATGTTAAAAGTTCAAATTGATGGCAAGGTAAATAGATATCATAAAACTGAGTCTCTCTTAATCTTTCTTGTAGGCTCCCTTCAGGTACTGGAAGAACACAATCAGATCAGCCCCAAACTTCTCCAGGCTGAACAATCCCAACTTTCTCCATCTTATTTATACATTTATGCAGCCAAGAGAAGAGTTAGTAAAGAAATGTGGAGATCAATGTTTTCCTGTGCAAAAGACATCCAGATTTCTCCTGCTTGGCTCCAACTCTGAGAACACCACAGAGTGAATAAAATATGTTCTTGAGAGGGGAAAGCTGGAGGAGGAAAGCTTCTGCAGGCTACTGTAGTAACAGTGTTCCAAGTATATTACTACAAATTTATTTATAAATGTCACAGATACTTCCCCCAAACTCAGAAACATAAAAACACCAAAATTTAGAGCTACATAAACACAAGAACTGCACTTACGCATTCTCCTCATCGAAATTGGCTCGTTTTGACCCGATTTTGTAGAAGGAAGGCAGCTGAGGAGGCCCCGACTTGGCAAACGCTGCTGAGGAGCCGGCGCTGCCGAAGGCGCTGTGGGACTGCTGGGACAGCTTGGGCTCCTCCTTCTTGCCAGGGGTGATGGCAAAGCCACCAAACCCAAAGCCTCTCTTTGTACCAGGCCCACCTTTATTCCAATTCATGGTGTCCCAAATTCACCTGTGCAAATGAGAAAAGACAAATTAATGCCCTTTCTATTTCAGGCAGTTAGAGGTAACCGTCATGATTTTTCTGGTTAGTTGATCACTTCAGCCGTGACACTGGGACTTGTGAAGTTTAATCTGTTCCCCAAAAAGGATGGGGCTCTGCTCTTTTGTCAGTATGAACACATCAAAAATTCCAAAGAAGAATGAAAACAAAGTGGTTGTCTTCCAGTACAGGTCATGTCCTTCAAGGATTACTGAAACACACTTAAGATGTTACTTGTCCTGTTTGCAATCTAAACCAAGGCCAGAACTTTGAATATCAGGAGGAACCACAGATGAAAAGGCAGCTCAGTGTATATTTTGCATGTCCACATTGTCCCATCTGAAAGTCTTGTATGGCTTGTCAACACCTCATCCTGCAACCCAGCAACCTCCAGAGAAATGAGCCCAGAGCAGCACAGGGCTCCGTGTGAGCCCAGGCACATCTCTGCCAAAAGCCAACTCCCTCTGCCTCTCCAGAGAGCCACGTATATCTCTCCACACTACACCCATTTTTATTTATATGCTCTCCAATCTGTTTTTCAAGCAATATTTTATACACTCCACACAACGTCTGCCTAGAACTTGGTTTTCTAAGATGAAGACTGAATTGATATATTAATATTTACAGTTTCCGTTCTTGAGTCATTTAATTACCTGATGGCCAAGCAAAGCATACCTGTAAGGCAGGAAAGAGAGCAAGACACCCACTGCTTTCCAGGGCATTATAACTAGCTGTCTAAAGGCTATGAGTCTTATTAAATAAATCTTCACACTGAGAATCTTCAATGAGATCAGAACTCACTGGCAAAAAAACGTCAAAACAACCTGAAGGTAAATAGTGCAGCCAGTCCCTGTGCTGAACATTTACCAGCCTGGGGTTTGCTCAATAAATCTCGAGTGCAGACCAAAGCTCAGCAGCAGATTTTGGGGGAAACGCTGCTCATCTCCCCACGGCAGCAGCTGACCATGGAGTCCTGACTTCCCTCTTGCCCTGACATACCCTGCAGCTTTTGCAGCTGTGAATCCGTGGCACTGGGAGATCAAAATGTACATCACACGCATCTCTGCTGTGACAGCACACTGGGAATCTTTGAAAACTGTTATGTTACAATCTGATTGTAAGAATTCTTCCTCACTGTACTTATCCACCTTTTTCCTCCTTCTGCTACCTCAAAAAAATAAAAAAATAAGGAGGACCACTTTATTTATTGTCAGACAGCAGCCAAAGTACAAAACACGGACAGTTAGCCCACTCACAGCGAGCGAACAGGAAGAGGTTCCCGCAGGACGCAGAGACCGCGGGAAAACTCCCGAGCTTCGATGCCCCGCGGTCGCCGTTCCGCGGGAGGAAACGCTCCGGGCACGAGCACGGCCCCGGCCAGCGGCGCCCGGGATGCGGCGCCCGACCGCGGTGCGCCCCGGCCGCTGCCATTCCAAGAGGGAAGGGCGGAGGGACCCCCGCCCGCCAGGCCCGCCCTCCGCAGGGCACGGCAGAGCCCCGGGCCGGGGCACACAGACACAGTGGGCAGGCGCCGTCCAGGCACACCGGACCCTGCGCGGGGCCCTTCCCGCCCGTGGGGCCGCGGTGCGGGGCGGGCCCTTTGTGCGGGGCAGACCCGGGCGGCCCACGCTCGCTCCAGGCCGCGGCTCCAGCGGGTCCCGCCGGCGGGGGAGGATCGGCCGCCGCGCCCGAACCGGCC